>ML793741.1:644400-690753 GCA_009831015.1 Picea engelmannii
TATGGACAAATAATTAATAATAATTAATTAGTTAATATTATTTAAGAAATAATTATTGTTTAACTAACATATTAGGACAATCAGATTATCAAATTAATTATAATTAATCATCCCTATGCATCTATTTAACCAGGGTTGTTACAGTTTGTTTGAATGTATTTACTATTCCTGCATTTATGATTGAATGGTTAGATAGATGAATGAATGACTTTACTTACATCGTGCACTAAAATACATATACAAAATGAATGTTATGAATGAATGAATTAATGACTCTGATGAATATTGTAATATAGTGCATGTTTAAGTAGAAATAGAAGTAAAAGGAACATCCCCCAATCCCTTCCATGACTGTGGACACCCGCGTCCTACAGTCACCCATAAACCATCTCGGGTTGGACTGCATTGTGTGCGGTGTAGCCTTCTGGTTTACCAGAAGGGCCGATGGTGATAAGGGTTTTGTTGGAGAACTAAGGTAGAACTTGGGTCAGCCCATACATCCAACAAAAATCCTTAGTACTACCCAACAAAAGAAGGAATTCCACCTCAGATCAGAATCTGCGTTGAACCCATGACCCCATGTGCATAGTTAAGAATTGAATTAGGAATCGAGGTTCGTTCAAGAGAAATTTTAATAAGTGGAGGCAGTCAGAGAAATAGTCAGAGTAGAGGGAAAAATACAACAAAACAGAGCCAATCAACATCACTAAAGGTAAGTACAACACCTAATATGATATACCATACTTTGAGATTCTTGATTTTTAGGGAACATGGTTAGAGGAAATTGAGCAACACTTATTTGTGTGCGACAAAATATGGAATGAGAAGAATGGGTTGGGGTATACCATACATTGAGAATTCCTGAGTTTTAGGGAACAAGGTCAGAGGACCTTGAACAACACTTATTTGTGTGCGACACAATATGGAATGCGAAGAATTTCCAAGGGGTGACGAAAATTTCACAGTTGGATACAATGTTTAGAGGCAGAGAATTACTGTGGTATATTAAGTTTCAAACAACTACACCATCCAAACAATCAAGAACCTTGGAAGAAATATGACAAGCATTGCTAAAGGAATTCAAGAAGCCAAAATCCAAATTTCAATATATTACAAAACTAAAGAAAATTAAGCAAGTATAGAACGAGACAGTCTGGGATTTCGACCAAAGATTTAAATATGTAATGGGTTGGTTAACATTTCATATTCATAAATAACAACATTGAGAATGGTTTATAGCTGACCTATTACCTCACATCCGTTGTCCGTTAACCCGAAAGAAGGTTACATCACAACCCGAAGTGTTGGAAATCGCGATGAAGTTAGAAGCATCTATGGTAGGATATGGTGTAGGTATGGCACATGCATAGTCACAGTTGGATGCATTGAGAATTAAATTATCAGAGATAACGAAGGAAAAGGAGAAGCACATACATGTTTGGTGCATAACATGTAAGACATGAGGCCAAAGAAAGGAAGAGTGTCTAGCATTCATGTAGTATATGGCCACAGGAGCACTGAACCTTTTGGAAGGAGGAGTAGGGTACTGCGAGATATGTAAGACATGGGGGAATCATATGAATGCCCTTACCCTACTGCAGAAATATCATAGAACCTCTAGAAATTTATTCTGTAACTTTTGAAAATTGGTAGGACAGAAGGAGAAAGACTGTCACGTATTCGACTTGATGGGAGAACACACTTTAGATCCCTATAGAATCCAGAAGGAAAATGTCACAGAAAAAGGGGAAATTCCATAGTATAACACTCCAAGGGGATTTAACCAGGGTGGATGTGGAGGTTTCAACAAAGGTCGAGGACATGGAGGATTTGGTCGAGGAGGAAGACGACCAATAATTTGTTACAACTTTAATCAACATGAAAACTTAGCAAGAGATTACCAAAATCCTTGCACGACATGTACGTATTATAGGGCCTTGGATCATGTGACATATGACTATCCTCAATTGTTAGAAAAGTGGCAGGGGAGAGGGAATCAAAACCAACACTAGAACTAGAACCAAAACTTGCAAATGATAGTTCTTAAAGAATGCGATGATCAACCAAAAGTAGTAGTTGTTACGTACAGTGGGAAGAGAACTGGACCAGACGCAACAAACGAAGGAAAGGGAGTAGAACAATGGATAAGAAAAGTAGTTGATCCTATGCCAACATTCAACCCACATCAAGAAAATGATACTTATCATCAATCAAGGAAATAAATATTAGGACTATACTGGATAGCTTCAATGCCAAAGATAACACTCATATACGATATGCCACCGGTGTGTGATGGCACTATTCCAGACAGAAAAATCAAGAAGGTAAATACTTTGAAGTAATTTATAAAACACTACTTAGAATTGATGCAAGATGAGACAACACTGAATACACTGCGCAGGATGATTGATCATTTTACACATGACAAAGAAGTATCTACAACGTAGAAAGAAGTGAACCAAGTCCAGTGCAAGAAGAGGACAAACATGGAGTTCATATTAAGTGTGTAGATAGAGAAATATGACATGGACAATGTCATCTTGGAATTAGGATCAGATGTCAATGTTCTTCCAAGACAAATGTGGAAAATGATGGGGAAACCACAACTAGTATGTTCAACTATTCAGTTGAGGTTAGCTAACCAAAATAAGATAATATCGATCAAGATACCGGTAGGAGTACCTGTGAACATAGATGGAGTGTACAATGTTTCTGACTTTGAATTCATCGATATTGTGGATAAAAGTTAGTCGTACCCCACTTTGCTTGGAATAGATTGGGCCTTCGAAAATTAGACAATTATCAACCTGAAGAAAAGAGAGATTATTTTTGAAGGAGGAGGATTAAAAGTTACTGTGCTATTAGACCCGATGTAGGAAATAATATATTTGGATACCACAAGAAAGGAAATTGATAACTTATATAATAAGACTGTACAGATGGATGACTATGTCAATATCACTGCAGATGGTGCACTTAGTTGGATAAGCATAAGCTCTTGTGCATGAACAACACTGATAGAACATGTTGCATGAAGTATTGACCAGAAGGTGTGTGCACATTACTCTCTCTTTGCATTGGATTAGAATAAAGGTACATGATACACTAAAGTTTGATGGATTAAGTATGATAAGTTATTGTTTTACAAATTAGAGATATATATACATAAACAACAATTTTTTTTAGCATTATATGTTTCATTGAGAGAAACCCCAGTGAGATGGTGGAAAACCCACAAGGAATGGATAGAAGATTGGAAACATTGCAAAAGGCTGATGCAAATAAGGTTTGGAACATAGGATAATATTCCCAAGTATACATGCATGAGAAATCTGAAAGGCCACATGGCATGATGTATGGCAACTTGGAAGAAAGTGAAAAAATAGGAATGGACACATAGGTTCATACATACACTAGAGACAGTTCCCCGGAATCAATACTTAGAGCTAGAAGTGCACAAACAAACGACTAACTAGGAGGAGCTAATCCAAAACTTTAAGGTAAAATTTACTTTTGAAGCCGAGTCACCTTTATTTGATGTAGTCTTACAAGTCGTTAGAGGAAAAATTTTTATGGAACAAGGACAAGAAGAATTAGTACCTACATATAGTGTGCACAGAGAGTCTGTGACAACTCATGAATTATTGGAATGCTATAACATTACCTAGGATGAAAAAGACAAATAAGACCCAAGAAATGTACAGGTATCCAAAATTGAAGGGGAGCACAACGTCGTAGGTCGAATGCTTGAATATGATTCATATGCCAAACCCTTAAGAGTGCGAAAAGTGAACATTAGCACATAGGAGAAGCCAAAGTTTGCAAACATTGGGGATTATTGGAATGACAAGACCGTGAGAAAGATCGCAGAATTATTGCGTGAGTATCAAATATTTTTCCAAATACCTTTTCTGAGATGAAGGGAATAGCTGGATAATTAGGTGAGATGAATATTCTGCTGAAACTTGATGCTAAACCACTGAGACAAAGAACTTATAGGTTAAATACAAAGTATAAGGAAAAAGTGAAAGAAAAACTTGACATGATGATGGAAGCTGGTATAATTGAGCCCGTCGTAGAATCTGAATGGATAAGTTTGATGATGGTTCAAGATAAGAAGGTAGGGGGTATTAGAATTTGCGTAGACTTGAGACAATTGAATGATGCCTACTTGCATGACCCATTCCCGACCCCCTTTACAGATGAATTATTGAAAAACATAGGAGGACAAAAGGCCTATCCATTCACCAATGTATTTTCAGGATACCATTAGATAAATATTGCACCAGAAGATAGACATAAGACACCATTTATGATAGAGTGGGGAAGCTACCAATACACAATGATGTTGTTTGGGTTAAAAAATGCACCTTCTGTATTTTCCAGAGTGGTTGTCACAACATTTAAGGAGTTTATTCACCAGTTTCTTGAAGTATATTTAGATGACTGGACTGTCTTTATCCTATTGAAGGATCACATAGAAACTATAAGGTTGATGCTTGATCGATGTAGAAAATATTAGATTTTGTTAAAATTGAAGAAATTCATTTTCGATGCATCGTTCGAGATACTATTAGGCCATGTAGTATGCAAGAAAGGTCTGTTAGTTGATCCAAACAAGATATCAATAATTTTCAATTTACCACCACCTAAATCAGTGTGACGGTTGAGAACAACACATAAAGGTTACTACCAGAAGTTTATTAAAGGTTATGCACATATTACAACCCCAATGGAGAAGTTACGAAAGAAAGAAGCTAAGTTTTAGTGGAATGAAGACTGTCATAAGGGTATGGATGTATTGAAACATAGCATAGTAACTGCGCCTATTCTGGTATTCCTAGATTGGCAGAAAGAGTTTCATGTCAATGTGGACACATCATCAACAACAATCGGTGTAGTGTTATCCTACCCTAGAGAAGACGAATTAGATCATCTGATTATGTTTGCTATTAGAAATTTGTCGACTATGGGAAGGTCTAGCAATGGTGTATGCTCTGCATAAGTTCAGACATTACCTATTGGGATCCCACTTCAATATGTATACATATCATTCTACACTCACATATCTAGTGAACAAATCAGTGTTGGGGGGCAAGATCTGCAAATGGTTGTTATTGTTCCAAGAGTATGATTTTGAAGTTATCATGAAGCTAGGAAAACATAATGTAGGTGCTAGAGGGAAAATCCCCCTATAAATATACCAGGGTTTAAAGTATAGACATAGAAAATGACTCCCTAAAAGTCAATCTAGTTTCTACACTACCCAAAACATACCGAAATAGATGAACAAAAAGCAGTTGAAGAGAATATCGGTAACTGTACCTTTTATCCAACGTCTGGTAATGATATCCTCAAGCTATGTAGCTCCAAAGGCTACAAGTCTCCTCCCAAATATGACCTGCATCCAAGACTATGCAACAAGGCTACAAGCATGCTATTTCTATTCATAAATTAGGGTTAGATATCAATTGTTATGTATAAATCAAAGAAAATACATAAAACATCATCATTTGGGATAGGGAAAAGATATTCTTTTATTCATTAATCAAATATTGAATCTTACAATCCTCATAGGCTGATGCTTCGTGAACCTGGTCCGGGCTCCTATTAACATTTCTCCAAGTGCACCTTCAATAATCATCTTCTCACAATCTACTAATCACCTCAAGGGAAGTGAATGAATTGAATGGAAGAAAAGGGGCTGAAAAGTGAATGCTGAGGAAATAACTCACAAAAGGTTACAAATGCTTGGGCAAGGAAGGGAAGGGAATTTGGGTAGAGTTTCATTGTTCTAATGCTTTGTTGTGGAATGAGACCTCAATACTTCCTTTTATATGACAAAAGGATGGTTATTCGGTTGGGGGATGGGATATAGCAAGTGAATTGGTTCAGAAACCTCCAATAGCTCGTAAATTCCATCGAATTCATTACAACTTTTTAATTTTTTGCAATTTTTGGAGGTATACACGGGTTGTTTAGTGTGCAACAAACATATGTATGTGGGATGTCTAGTATGCATCAAGCGTATTTACACGGGAAGTAGTGCATCAGGGCACATACATGCTCTAAAAATTGTTTTTTTAAATAGATATCCTCAACAGTGATTTGGAAATTATGCAAGTAAGAAGGCCAATTCCATATTGCATGAGTAGGGAATTTTAGGGATATAAAAAATGCACCCTAATGCATGAGCTCATAAGAGAAACTAATGGTTGAAATAAATTACAACATATTCTCCAATGCACAAAATCAAGTGAGCCCAAGACCAGAGTTCAAGAGGTGCCATCTGCAAAAAAAAAAATTGTCTCTCTGAGACGGGCATGCCCATGCTCGGGATGAACTAAATCATGGCTGCCAATAAAATACACTGTAGATCCAAGTCATATAACTATATAAAGTGTATCCATGAACAATACACAACAGATATACATATCAAAATTAGTCGAAGATATAGAAGTACAGTATGCATCTTCAAGAAGATAGTGACGCTTGTGGCTGGAGATACAGTCTTCATAGCTCGAGCAACAACTTAAAGATATTCAAAACTCACGTAGGAGTACAATGGGAGTGTTATACTAACTACTCCGAGGTCTTCGATAATTCGTCGAGAAAGTACTGGAGGATCTCGATGATTAGGCATAGAACTTCATTGATTTTGAATCTGGATTTTACTGGACTCTCAAGATGGTCGACTCATGAAAGTCAAGATACAAATTGCAGAAAGGCCGACTCAAGTTGGATACAAATTTCCTTGGAAAAATCACAAAAGATGATCAGACTCAAGCAACATGACATTGACATAAGTTTGTGATGCAGGAGGCAACACAAACTCTCCATATGTTTGGAAGAGTAACCAAACAGAGGAGGACACGACTCTATGTAGTGAGAACAACTTCCTAAGGTCATACTAGATCCAAATGCTTGACGAACAAACATAAGGATATGATTTGTCCAAGGGTGACTATCTTTGTTGGCGAAAAAAGAATGTATATTTCCCGTCCCCTCTTTTTGGAATATATATATATATATATATATATATATATATATATATATATATATATATGTATATATATTTTGTCTTTTTCAATTTTTAAAGAGCTTGAAAAAGAATAAAAGAATGCTACGTTACAAAGGAGGAATGAGTGTCGCGACAATAAAATTGGTTCCAAGCGCATGGAACATACAAATGCACAGGGCAAGGAGACATGTGCAGGATAAGGACACTCAGGGAAAATTCCTCCATGGGTCAAGGTGTCAGGTCATAGAGGTAAGAAGTGTTGTGAGACTTGTGTATAAGGAATGCTTCAAAGGTTCAGTTGAGAGAAACATGGAGTCAACATTAGGCCAAAGACACAAAGATGAGACCCACAATGCGATTAAACATGACATAGGGAGACCCCTTCTATGTAAATTTTTACAAGCCTAGAGAAGGTAATCTCGATAGTTTTTTCACATTTAGAGAGTCTGAAAAAACACAAAAGAAGACTCCAGGGAGTACCTTTTTCAGAGTTATTCTAGTCATTTCAAAAAAGGGTTAGACTTGCACCGAAAATACGTCTTTTCAAAACCATTTTAACGAGTGTGACAAAGACAAGATCACTCAGCTATCTTTTCAATTTTAAGGAGTATGAAAAGAGATTAACTATGGACTCAACCTTTTTCTAAGTTTAGTATCCTTAGCCCGAAAAAGTATAAAAGTAATCGAGGAGAACTCTCCCAGTGAGACGAATCTCTTGAGCCGTACCTTTTTATGCTATAATATACTGGCTGGAAAAAGGGTTAAACTCATGCCAGTAGATGTTTTTCTAGACCAATTTAACGAGTGTAAAGTAACCATGTCACTCAACGATATTTTAAATTTTAGGGAGTCTGCAAAGAGCTTAACTATGGACTCTAGGGGGGTTCATTTTTCGTAAGTAATCTCCAAGGCCCGAAAAAGGTGATAAACCAAAACCAAGGAGAATGTTCCTTTTTTCAAAGATTTAGTCCCTCAGGCCCGAAAAAGGGTTAAAATTACGTGTGAGAATACTCTTCTAGTGAACCAAAGTTCCTAGAGCATACCTTTATTCATAAAATTAGCCATCCGAGCTAAAAAAGGGGAACTACCACCGGATAGATGTGCCTTCAAATTTGAATTTGGCCAGCGTGAAGGGCAACAAGATTGCTCGACAATATTTTCATTTTTAGAGAGTCTGGAAAGGGATTAAAGAATACTCTAAGGGGATACTTTTCTCAAGTAATTCAGATGAGATCGAAAAGAATAAGTATAGTATTGCTAGATGTTGCTTTCGAATTTTAGAGCGAGCTTGAAAGACAACAAAGCGTGCTCATTAGGGAGTCTTGAGGGTAAGGCCAAGAATGATGATTAGAAAAAAGAATGAGTCTTTGATAGGTAATCATGAAGGGACTAATTGAGGAATCCCAAGCCTATAGTTAATACTGACAGCATGGATGCCAAAAATGCATCAAATGATCTAGCTAGGGCATCCATGTAAAGACAGGATCTATAACCTAATTACGACACCTATAAAGCAACAATGAAGGTTCCATGTCACACTTTGGCGGGGTCGATCCTATGGAAAAGAGGAAAATACAATGAGATAAAGAAAGTGGGAATGAAATCCTAACTTATATGTAAAAGTTGGAAAAAACTGATTTTTTCCAAAGGATGTCAAAATTGTAACCAATCCCCCAAAAATTACCAAACCGAAAGGAGAAAAGTGCCGAAACGACCAATAGAAAAATGAGATGTGAATTCGAGTAACCACTAATCCAAGAAAAATGACGAAAGGGACCAAAAAGGGGAAAAAACAACCAAAAACTTCTATAAGTAGAGGTGGACAACTCATTTTTACCATTGCAAATTGGAAATTAACCAAGAGGTCAAAAAACCCCTTCGTTAAAAGAGTGGATTCCGGGAGCTACAGTGGATCAAACAACCTTCTATTTGGACCAAGTAAGTACAAAATACCTATGCTTGCATTTCAATTCCTCCTCTGTAGTTTAATTTTTAGTTTCAGAGGGGTGCACTCTTGTAAAAAGGAAGGCCCTACGTGTACGTGGGTTGTCCAAGGCTAACCCGCGTATGTACTCGGGTAGAATAATAAACAACCCGCATACACACGTGACTGTGTAGTAAACAACCCACATACACCCTCCTTTACATTGAAAAAATAAAAAAACAATCATTAACTTCTCTCCACTTTTGTCATGTGACAGGATGTATGTTCACTGGAGGGAGATAGAGCATGAGGATCTTGACGTCTTGGTCAAGGAGGACCCTGTGGCCATCGCTACACTGAAACAATGCAGATTATGGAAGTTCTTCTAGTGTCCATTTATGAGGGCACAATTGAGGCTGCTCAATGCTCTTGTGGACTATTGGCATCCTAATGTAGAGGAATTTATGCTGGAGGGTCAATCACTGACCCCGACCACAAAGGATATATACTTTCTGACTGGCCTCTCGAGAAGATGGGAACCAATCAACTTGAGGACTTTTCCTCCAGGTCCTTTCAACATTGAGGATTACATAAACATGTACTGTGAGGCTGTCATTGAGAAATTAGGTTCTTAAGTGCCAATCCAAAAAATCACCAAACTCTCTTTACGCGTGATCCTACTTCTGATTAGGTGGATTAATTGATCTGTGACACTTCATGAGGCCTCACACACACATATGAATTGTTCCATTCAATGTTTGGAGGAAACTATTTTTGACTGGAGTACCACCATGCTTGTATGCATGAAGAGACAACTCATAAAGTGTCAGCAATGTACCAACAAGAACTTTGGGTTTTGTACCATTCTATGCTCCTTATTTTAGAGGGTGCCCAGTCTCAGTCCCAAAGAGATGGCACAGTGTCATGTAGCCTCCTTCCCAACAATGAGAAGGTGGGAATCTTTACTGCCTAGATAGGGTGGAGTGAGGACTATAGAGGCCTTTGATGACAATTTTTTTGACTGGTGGGCACGTCAGATCCTGGTGATCGAGGATTACCCCTATGCATGGATCAAATTTATCATAGACCCAAACATTCCTGTGCCTCACGATGAGGAGCGTGGCGAGATAGGTAATATATATTTTAAATTTTATTAAATTTTTAATTTTCATATATATATCCTTTTTATAGGTGTGTAGAGTACTGACTTGTGAATCTGTTATGTACATATGTGGGGCCTATTTGACCAACATACTTTGCTAGGAATCGACGTCGTCCTCAACCAGAGGTAGGACCAACAATGACAGGAGGACCAACAACTACGTGAGGAACCCCATTCGGAGAGGCTGATAGAGTCTTACGACAAGTGGATCGAAAACTCACTGTGCTCACTTGTGCAGTTCCTATGGCTGAGATCAAGGATCTCCCCTCGGCTATGCAGCCACATGTAGTAGGGGTGCCTCAAAATTGGGTCCAGCTATTCCGACGTCTTGCAAATGTCATCGTTGATTATAGCAGGGCCAATAGGCCTCAACCTTAGATATTTTCAGACCATTGATGTGTCGAGGGAACATTTTGTACTATATACATTTTTTGAGGGCGTAAGCCCAATGATGTAGATCGATGACTTTTGAGGATTTCATGCCCACTTTTGTACTCATAACACTATTTTTTGGACACACACACACACACACATATCAATCTTTCTTGATTTATGGATAACATTTTTTACAAATGTATTTTATGTTGGTCCTTGGGTTTGATTTGAATCCAATTGTATCCTGAAAAACCATCCATGAACGAAAAGACTTTGCAACTTGCACATTCATCGACAATATGATCGATAAAATTGGTTGGGAAATTTTATTCCGAGAAGGCCTTATTAAAATCATGGAAATACATACAAACATGAATCATTCCATATTTATTTTTGATCGGAACCGGGTTCGACACCCATTCCGTTAATTGTACAGGGTAGATAAAACCGACTTTGAGCAGTTTTTCTACTTCTGCCTTGATTACTGCCAATTTTTGAGGATTGACTGGACGAAGCTTCTGTTGGATCGGTTTGGCACCAGGATAAGTCGTGATTTCATGCTCAACAATTTGTGGGTCAATGTCTGGCATCTCCTCATAAGACCAGGAAAAAACATCATGAAAATATTTTAATAACTCGGTGTAAGTTAGAATCTCTTCGGGGGAGCAATCCGCTTCGAAGAAAACATTCTCCAAGATGCTAGGGGTTTTGGAGATATCAATTGGAATTGTTGTATCAATGCTTTCCATGTTACCCTCGGTGTAAACTTTATGTGTATCTAGAGGATTGATAGGACAAGGACTATCTCCATTCACGGTCAAAACAAACTCTCCCGCCTCCACTCTCCTAAGTGCAAGAAGAAAATAAGATATATGATGTAGATCATCCCAAGTTCTGTCGGGACCGGTTATTTCCTCGAGAATATCCTTGTTGGAGGGAAATACCAAGTCTAAAGGATCTTGAGTGGCAAGAGAATATTGAGCCCAAATAGGCTCGAGAACTGGATCTAACTCATGTGAGGGAGCGAAATTGGGGTTGGATGAGGCTTGCTGGACAATGTTGTATGTAACCTCAATCATAGATAAGGGAATGACCATGCCAAGGTGCCCTATCCCCTTCATTGAAGCTGATGGGGAAGGTAAATTCCATGGGTCATGAAAGTAGCTTGTTCTAAAAGATGAGACTTTCAAAATTGTAGCCTTCGACTGGCCAGGAACAACCAATATAAGCTTTAGATCGTTGAAAGGCGACGGGTAATCAAAATTTCCTATCAACGATGGAAACAAGCTAACACCTAAGTTGACAGTGCCAGGTTGCGGGTTATCAATCATTGAGACCATGGAAGCCCCTGATGAAGGGTCTGGATGAGAAAAGGACAACTGGTCGATGGTCACTATTCGACCCTCATGTGGGAAGCACAAGACCCGAAAATTTGTGGCAACCACCGCATGCATCACATAAATCCAACTCCATCCTAAAAAGATATTGTAGTTGAGGGGTGCATCGACTAATTCAACTTCGACACACACAGTTTACCCCCTAAATACACAAGAAAGGAATGAATTATTCCATGTGGTCTAAACGACTGACCATCAAAATATGTAAGCAACATAGGTGACAGAGACATCTCAGGTTGGCCAATGGCCTTCCAACACACCAATGACATCACGCAAGTTGAGGCACCATCATCAACCATCATACAAAAAAATTTCCACGTAAAATATTTCGTGGTATAAGCCACTACTATTGAAAGGCAACGTGGTGAGTAAGACAAGGTTTTAAGTCAGTTGGATTGAAAATGATCGCTCTTGGGTTACTAGTCTTTGCCACTCCCAAGGCAGACAACAAATCTTTTCTCTATGAGGGGCATCTTTGGAGGGCCTACAGAGCGGACATCACATATGGGGTCTGTGCCAGATCCTCCATGATAGAGTAGTTCTGAGTGGCCCTCACATTTAGATTATGGGAAGCCTTATTAAACACACCTTTAGGGATGTGAGTCATTGCTTTTCCCAGCGCCTTCTCAATTTGGAGAGGATTCAATGTGTTGGTGGCTTCCTTTCCCTTGTTGATAGATTCTAACATTCCATAGTCACGAGTCCTGGTCGATAAATGTAGAGAATTGACGTTCATCATGTAAATGTTAGCAGCCAAGTTTTTATTGGTAGGCACGGGGGGTCCTTGACTGCCCCCTACCATGCTTGTGGATGCGGAAGCCTGAGCCATATGTTTCCCTTGTGGAAAAGGGTTTGTCAACACAACAGGCTATTTTTTTGCTAATATCTTTTGGGCTTCTGCAAGATGAGGGAATAGGTGAGTTAGGTGGTACTTCATGCAAGGATTACAAAGATACTTCGACTTATTCTTCTCCATTTCCCCCCCGCCAACATTATTGGAAGCCTTTTTATCTCCTTTACCCTTCCTGTTTCACTATTTATTCTTTCCCTTGTTCTGTTGGTTAGCCATAGGATTCGTTGACTGCACACTATGTACATCCGATGTCTGGGTAGGGGGAGCAACCAAACTCAGATTTTGGCTGGCCACAGTCTTTTGTATTAAAAATTGTTTCAAATGATTTGAATACAGATCCATGGAATTTCTTTGCATAGAGCCCACAATGCCATCAACACGGGGCCCAGAATTTTGTTTGGCCTTATCGAGAGTAGACCATGGTGCATCTGGAAATATCTCATAGAGCATTCCATATTGAGAGTATATCAGTTCTAGCTGTTGGGATCTCATAATAGCCTCCTCCTCTAAAAACACCCCAAAAGTCTCTACATCCTTGGATATACAGGGAACCAAAGACTTCAATAGCCACTCAAGCAAGAAAGCAAGAGGGACCTTGACCTTAATCAAGCTCTTTCTTCACCGCCATTCTCGGATATGATCTGAGATGTGGTCGGCCTTGGTTTTCTCAAAGTTGGCCAAAAGTTTGGTGTCAACATCATATCTCATAGGTAATTGGAAATGGTTCAAGAAGACCAATTCCAAGTTGTGAAAGTAAGACTACCTTGAGCCATTGAGCTCAATATACCACTTCACAACACCCCCTATAAGAGTGCGTTGAAAAAGGTGCAACTGAACTGAGTTGTCTTTCAACAAGTTTGAGGAGAACCACAAGTGAAAGGTAGACACATGATCACCTGGATATTCTCCAGGATTTCCCTCAAATTTTAGAATATTTGAGGGAAACTTAGTCGACATGGGGGGCCAATGCGGATCATGACAAATCGGGTCATTCAATAATCTCGACAAGTTTGGAAAATGTAGAGTTTCTAGAAAGGGTAGTTTCGGTTGTGAATTATTTATAGGAAAAGAGGACCTTGGGTTTTGACTGGCACCACATTTCCAGGAAAAGTTGGACTGCTGGCCAGGGTTTTGGTAGAAACCATGGCCTTGACTAGAAAAATGAAATTGCGTCTGTTGAGGCATCATTGGATGACTCCCGAAAATGGAAGACATATCCTACACAGGGATTGATCCATGCGTTGTGTTCCAAGGACCTTGGAAGGGGATGCTCCCAACTAATCCGACGAGCATGGGTACAGATCCTTTCCCAGGGTTCCATTGAGTATGGAAGGGGTTACCCTTGATCGACATTCCTTGTGAGGGAAATGAGCCCTGCCAAGGATTCCAAACACCTTGTTTGGATTATTCTCTAGTCATTGCTCCCTGTGAAGGAATGGCACCTTGTACCGTGTTCTGTTGACCAAAGCTGGGGTTGCCCCTAGTCGAGAAAGTAGCCAAAGAGAAAGCGTTGTTCCCAAATGCACCAAACAAAGAGAACGACATAGATCCCACCAACGTTGTGTAAGAGGAAGGTCCTAAAATGCCTCCACTAAACAAGATATAATTAGCGTTAGGCCCAAGTGGATACTGAAAAGTGTTGCTGAGCGAAGTGGATGAAGGAGGTATATGACCCCCACCGTAAGGGATAACATTAAAAGGGACAATAGTGCCCACGATTGACCCTTGCAAGGGAGCGTTTGAGCTCCCTGCCCCCTGACCCATCGTTTGTAAGGTAGAATAAGTTAGAACTGAGTTTGTGTCAAAGCCGAGAATCCCAATGGTCGCGTTCTGAGTAAACGAAACAATGGTTGAAGTCGTTAAAGGTATCAGACCACTTACCGTAGTTGTGAGAGTCAGGACAAATGTGGTCCTGACTAGAGAAGGTGGGGGAGGAGGTAGGATGCCCCCTCCACTAGTAGCCATAATGGGAGTACAGGGACTCTCAGACAAAGTAGCAACATTTGTTTCCATTATTGCTTGTAGAACTTTCTGGTGCTCAGAAGATGTCACCTCAGGAGGGACAATCTGAATCAAGATCAATGCTGACAAGTTGATAATAAAAGAATTGGATGGATTGAAACCTTCAGTATCAAGGTCAGAAACGATGGATTCCTCTGGAGCCAGAAAGTCTCTTCTCGGAGTGGGCCCGGGCACAATTTTTTGTGGCCCGGTCACTTCGAACGATCCTTCTTAATCAAGTCTTCGCCTCAACAATGGCAGAGGTGGATCCAAAGTAACTGACGATAGGCCCTGAATCCTTAATGACCAACATAGCTGTTGATATTCCACTTTGTGAAATGATCAAATGACACAGTAAGGATTGACTAGCGTGGAACACAAAACACACACTAAAAAGTTTCCTAAAGATAAATTAAGCAGTAAACTAACTAGTGGGAAGGATGGTTATGCCAATTGACACTAGAGAAACTAACCGGTGCAAGTGCAACTCGAACATGGAAGCAACCTCTGGGTATACTCTGTGAAGCATAATCTTACGTCCGCCCTAGGTACTGCGGTATACCCCCGCAGTCACCTGTGTAAGTCTATAAAATATGGGAAACTAGGTTTCTAGCTCGCAGTCAATCACTAGGCGGGTATAGTCGAAAGTTGGGCATATTCTAGTGAGAAGGTTTTACACCTCAAAATTACTCACTTCAATAGTTTCACAAGTGTCATCATTACAAGTGTTGTAAGTGTCACATCTTGTCTGAAAGTGTTGCATCTTTACCACAATTTTCGCAAGTGTCACAAACATCATACTGCCATATTGCCTATGTCGTGCCTCTAATGACATCACAGGGACACTTAAGACACCCTTAAAGACTGGTTTTAGGAAGAGAAATAATTTGATGAAGAGTACACAACATTTGTCATGAAGAAAACCACTCAAACATGATTTTTGGAAGGCAACACTCCCCTACCCACTGTCAGGGAGCGTCGACGCTCCCTAGCCTTCTTTGGGGGAGTATTGAAATGCTCTGTGCACCCTTTTGGGGGAGCGCTGCCCTATTTGAGGGAATTTTGGTTTGTTGAGATAAATCAAAGAAGAATCCACTCAATCTCTGAAGTTGGTTGGATTTGAATCTGAGGTCAAGGCATGATCTTAGGGAAGATCCACAAATGAAGGAGAGGAATCCTCAATTTATCCCAAAGATATCTCAAGTGGTTGGGTCTCTCCAAGCTTATATAAGGAGGCCTTCTCATGGTGAAAAGGAGAGATGGAGAAATAGAGATACCAAACTTATGATCTCATGAGTGGTATAGATATGAGGAATTGTGAAGTATCAAACTTATGATCTCATAAGGGAGATATCATTGAAGCATCAACATTCTATGTGGATTATTTGAGCAAAGGTCTAGAAAACGGGAGATTGGTGAAGCTACTGCACTACATCCATGGCTGTAAGCACCACTTTGTTCTCATTAATATAAATCTATGCTTGGCCTGTTTCCTTTAAAGTTTGCGTACATTTCATGAACTTGTCTCTAGTAGATAGATCTGTTTTTGAGCTAATCTCAGTAGAATAGGAAGTTTGTTGTATCTTTGTTTGTTCTACAGGACTTTTTGAGGAGATTAGGATCGATGCTCAACCTGGACGGTGCAAGGAAAAATGCCATTAAAAAGGTACACTTTTATTCTTCCTCTTCATACATTATCTTAATTAGATCTAAAAGGAAAGTCAGTGTCCACGATAGCATTTTCTATCTTGGTCATATGGGTCTAGTATCCAAGAGAGAATCCACTTGTCTGCAAGGGGATTTCTCTATAACAGAAATTGGCGACTCCACTGGGGAAGCGGCCTTTGATTTTTGATTCCTTTCCTAGGTCTTGTTTTGGCCTTTGCTCATTTTTTGACCTTCTCCATACCTTGTCTCTGATTCTTAGATCTGTTGAATGGCTCTTGATTTCATCATATTCAATTTGATTGACTGAGTTTGCTTGATTTTTTGAGTTTCTGGGCATTTTTCTGAATTTTTAGAGGCTAGTGCTCCCCTTCCCTTGCTACCAGAGCACTGGCACTCCCTTTTGGTCTTACACAGAGCATTGGAATGCTCTGGTTCCCTTTACACCAAAGCACTACCCCTTTTCTGTGAAAAATCTTCTAGGGTTTAATTCTTTGAGTTCATTTCTTGATTTTGGCACTTGCTCAGGAATATTACAACCTTAGTACATCTTGGTATTGGCCTTCAAAAATCTAATTTCTGAGAATTGATCACCTTTTGTTTGGAATTTTGATGTTTTTTCCTTACCTTGAAGTCACTCTTTGTCTTTGACGATTTAGAGTCAACTTACTTTTTTGTTCTCATTTATCTGACTTTGTGGAAGATTTTGTGAGGAAAATCAAGGATATATGCACTGTTCCATTTGATCTTTGAGGTCATTTTCCCAAGCAATTCTTGGTTTTCCATCATCCATTACCTTTCTCCTACCTTCACTAGAAATTTCGTCTTTTTTTCATGCATTCTAGGTAATGTTTTGCAATTTTTTGGCTATTTTTTCAGAGTTTCTAGGAGCACCAATGCCCCCCTGTAGGCCATAACAGAGCGCCATATCTCCCATATAGTGTTTTAGGGGGTGTTGAAACACTCTGTGCACTCTTCTAGGGGAGCGCTAGTGTCTTTTTTGAGTGAAATTACCTTCTTTTGCTCAGTCTTTTGCAACTTGTTTTGTAGTACTTTTTACCTAGAGTTTGTGGTTGGTTTGTGAAGTTGTTTGGATTGGTTCTTGATGTTTTTTTATGCTTGTCACTCTCTTTTTTCTTGTTTGGAGCTTGAAACCTCTTTGAGATATGTGAATTTTCCTTTTCTAGCTACGGTTTTGTCGGGACAGTTTTGAGTGTTTTCTCTTTCTCCCTATCATTTCTTGGATTCTTATTCGCATTTTATTGTCTTCCTTGAATGCTTGCATTTGAAGTAGCCAAATTGCATGTTTTTTGGAATTTTGGGACATTGTGCATCTGTAATGATGAATGTTTTCTCCTTCTCGTAGCATATCTTTCATCGAAATGAAAATATTTCATATTCATCTCTTTGCATAACTTTCGAGTCAGTCAAAACACCATATTGTCCATGCCATTTTCCTTTTGAGTAAAAACAACCTAAAAAATCAAGCGCTAAACTAAAATTGATTAGACATTTTTACATTTTTTGGTAGAAAACCTACATTAGATTAGTTGTAGGGATTTGGAATAGGTGTGAAAGATAACTTTCCAAAGCTGCAAACAAACATAGAATCTTGTGTTAGGGAGCGGTGAAATCCAATTGCTACATTTTGTCCTGGGAAGCCCTTCTTACACAAGGGTCAATCACGAGGTCACATTAAGACTGGTAGAGTTACTCACCCTGCTTTGTTGGTCTTGGTGTAGACATTGTGCATATTATGGGGGTCACTTGAAGGTATACCCACAATGATCAGTGGAATCCTTTCAAGTTAATTTCAGGCTAGATACCCTGCCCTTGGATGTGGATCAGACTGTTGACTTTTTCCCCTGGCATTACTATTGTAGTTGGTAACCTTAGTGGCCTATCTCTTTAGGGTGTTTACACAAGGTGACTGTGGAGGGGCAGGTCTTCATGGTACCTGGAATCGATGTTGGCCAGACTCACTCAGGATCCTTGGAGGGTATACCCACGATTATGTGTGGGAGCTTGCACCAGGGTGTAAGTCTGTTAAGCAGGTTGTCAACGCAACTTTTCCACTTGATATATCTTAGACCCTTCTTACTTTGTTCCCATGACATTGGATTTCATCACCAACTAGTGTGCTCTTTGTGAGAAGGTTTTTTTTTCTTTCTTGCTTACTAGATTTTTAGCGTGTGATGTTTGTCCTCCCTAGTAGAATCTAGGTTGGATATTTATTTTAATGGCATCAGTTCTCGAAACTACCAATGGAGAAACTCCTGCTCCAGGAGAACCCTTTTTTTTTACTTCTTACGGAAACATTGGTCCTCCTTACATCACTACTTTGAGCCTTCCAGGTCTCACAATTGGGTTACCGGTATGGTTGTTTTCCACTCCGGCAATATTGAATGTAGGTGCTTTATATGTAAGCACACCACCCAAACATCAACCTCATGTCGAACTTTCTCCTTCTTCACTCGTCAGGTCTCCTTCCATTTCTCCTTCTTCACCTAGTGAAATCTCTGAAGCGAGTAACCAGGTTAATCAGAAGAAGAAGAAACAGAAAGAGAAGAAGAAGAACTAGAAAGGGACCAAGCCTCCAACTACATCAACTGTTGAATCCAAGCAACCAACTACTATTAATAGTACTAGGAGTGTTGATAAGGTCGATAAGATCAAAACAAAGAATCTGAAACCCAAATTCCCTTGTAGTCTTTGTAACGGTGACCACTTTCTGAGGAATTGCCCTGGTATTCCCAAGGTCTTAGAAGTGTGGTCCTCCATGTCATTAGCCTCTACTAGACATGTTGGTGACACCCCATCAACTAGTGACGTTACAGTTGGTAAGAAGAAGACAACTGTCAAATTTCCTTGTATTTTATGCGAAGGTGATCATTATTCTCACCTTTTTCCTTATATGGATGAGGTTTCTTCTCTTTTGAAAAAGATTCAACTTCCAATTGGTTATTGTAAGATTTATCCCAACCCATTGTTAGTTGATGGACTGGTCAATCCGTTTCCATCCCCGGTCAATTCGGTTGATCAGGTGGTCAATCTAGTTTCATCCTCAGTTGAACCACTCGCCAAAGTAGCTGATATAGTTCCATCATCAATCAACCCCACTTTTCATATGAAAAATGAAACCCAAGTGAATGATCTAGTCCCATCTTTGGTCAGTCCCATCCTTCATCCGAAGAGTGCCAAAGTGGTTGATATGGTTCTTCCATCAGTCGATCCCACTCCTCCTCTGACGAGTGCCAAAGTGGTCAATCTAGTTCCACCATTGATTCATCCCACTCCTCCTTTAAGGAGTGCCAGGGTGGTTTCTCCAGTTCTTCCATTGGTCGATCCCACTCTTCCTTCGAAGAGTGTCAAAGTGACTGATCCAATTCCTTCCTCGATTGGTCCCACCCTTCATCCGAAGAGTGCCAAAGTGGTTGTTCTGATTAATTCATCATTCAATCCCACTCTTCCTCTGAAGAGTGCCAACGTGGTTGATCTGATTCCATCATCAATCGATCCTAATCTCCCTCTATAGAGTAATACCGATACTTCCCACGTTTTTCTCGTTGATACATAATCTACCGTGCCGGGGGGAATTCCTCCTTCTCCTGTGAAAACTCCTCCAAGTAATGAGGCCATCCTTTTTGATTGGGGTGTGCTAAATGGACCTCATCTTCCCTCTCACATTCCTTTCAATATTACAGTACATGTTTGTGGTCGGAACGTTCCTCATGCACTGATAGATGAAGGTTCATCTGTTAGTATTTTGTCCTCTATTACTTGGCAAGATTTGGGTTATCCTAAGTTTGTGCCAGTTACCCAGAATCTGTTCGCTTTTAACAGAAGAACCAACCACCCTTTAAGAATCCTTCCTTGGTTTCCTATAACTTTGGGAGGGAAAGCAGTCTTTATTGATGTTATGGTAGTCTAGGACCCCTTGGATTTCGATTTACTCCTCGAGCGAGATTATTTCTATTCCATGAAAGCTATTGTGTCCACTTTTTTTAATGTGATATATTTACCGCATGATGGAAGAATGGTGACTATTGATCAAATTTCGTTTGTTGGCCCTGAATTGACCATCAACCCAATGAACTCCCTAACCGGGTCTTATATGCAGTCGGTATCACCCCCCACAGGTCAATTATGTGGCGTTGTCTTCCATGAATTCAAATTATGATGACTTGGATCTAGTCATTGACATGGTGATCTCTTCGGTAGGGCTATTGGAGCCTAATCTCCTTACCCCTGAAGAGACCCTCGACATGTGTTCCTTCTGGAGCATTATTCTTCCATCCAGTGAAAATCTCTTGGAATCCATGATGGACTTTTGTCCCTTGACATGGTGTCCTTTTAGAGTGTTATCCTTTTGGAAGCCATGATCAAGAAGAGTCCATGAGCATAGTTTTCCTCTCTGTAGCAAGCTCATTAAAAAATGAAACAAAGGTTACGAGCATAGTTTCTCTTCTCTGTAGGAAGCTCGTTAAAAAATGAAACAGAGGTTATGAGCATAGTTTTTACTCTCTATGGCAATCTCGTTAAAAAATGAAACAAAGGTCACGAGCATAGTTTCTCTTCTCTGTGGAAAGATCATTAAAAAATGAAACAAAATCTATGAGCATAGTTTCTCTTCTCTGTAGAAAGCTCATTAAAAAATGAAACAGAGGTCACGAGCATAGTTTTTCCTCTCTGTAACAAGATCGTTAAAAAACAAAAAATAAATTTGGGGATTGAACTCGGAACCTTGAGCATAGTTCTTTTCCTGTGTCAAGCTCGTTAAAAAATGAAATAGTCACCTCTCCTGTCAGGTCGAGTCTTTCGCCAGATGTCGTAGATGTCGAGTCGAGTGTTTCTTTAGGTCTCATATTTGAACCTTCATTTCATTCACCTGTATCCTCAAATTCAGTGAATGAATTGAAGCTTGGGGGGCATGTCTCCAGCCTTTGATGATCATTTTGGAGTTAAGCCACTAGCTTTCAAGATGGGGGCAGAGTACCGAGCTTAGTCTTTTTTCTTTCTCGTGCTCGTAAAAATGTGAGAATGTAACCCATCAACTGTTTATCTCTTTTTTGGGCTCGCATGGATACACGAAAAAGGAACCCCTTGGAGTAGTCTTTAAGCTCTTTTCAGGCTCTCTAAACATGAAAAGATTGTTGAGTGATCTTGCTTCCTTTCACACTCGTTAAAAGGTTTGAAAGGGCGTCTTTCGAGTGGTAGTTTATCTCTTTTTCGGCCTCGCGAGACTAACATTACAAAAAAGGACAAAACTAGAGTCATCTTTAAGTCATTTTCAGACTCTAACTATGAAAAATAACCGAGTTTACCTTCTCTAGACTCGTTAAGAAATCATACATTGAAGGGCCCATACGGAACCGAACCCTTACTTCTTCCAGTTCATTAAACAAAGGAAGAAGGAATTACCGAAGGTGAGTTATATCGAGCATATGTTACCCTCCTTGAGCTCGTTAAATTAAAAAGAGGTACTTGTCTATCTAGATGGGGGAAAAAATTGAAGGAAGAAAGCCAAGCAGTTTTTGAGAACATTACCAGTATCTCTTACGGTCCCCCTTGAACACGACACTTTGTCTTTGCACATATTTTAATCTGCCGAACCTCTGCACTAAACCAATCCTCTGATTTGTTTTACTCCTTTGGGTCACTCGATGAAAGTCACAGTACCCACTGCATCATCATGTTTTGGTCCATGTCATGTTTCTATTGTTGTGTCTTAGTGTTCAAGGGAAGTATCTACCTCGAGAGTCATCCATCACAAATATCTTGTTTCAATACCCACGTCAGTCCATGTTCATTTGATCTACCAATTTACATCTTTGTGTCAGTTTCGTGTCGTTGATGGGGGATACATCAAGGCCCTCCTATGATGAGTCTATTCCTGTCAACTTCAACACATTATCAAAGAGTTATACTTAGAAACCAGTTAGTACCTTGGGACCTGGATGCCTCAATGGCAGGCCTCCTCATGTCCGACAATGGGTTTACATCATTAACCTTTGATCATATGATTCCACGGATGTTCAACTTCATCTCATCCATTCACATTCGTTGGAATGTACTAGAGTATCTTGGGAATCATTGATATCAATGATGATTTCCATCGTGCTTGTTAATAGTTTACCTCATTGACCAGTAATCAAGTGGTTTCTTCCATGTTTGACATCAAGACATCTATTCACGTGGTTAGATTTGTACTACATCAGGATCAGTAAGAGGACCCTGGGTTGAGTCATCACTCTTATATGTACTTTTCCCACGTTGCAACAAATTTTCTTTTGAACATTGACACATACACTGTTACATAGATCCACCTTGTATTGGTCGTGGCTATGTCTTGTCGTCTCGTAGATCCACTGTGTATTATTCATGGATTTGATCAGTTCAGGTCATAGGAGTATAGATCCACATTGTATCTTCCATGGCTATACCTTTTTGTCAATATAATTATGGATTCGCAGTGTATTTTATGGCGGCCATACCTTGAAAGTATTTATCACTCAAGCATAGGTATGCCTGCCTTGGGTTTGAAACATGTCATGATATTTGTTTGATGGTTGTGTGCAGCTTCTATCAAGTTCTCTAAGTCCTTACCCTTTCTTGAAAAATTCTACAAAGTACTTCAGTCATCACGTCTTCTAACTTCGCACTTTGGGGGGCAATATGCTACACCTCAAAATTACTCACTTCAATAGTGTCATAAGTGTCGTCATTACAAGTGATGTAAGTGTCGTATCTTGTCCGCAAGTGTCACATCTTGACCAAAAGTGTTGCAAAAATCATACTGCCATCTTTCCTATGTCGTGCCTCTAATAACATCACAGGGACACTTAAGACACCCTCAAAGACTAGTTTTAGGAAGAGAAATCATTTGATGAAGAGTACAAAGCATTTTCGATGAAGAAAACCACTCAAAAATGATTTTTGGAAGGAAACACTCCCCTACCCACTGTCAAGGAGCACCGATGCTCCCTAGCCTTATTTGGGGGAGTGTTGAAATGATCTGTTCACCCTTTTGTTGGAGCACTGCCCTTTCTGAGTGAATTTTGGTTTGTTGAGATAAATCAAGGAAGAATCCCTTCAATCTCTGAAGTTGGTTGGATTAGAATCCGAGGTCAAGGCATGATCTTAGGGAAGATCCAGAATTGAAGGAGAGGAATCCTCAACTTATCCCAAATATATCTCAAGTGGTTGGGTCTCTCCAAGCTTATATAAGGAGGCCTTCTCATGGTAAAAAGGAGAGATGGAGAAATAGAGATACCAAACTTATGATCTCATGAGTGGTATAGATATGAGGAATTGTGAAGTATAAAACTTATGATCTCATAAGGGAGATATCATTGAAGTATCAAAATTCTATGTGGATTATTTGAACATGGGTCTGGACAAAGGGAGCTTGGTGAAGCTGTTGCACTACATCCATGGCTATAAGAACCACTTTGTTCTCATTAATATAAATATATGCTTGGCCTGTTTCCTTTAAAGTTTGCGTACATTTCATGAACTTGTCTGTAGTAGATAGATCTATTTTTGAGGTAATCTCAATATAATAGGAAGTTTGTTGTATCTTTTTTTGTTCTACAAGACTTATTGAGGAGCTTAGGATCGAAGCACAACCTGGACTGTGCGAGGAAAAACGCCATTAAAAAGGTACACTTTTCTTCTTCCTCTTCATACATTAGCTTAATTATATCTAAAAGGAATGTTAGTATCCACAATAACATTTTCTTTCTTGGTCACAGGGGTCTAGTATCCAAGAGAGAATCCACTTGTCCACAAGGGGATTTCTCTGTAACAGAAGGATAACAAGTCCGAAGCCCTTCAACGGTGTTGAAAGCAATTGGTCCAGAAGACAACTCAGGATATAAAACCGAATCGAGGTCCACGAAGCTCCGTAGGCAAATGTGATCGGTATTATTCCTGAAAAAGATCCTCAATAAACAATCCCCACTACGTTTATTCCAACTCTGGAGGGGTTATCTCCTTTTCCTTTCCTCACGCGACCTCATGTTTATCCCTTGTGTTATATGGGGGTCCCGGCTAACTCTTATGACGCTGGAATTAAAAGCACTCCCTATCTCAGACTCTAATCTTTGTTTTAAAGTGGCCTTGAAGAGTTTCCTCTTCACACCTAATTCAAGGCCTAAAACCTTAAACTAGTCGGTGAACCCTACAAACAAAAAGTCTAATATATTTTAAGTTAATCTTTAATTTTAAGGCTTGATTTACGCAAAGGGTGCGGTAGTGCAACTAAAGGTGTTATGAAGAGACAAATAATGAAGATAACTTTAAATCATTTTAATCAAAAGATACTTCGAAATTAAATCAAATCTTGTAAAAACTCTTTGTAAAATTCAACTTTTCTAATCAATTTTTCAAGATCTTGTAAATGAAGAAATCCTAAAACTTGCTTTCGTTTGACTAAGAAAAACTACTTGTATTTCAGGAAATCGAAAATAACTTTAAAATGAAGACTATTTTTCTTTTGCAAATAACAACCTTGAATACTTTACCAAACTACATCCAAGAAAATAAATTCTTTTATTTATTTATTTTTCAAACTTCTTTTACAAGAAAAACCTGAAGTAATTTTTTTTTTTGTTTTTCAAAGAAAGAAATAGGAACAAAGAGAAAACTAAAAACAAGATTTACAAAGACACTAAGCCAACTGTAGATCACAGGGATTCAACCAAGAAACAAAAAGGAGGATCTAAAACTTGACAACTCACTCTAAACCTTTTAGGGAAAACAAAAGAAAACTAAAGAACAAGTTAACCGAAACTTTAACCCAATCTATGGCCAAAGACAGAGACCCTGACTGGTTCAAGAAAGTACTGAGAAGTCTAAACTTCTATCAGGAAAGAGACAAACTCTCTCTTTGTTAAAAAACACTTTCAAGACACAGAGACACAAACTGTTTCATCAACAAACTGCATATGTACACGAGTTGTCTACTGTGCAGAGCACATATGTACGCAGGCTGACCCAAAATAGGGCGCATACACCTCTGAGACTTTTCAAAAATAAAAAGAGAAGGCAGACTAATAGGGCAAGGAAAGCTAGTATGCACCTTGTAGGTGACAAAAAACCCATAAAAGACTTAGTAAACTTGACTAAAAATCGAAAGGAAAACAAGAATCCAATCAACAACCCAAAAAACCTCCCTAAAAACCCTAGAGAGACTCCCTAGTGGAGTCGCCAATTCTGCTAGCGGGAAAATCCCCCTATAACTATACCAGGGTTTAAAGTATAGAAAGAGAAAATGACTCCCTAAAATTCAATCTAGTTTCTACACTACCCCAAACATACCGAAATATATGAACATAAAGTAGTGGAAGAGAAGATCAGTAACTGTACCTTTTATCCAACATCTGGTGATGATCTCCTCAAGCTCTGTAGCTCCAAAGAATGCAAGTATCCTCCCAAAGATGACCTGCATCCAAGACTAGGAAAACAAGGTTACAAGAATGCTATTTCTATTCATAAATTAGGGTTAGATATCAATTTTTATGTATAAATCAAAGAAAAGACGAAACATCATCATTTGGGATAGGGAAAAGAGATTATTTTATTCATTAATCAAATATTGAAGCTTACAATCCTCACAGACCGATGCTCCACGAACCTGGTACATGATCCTCTTAACAATGCTCCAAGTGCACCTTCAATAAGCCTCTTCTCACAATCTGCTAATCACCTCAAGGGAAGGGAATGTATTGAATGGAAGAAAAGGGGATGAAAAGGGAATGCTGAGGCAATAACTCACAAAAGGTTGCAAATACTTGGGAAAGGAAGGGAAGGGAATTTGGGCATAGTTTCATCATTATAATGCTTGGTTGTGGAAGGATACCCCAAGACCTCCTTTTATATGAAAAAAATATGGTTATTTGGTTGGAGGACGGGCTATAGCAGTTGAATTGGTTGGGAAACCTCCAATAGACGGTAAATTCCACCGAATTCCTTACAACATTTTATTTTTTTGCAACTTTTGGAGGTATATGCGGGATGTTTTGTGTGTAGCAAGTGTATGTACATGGGATGTATAGTATGCATCAAGCGTATGTATGTGGGCAATAGTGCAACATGGTGCATACATGCTCTAAAAATTTATTTTTTAAATAGAGCTCCTCAGTAGTGATTTGGAAAATTATGCAAGTAAGAAGGCCAATGCCATATATGAATGAGTAGGGAATTTTAGGGCTATAACAGTAGGACCATACCACTTGTCACGGATTTTGACAGGAGAGGATGCATGTAACCTAGACTATAGCTTACCATATGCACAATTATTTTCAGTTAAGATTGTAGATGGCCAATTTGCAGAAATTGTCCAATACTTAAGCACATGAGTGGCTCCATCCAATATGACAATAGCCCAAAAGAAACAACTAGTGGTAAGATCAACCGATTACTAGTTGATTGCAAGAAACTTATATAATTTAGGCATAGATGGAATACTATGAAGATGTGTGCTAGAAAATGAAAGACCATGATTTTGACAAAGGAAAATGAGGGAATTGTAGGAGGACACTATGCAGAAAAGGAAACCATGCATAAGATCTTGTGCGCAGGGATATGGTGGCCTACCATCCATAAGTATGTGAGGGAATATTTATAGAAATGCGACTTTTTTCAGAGAGTAGGGAGACCATCACAAAGGGATGAGATGCCCTTGAATCCAAAAGTTACCTTACAAGTGTTTGAAAAATGGGCAGTGGATTTTTTCGGACCAATTAACCCACCAATGAGAAGAACATGAGAGAGATACATAATTAACGTGACAAACTAATTGACCAGATGGGAAGAAGAATAACCTATTACAAATTGCGATGCACAAACAACTGTGTGATTCTTGTTCAAGAACACAGTGACCAGGTTTTCTTGTCATAAAGTACTTATGAGAAACTATGGGACTCAATTTCTGAATAAGACAATTACAACACTAACATAGGAGTTCCAGATACAACATCGAAAGAACACCATATACCACCAAAAAGAAAACAAAATGATGGAGGCTTTTAAAAAGATACTGGAAAATGCACTGACCAAGGTGTGCAACATAGGGAGAGATGAATGGGATTTAAGGATCCCTGTAGTACTATGGGCTTACAGAACTACATGTAAGAAGTTGACAGGACATGCACCCTTTAAGTTAACATTTGACCAAGAAATAACCTTCAATATGCAAATTGAAAGAGTGGTCTCGACCCCATGGAAAAGATGAAATGATGTGTAACCAGTGGCAGTTTTAACTGCTGTGTGATAAGCCCATAGTGTGAAAAACAACATGTGATGCCAATTGGTCTTATGTTTGTTAACCGTGCACTGCAACATGGTTTTGAGGACCTTGTTGACCACCTCTACCTGTCTATTGGACTGAGGGTAGTATGGGGAGGCGAACTCATGGGAGAAGACTAACTTGGAGGATAGTTCAATGAAAATATCATTCTCAAAGTGTTTCCCGTGATCAGAGACTAGATGTAGTGGTACTCCAAAACAGGAGATGACATGGTTAAAGAAAAAATGCACTGCAGTGTCAGCGGTGTTGTTGAAGGTAGGCATGGATTTGACCCACTTGGAGAAGTAATCAAATGCAACGATGATGTACTTGTGTCCATTTCTAGATGGAGGGTTGCACGTCATGAAGTCTATGCCCCATTTGCAAAAGGGGTCGACAATGATGAATGGGTGGAGAAGAGAAGGTGGTATTCTTGCTTTGTTGGCATATAGCTGAAATTTGTCACATCACTTCATAGCATGGATGTAATCGTGAAACAATGTGGGCCAAAAATAGCCTTCTTGAATGATTTTCTGGGTGGTGGACATCCTTGAGAAGTGGCCACCGCAAGCGTCGCTGTGGCAGTCATTCAAGACTTGGTCAGCTTCATCAATATTCAAACATCGACAAAGTATGGTGTCGACCCCTTGGAAATATAAGATATCACCGATAAGGAGGTAGTGAGGGGCCTGGTGCCGAATACGTTGATGATCATCCCCAGAGAGGTGGTTTTTGAACTTTTGTGTTCGAAGGTATACAAGGAGATCGTTGTACCAAGGATCATCCGAGGGGATGAAAAAGAGATTTTCATTGGGGAAGTCAATATTGACGGGAGAGCTAGTAGTATTGGAAGGAGATGTCGTGATGAGTTTGATGAGGATGAGGTATTTCTTGCTCTTAGGTGTTGAAAATTTGAGGTCGTACTCCTGAAGGATGATGATCCATTGGGAAAAATTGTCATTAATTTTTTGACGACTGAGCAAGTATTGCATTGGGTTGGAATTGAATACGACTTTGGTGGTTCGAAGCAGTATGTAATGGCACAGTTTCTGGACTGTGAGGACAAATGCAAGGGCAAGTTTCTCTTCATGATTGTATTTCAAGGGTGGCCCTGAAAGGTTTTTACTAACATAGTAAATGACATGTTCCCCATCGTCATCCCCTAATTAGACGAGAAATCCTACTATAGAAATAGATGAGGCCGATAAGTAGAGGATATAGTTGCAGTCATAGTTGGGTGGGATAATAAATTAGGCATTGGAGAGGGCTTCTTTGAGATTGTCAAAAGCAATTTGGTCATGTTCATCCCATTGGAATGGGATATCATGACGTAAGAGGTGAAGGAAAGCATGTGACCGAGTGGTGTAATCGGGGACAAAGCAATGTAAAAAGTTAGCTTTGCCTTGTAGGCTCTGTAGTTGGTGTAAATTCCATGGTGGAGGAATTTCTATGATGGCTTGGACCTTGAGGGGGTCTACTATGATGCCGTGTTGGGAGACGATGAACCCAAGGAGGTGTCCCATGGTGACACATAATACACACTTGAGGGGATTCAAGTGGATATTGTACTGATGACACCTGTGAAAGACAATGCGTAAGTCATCGAGGTGTTGAATGCATTTCTTGGATCAAGCGGTGAGATCGTCCAAGTAGGTGAGAATGATTTGAGCCAGATCATGAAAAATGTATGTCATGGCACGTTGAAAAGTGTCTCTATCATTCTTGAGGCCAAAAGGCATGACACGATATGAAAAGGTACCCCAAGGGGTAGTGAATGTGGTTTTGTATTGATCGGCTGGGTGGATCTGAATTTGGTTGTAGCTAGAGAAGTCGTCCATGAAGGACAAAGCCTTGTGGCTAACACAATCATCGATAATTTGGTCGATGAAGGGCGTTGGAAAATTGTCTTTGGGACAAGCATGATTGAGATCACGAAAGTCCGTATAGATGCGAATAGTGCCCTGTTTTTTGTTAATGGGGATGGGGTTGGAGACCCATGACGTATATGCGATAGGGTATATGAACCCTGCAGTGCATAATTTGTCAATTTTAGCTTTGATGGCTGCTGCTTTAGATGGGTGTAATGGACATTGCGTTTTTTGTACAAGGGTAATATCAAGCCATGTGTCTATATGATGTTTGACAATAGATGAATCAAGGTTGGACATCTCTATGTATGACCAGGCAAAAATGTCCCGGTATTCCTGGAAGAGAGCTTTGTAAGCAATGAGTTCTTCAGGAGAGCATGCGGCACCGATGGTGATTTCTTCTATGATGTCAGGTTTGATGGAAATATCAATCTTGATGGTGGCGGAAATGTTGGCCATATTGCCTTCTTCAAAAGCGTCGGGGGCAAGGATAGGGTTATTGAACCAATCTATATGCCCTGATGGGAGAAAATATTTGGTTTCAATTGCGTATATGGGGTTTTGGCTAGGAGGCGCAAAGGCGTCTTATGAGAGAAAGAGCACTCGGTGATTGAGCGGATCCCATGGGCAATCGGGGGTAGTTAATTCCTCGAGGATGTCTTCGTCGTAGTGGAATTGTCGAGAATATAGTGGATCCAGGAGAATGATGTTGGTGAGTATCACTGTGTGATTGTCTTCTGGTGGTGATGATGTAGAGGGGGTATTGCAAGGAGGTTGCGATGGTTCACTCGACATAAACCAAATATCGAGATATTGTGGGTTGAAAATGGTGGTTGAGCATACAATTTCCACGGGGAAATGAACTGGAGAATTGGGGGGATTTGGGCGCAAATCCTCCTCTAGGATATCGATGAACCATGGAGGAGTGAGAAGTCCCTCAGGATCAGGGGAGAATATATAAACAATATAAGGAGAGGGAGTAGGGGGAACTACCGACGTCACCGGAAGTGGGGTGATGGTAGGATTGGGAATAAAGGCCAATTGACGATGCCTATACTCAATGATCATCGAAAATTGATATGTGAAGTGATCAAGTGATTCACAGAGAGTGCAAGGACATTGCATATGTTCATTGACAAAGGTTGTGACATAGTGGATGTCAGTGACATGCGTGTGAGATGATGCAGATGAAGGAGGTTCTTACTGGAAGCTCTGGAAGACTACCGTTAGCGTCTGTTGAAATTGAGGTAATGCTAGGAAATGGTAGGTGTAATGGCCATACTCAGAACATATGGCACATGTGAATTTGGTTCACAACCCTTTTCTACCTGTGTTAGGGGATGCAGTGGTAGCACTGGAGGAAGTGACGAGTGGCGTCAGTGCCTGCGAGAGTTGAATTAAATTGCGTAGCTTGGGGAGAGATGGGCACTTATTAGTGGGGTGTCTATATTTCTCGCATAGTGCACAAGGAGGCTGAACTCGTGGTGGAAGTGGAGTGGCAAGCTCTTTCTTCTTCCGTCTGCCCCCAGCTATAGCAAGGGTGCTAGTGAGTGGGGGTGTGGGTGGGATGGTGGGGGTAAGTATGGGAATTTGCATCAAGATTCCTTCTATTTGGGGAGGGAGAGATGGTTGAGGGACCATATCAGGTGGATGTAGATACCATACTGGAATTTCCAACACCATATTGGGAAGGGTAAGCGTTGCAGCTACCTGGAAATCTTGTACACCCGGTGGGGGGTAAAATAAGGGGATTTGGGTAATGTCTTGGGGGACTGTCTCCCAAACTGGAATGTGGCCCTAGTGGAGGGTATAATCAGGAAAAGGGGGAGATGGAGGGTTCTTAAGGGATTCCTAAGGAAGGAGCTCTGCGATTAGTGGGACGTTAGATAGTAATGAAGCCTCTGTGGGAGGAAGGGTATCTCCAATTTTTGTTCCATTGGATGAGATGACACATACTTGTGCTGAGGGATGTATGAGAGGAGGTGCTCCATGGTATGTCCCTAGAAAGGATGGGTCTTTAAAAATTTTGGGACCCATCTCGATAAGTGGGTATGCCTTGGGATTAGTGTGAACAAAGGGTAGGATATTATCGATGTTGGAGGAAGGGTTGGGCTCGTAATGTGACACTTGTTCAATAGTGATGATCTTCCCATTGTGGGGGAACATCATTGTGTGAAACATGAAAGAGGTCATGACCTTCATCGCATACATGTAGCTATGCCCAAACAAAATGTTGTAATCGAGCGGAGCGTTTATAACTTCAATGTCAATAAGGATAGTCTTGCCCCCGAGTTCAATGGGGACATTTGGAAAGAGCCCTTCGGGAGAGGATGGTCGTCCTTCGTAAGCTCTCAAAGTGATGGCAGATGGTATGATATCAGGGGACCCAAGTTTCTTCCATACAGATTTGGACATGATGCATGTGGATGCACATTCATCAATGATGCAGTGATGAACTGTGATATTTCAGATTTTAACCAGTATCTGGAAAGCTACCAGAGTGGGGAGACAGGGTTCTCGGCTATCAAGATTGAAGGTGACGAGTCTTGTGTCAACAGGGTTGAATGCCCCCAGGGTGGAAAGTAAGGATTTTCGTTGAGTGGGATAGGTTTGAAGGACTTCTAAGACCAACATGTCAGAAGGATATTGTGCCAAGTCATCGACAAGGCTGTAATTGTGGGATGCCCTATCCTAAGGGTTGTTGACATTTCTTCACAATGGAATGTGAGGAATACGAAGGGGTGTTTCAATATTAGGGTCCATAATCATCAAAGGTGGTCCAGTTGTGATTGGGGGCACTTTCGAGGTGGTGGGAGCAGATTCAGGGGGTGCACTATATTGACGATTGTGTGTTTGTAGGAGAACTTCTTCCTCACTAGTGAGGAGGATGGTGCGATTTGTAGGATTGCCAGGATTTGGATACTGTCCCATCTGAGGTGGGGTGAGATGTATCTCCTGTTGAGTGTTCATCACCCCTTGGTGGGGGATGGGGTTTTTCCATACAACAAGGGGTGGTTGCTTTACATATTTTTGAGGGGCTTGTTGGGGGGAATGCGATGCTGGGGGACATGGTCCATTTATGGATTCTTTCATCCATTTAAAATCAAAAATTTGAGGGAAATGGTGAGTATAATGGCCATACTCACCGCAAAGGGCACATGGGAATTTTGTCTGAAGGCTGTTGTTGTTCTTCCCTGGGCATTTGTTTTTAATTCCCCCTTGGGGGTTTTGGTTCCCCTAGTTCTGGTTGCCCCCGACCAGTTGGTTCTGTTGGGGGTGGTTTTGGTTCCCTCCTGGTCCTGGGTTATTATTGTTTTGGTTTTTTCCTTTCTTTTTGTCATTGTTCAACTAATGGGTAGGATTAGCCGTATTCAACTGTTCAAAATTTTGATATTGCTGAACGGGATAGGGTTGAACAAAATTAACCCCAGTGTGTGGTTATCCTTGTAGAGAAACAATGGGCTGGGGAGGACCAGGAAATGGGAAGTGCGGATTATGTTGTGCTAATGATCCATAGGGTATATATGAAGGCATGGTGCTTTCACTAGTTCTTATGGTGTAATCAAAGGTAGAGGCATTTCCAGAACTAGGTTGAACAACTAGGAGCGTCATGGGGCCGACGAGGGTCCAATTATGGGTGGAGGGGGGGGGGAATGGGGTATGGTTGTTGATAGGGGGGGGAGGATAATAAGGGGGTCCTCCGTATACTGGCGGATATTGAGGTGTTCCATACATAGGTGGTTGTTGGAGGTGTGGATTGTGGTGTGTTGTGGTACCAATCAATCCATCCGCGGAGTGAGACATCCCAGGTTTGTCCTAGACGAATGGCACGGGTCTTGGGGTGTCAGGTAGTACCGTATATAAGTATCCTGATTAAGAATAAATGAGTTTGAATTGTTGAGCCTTGCTGATAGCTTCTTCTTTAGACTGAGGGAAGGTGGTGACCACATCTTTGGCAAGGAGGGAAACAAGGGATTTGAGAAACCAATTAAGGCATTGTTTCTTGGTGGATTCTACTTTGTATAGACTACGTCGTTGATGCCATTCGTGAATGTGGTCAACGATGTGTGTAGCGGAGGTTTGTTTAAAATATAAGAGTAGTTAGAGACCATTTTCATGACAGATTGGTAGTTGAAAGAAGGTAAAAAATGATTTGGCCAAAGATTCAAAGGTCGTATGGGACCCATATTTTTCTTCTACATACCACTTGACTGATGGGATAGTGAGTGTGCGTTGAAATAACCTCAATCGGATAGAGTCATCCATGATGATATTTGAAGAGAACCATAAGTGGAAGGTCATGATATGGTTGGTTGGGTCATCTCTCATTTTTCCTTCAATTTTAGGGATATCTGAAGGAAGTTTGGTAGGCATTTTCGGCCATGCGGGGTCATGAAAAATAGGATCATTAGTGATCTTAGTCAGATCTAGTATATTGAGGGAAGCCAAGTATGGCATCTGGGGTTGTGGTGGAGGATTAATTCCCATCATGGTGGGAATGTTTTGTGTACCTGACCCCTGAGGATGGTTAGTTCCAACCATGGTGTGAGTGTTGTGTGTCCCTGATCCATGAGGGGGGCTAGGTGGGGTTGCACTTCCTCCTAGGGAATAAGTGTGCCCCCCGCTTCCTTGTAAAGTAAAGGGGGTGGATGGTTGACCTTGGGAAGTGGACCCAAGTAAAGTGGAACCAAGCAAAGTGAATACCAATATGGTATCACTCACAGGAGTGTGAGAAGATGGAACTGATGAGTGGGCAAGACTAGGAACTCCCCCTAGAATGGAAAGGAGATTTAGCAAGCGTCTAGAATGATGGGGATTCTGTGGGTCCCCTATGATGTCCGACTAGCAAAGTGGATGTGTGCAAATGGTGATGAGAGAAATAAATGAACAAGAGGCTTTGTCTATGAGTTTTGGACCTTCACAATATATCTCTCAATCGTATGTAATCACAAGAAAAACATACATAAATCAATTGATAAAGAAGAATACATGTGGGCAGGTGGTTTTTGTTCGTGTGGGAGAACAAAGAAAACAAATGCTCATGTCCTAAAATATGTAATGTCCTTCCTCTCAAATAGCACTGGATCTTCCAAAAGCACTCAACAGTGGGGTTTGAAGCCATCGGAAGAGGACCTAGTGAAGGATGAAATAATCAGTTATAATGAGGGGTAGAGGGTGCACATCCTGAAAGAGCTGGCGATATTTCTTAATAGCCACACAAAATATGATCAAGGTGCAATTGCATCCCACAATTGCCACCTGGGTAGATGTCCTAAAATTTGGTCACTAGGTACCTCGGTCAAAGTGTGACATTTAGATTTTTGGCCTAAGAAATGGGTCATGGGATAGATCTCGTCCAAGAGGTGGGTGCCTCAAGGGGGGATGCATAAAACAACCAGACCTCAACCTTCAACCCTTCATGGGTATCTCCCTACCTTATGGTGTAGGAACACTTGACTTGGAGGATTTAAAGTTCGCTATTTGACAACTTCTACTATTTGAAGATGTGAGAACCAGACAACGGGGAGTTATTTGGATGCCTATCCTCGATATCCTACCTAGACTAAAAAATTTCTTTTGGTACCTCCCGTGGAGGAAAACTTAGTGAGTGTTTTAGAAATTTTTTAGATGTGTTTGTTTGTGAGATTGGGGGTGTGGACCAATCTCGTTGAAATTAAGTGGGAGTGGATAGTCTCGTCAAGAAAAGGGTGGGGCGTTTCAAAATCTGTTTGGAGGAAACTTACTTCAACCTCCACGATTTCTAGTAAAACTATGTGAGTGATTAGTGACTTTGTGTGTGAACAAGTGAAAGTGTGCCAAATTTTTAATAATTTAGGTGTCACCTTGCTACGTGTGGACTTCATGTGGTCCTTACAAGTCTTTATTACCTAATTTACTAAATTCCATTGGTACAACCTTGCGGAATTTTAAAGTCCCTAGAGAACTAGCATGTGGAAATGTGGGTCCTTACCAATCCTTTAATTCCCTAGTGTGATTTAATCTAAGAAAGCTCCAAAACTATCCTAGATTGTGGGCATGTGGGCATGTATGGGCCCATTACAAAAACCTTTAAACTTCCCTAGTGTTTTAATCTAAGAACGTAAATTTCAACCTTATCCTATCTTTGTACCCTATACTAAGAGGAGTCCCAAGGGGGGCTGTTGTCCTCTCCTAAAGATTTTGTCTTTTAAGGGAGATGGAATTTTCCCTCAATCATTTTTTTGATTCTCAAGATCGCTTTGTAGCACGAGAGACGAGCATACTCAAATATTAACGTTCAATTTCTGGTCCTAATGCAAGTATTTTTGTGATATAGAATGATTCCAACTTATCTTTAATCAAAGCAAGCCATCCATGTGGTAAAAATGAAAGAAAAAAGAGGATAAATATGGATTTTAACCCCCTAAGTGCCTATGTTTTGACTAAACCTTCATGTGGAGAGGGAATCTAAGTGTGGTTCATATTACAATCTGCATAGAATCAAACTTAAGAAGGCTATGGGCCTCCAACAAATAAAAAACAAAACCCTTACAATGTATAATTTTCTGGACAAATGCATGGGTCACAAAGTATATAGAGGCGCATTGGGTGCCAATGTGAAAATTAAAAATGACCTTTTGGTGCAGTGCACAGAATGCGCTAAGAAACACAACGGGTTTGGAGCATGTGCTCGAAAGACGTGAATGTGGGTTAAAAAACCCACACACTTTTTGTTACACGACTGTGAAAGAAATTTCAGATGACATTCTCTCAACTCAACTATGAATTTGGCTTTTTGCAGGCAGGAATTGGCTAGTTATGGTTCTTGCAAGTTAAATAAACCGAAAAGAAGTGCTCAAACAACCCAAATGGGGGGGAAATTGATACCAATCCCCAGTGGAGTCACCAATCTGTTGCGTCCCTTTCGTCACCTAAATGAGAAAAATAAGGACACTTACAAGTCTAGTTGGGTTAGCTGGACAAGACAACGATGAATGCAAGAGTTAGAAACATCAAGCATAATAAATAAGCAAAGAACTAAGCTAATAAAAATAAGAGAAACTAAACTAGAGCGTATAAGAAAAATAGAACAAAAATTAAACACCATTCATTCCACCAATGGATAAGTTGTATTAGTGGGAAAACACCAAAGATAAAGAGAGACTTATGGGTCCCCTCTTCCTCCAAGGGAGGGCTCTTGAACCCCCAATGATTGAGCTCTTCTTACAAGTAACAAACTAAAAGTAAATGGTGAAGAAAATCCAAAGCACATTCACTTAAGAGGTGATATGAATGGTTAAATGAAATGATGCTTGTATGCTCTTGATGAGGAAAGAGGATCCTCCAAGAGAATATAGGTAGCATAACAATACAAATGAATTCCTTGAAAATATAGTGCACCCATGGCCTCTTTTTATAGAAAAGCTTTGAGGCATTATTCAACTAGTCTTTGGTGTGAACAAGGGGCTCTTTAGGGCACCCTTAGGTCTTTGACCAGCCCCCCACTCGGATTTAGCTCGGATTTGGGTGTAAAATCGACTTGGGAGATGAACCAAAAGTGGGTGGAAGGCCGACCAAAATCATAAATGTGTTGTTCTAAGGTGTGCGCAGCTTTTTGCATCCACAGTCATGCATCGGGCACATATGCGCTTTTCCGACATTATTCGACTGTCACACGTGCACGCGCTGCATTTGAATCCTTAGCGCATGCTGATTTTTTAACCAGTTGTATAGTTTTGTGCCCTTTGGAAATGCTTTTTTGGGCCATGGATGAACTAATGGGTGTTTTGAAGATGTTGGATTCTTGTAACCATTTGCAGACGAAATTCCAGTGATGACACCCATGAAATTTATTATACAGAGTCTACGCATTGTGACAATGATAGATATTATGGATATCGATGTAGTAGAAGAAATAGAAGAAATGCTATCACTGTTATTAATATTAGAGGAAGATCACTTTATTCCAGTCTTTCATCAGTAAGTACATAAGGCACAAGAAAGGCATGGAACGATAGACACATCAAGCAGAAGAAGTTCTAGACATGGGATCTAATACTACTCTATGACAACAAGTTCTTACAACACTTGGGAAAATTCAATACACATTGGCTAGCACCATATGTGATCAGATATGTGACAGACACAACTGTTGTTCAACTAGAGCAATTGGATGGAAAAGTTGTGGAAGAACTAGTGAATGGGATCCAAATGAAACTGTATAGGGACATCCGTCCTTCTGTGCACTAGAGGAGTTGTGTGGTTTAAAATTGTATCATAGTGTATTATAGGAAGGAAAATATAGAAAAATATAGAAGAGGTCAAACGTTGACATGGTAAAGGATTTTCGGTTATGTGTAAATAGGGGAAGCATGAAATAGTCATAGATAAGAGAAAATTAGGTAGAAGGAAACACATACAAAGGAAACAAGGCTTCACAGAAGGGATCGACAATGCACATAGATGTACTTCGAAGATGACACATAAGAATCATTCAACACACCACATGATGGGACATGCAATAAAGAGTCATCATGATGAAAAATTATTGGCGCCATATACCATTAAATGCAAAATATATTGAACAATTGCCAAATCGAATGGGGAATTCGCTGATGATACAAAGTATTGGAGAAATAAAATAAACCATTAGTGGATTAGACAAAGAGTTTAGGAATGAAAGGAAACTATAGTTAAGTGATAAAAGAAATAATATAAGGGAGTGCATATTCATAATTAAAATTGACAGGAAAAACATTCAAAATTAAATTCAATTGGAAGATGACGAGAACGAGTGTGACGAATATTTGTATAAGATGGAGGATTCAAACCAGAATCAACCAAAGGACATAGAAATTTTGTAGGACATGAGTATAAGTACGCTAATATGATATTTCAAGTAGGGATGCATAAGGCCAACGGATTATAAAATAAGCGGGAAGGGAAATCCATTGGTTCGTATCCGGTTGAGATAGGAGGTAGAGCCAAGTGTTAGATAGAATTTACGCATAGTGTAGAGAAAGAATGAAGGGTAGAGGAGTCGAGTAGGATATAGAAGAGGATAATTCCACTAAATAAATCCCTGATATAGATTTTTAATCAAGATGTAGCGCCGGTGCACCAGGATGTCCCGCGAATGACAGTAATTGACCCCAGTCTAAGAAAATGTCCCAAAGATGGAATACACAGAACAAAACACACCATAAAATAAGGGAAGAAGAAAAATGAACCAGTGACACATCAAGAAGGAGCACTTGAACATGAAGAACATGGAAAGATGAATTTATGCACAACAATAACCTGGGTATGGTGACAATAATGATACTCGAGAAACAAGAGAATTATCTACCCAAATTAAAGAGGTAATTTTGGAAGGAGTTCCATGCTTATTCAACTCCATCATTTTACAAAGAAAACATATTAAATTAGAAAGCAGTGTGTAGAATGTAGGTGGAATTGTTTAGTATGACACCTGGAGCAATGAAGGCAACCTTCGATGCACTGGAAGTAGGCCTAAATGGCTCGAGACGAGCCATAGGTGTGTGTTGGGGGCTTGTTGGAGAGGAATTTTGGATAAGCTTCAGGATTTGAGTTAGAGGGAGATCAAAGGGTAAAAGGAAGCTAAAAGATGGACCAGAGCATGCCACAAAAGAAAACATCAAGGAGTCAAAGAGTACAACACAAAGACATGCGACATAAAAACACGTAGAAGGCATAAAACAATTATAAATCATAGGGTTTGGTAAATTTTGTCCACTTTTGTAAAGGGTTTTGGTGGAGAGGTCAATGGAAAAAACTCAATATATGAATGATGTTCAACATGGAACTGGACAAGAAATGCATAGGGAAGTGAGGGCCACATTAAATTCAGTCAGTGAATTGAGTTTAAGTGTGAGTAGAGGGAAGACTTAATGAGAAATGTGAACAAGACTGCTATGAGAATCAATCTTTCAAGCAGCTTGGATAATAAAAACTCAGACTCAAGATAACTCTTGAGCTCAAGCTTCAGACACTGAAATATGTCCAAACAACATAGTCACAATAACATAATGATCAAACCTACATCACAATGCAGCTACAACAACTCGTCTCGATCCTCCATGCCTGAGCCATTAAGTGTAAGAGGGAAAATGATAACAAGGGAGCTGACTAAAACTGGTCACGATACCACTATAATCAAACCTACATTAAAACAACATAACAACCCTCGACTGGATCCTCCATTCCTGAGTCTTTTAGCATAATTTTTACAGAGAGATGAAAATAAGATGACTTCTATTAACATGAAAGTCTCAAATTTGGTACATAACCAAAGAATAGTTCTGGCATCAAAACATTACAAAATAGGGATCTCTGCTCAACCAGATGACGACCTTAACAAAATATCAAAACTTCTTATTTATACTCATAACAATTCACCACTACCAGGAGTGTGATCTGATCACTACATTCAAAGCATTGCATCTACAAGTTCTTCTATCAGACTGAACGTCCATCTCTCTATCAGACGTGAGCTCAGATAGACATGGTTTTTGTAGGAAAATCTGTCCACATGGGTACCACGAGCTCACGGTTTAGTACCCACAGTCGGGCCTTCCATGCCTTCCATTTATGGGGTGAGCCGAGGTTTCAACCACCAAACCTACCTTCCATTAACTACTTTTCCTCGAATATTGAATGAGACTTAATGCTCAGTGGTGCGACCACATAGTGCTCTCGGATAGGATGCCACATAAACATGATATTGCGGGGCCATCAAAAGCGGTTTGGATTCAGACCAATTTTGGGCCCACAATACATCAAATTTCGCCACGTAGCATTTTTTTCCATACCATGGTTTCCATTGTGGGACCGCTCAAGAAAAATATTGCCCGAGAATGTTACATCAACACAATGGACTGTGGTCGTAGGTCTGGTCCTAATATGTGATCTGAGCACACCCTCTAGATTTAGTGCCACTTCCAAGCTTAATCTCCCACCAACTTTAGGATCTGCCAAAAGTGTGCCTTGGGATGGGGTGCTACTTTTGGCATTGAACAATAACAACTCTCGAAGGATGATCTGATGTAGAGGCCTAACGTCACCATGATGATATGTCATGGACAAAGAGGTGACATGTGTTACTCAAAAACATGTAGAAAGCATGTCTAAAATTATTGAAATGAGTGCCATGTATCAACGCTAGACGTGTTAGAGCTCAAAATGAATTGTTAGATTTTGAATGCTTTTATTCAATTTGTGCTAGATTTTCCCATCTCAAAGTCTCCTTTGATAGTATTAACCCCCCAAATCCTCTGTCAAGTCTTGTCCAACCTTCATTGATTGCTTTTCCTCAACATTCTTTGGCTATGCTCTCTTGACCTGCAATACAAAAACAAAATAAAAGTTACCTAGTTCATAAACCTAGTTGTTTTAGCTTTTATATGTTTACATGCCTAAATTCTTATGTCTAAGTCTTGAGTCTTATCATACAAAACCTATATTCTAACCTCTCAGGTTTAATGTCTTTTAGCCAAAACTTTAGGGACCCATGGGCCAAGCCACTTATTCACATATGCCATTTTAGGTCTGCATATCAAACGTGTTCAACTCAAAGCCTAACGCACATGCACCTGCCCAAGCTATGAGCTAAGCCTTGATTCAAGTTACTAGTAAACACACAAGTTACAAGTCATGCAATAGATCATAACCTAAGAACATGTCACAACAGTACTCATCCTAAAGCTTACCACAACGCCGAGCCCAATTCCATTAGTTATCTTTTTTGAATTGGTGTTGTGATGAAACTATTCCACATGGAAGACTGAATGCCAAGTCAATAGGAAGAAATTTTATGCGCCAATCTCAAAGGCGTTAAGAATTTAACTCTAGCTCAATGTACAAGTGCTTGGAATTATAGGTGTCTGCACCAAGCTAAATCAAAAAATAATTCAAGTGTCGTATGCTGAGGAAAAGATGTGTTGCGGTGGCTCAAATATCAAGCTGTAAGCTACAAGTTTTAAATAAACACGTAGATGCTTATGTGCCCAGCTTAATGAAGGATTTGATATTAAATTGCATGGACCATAAGATGGAATCTTATGAGCTCGTTTGGAAGGGCTTAAAGAATGATTTGAAAAGTCATGTCTGTTGGCATGTTTATGGTCTTCTGTACCGTTCAGATAGGGAGTACATGGAAGCAATCAAATGCTATAGAAATGCTCTTAAGATTGATCCAGAAAATATTGAAATTCTTCGTGACCTGTCTCTTCTACAGGCACAAATTTGAGACTTGTTAGGATTTGTGGAAACAAGACAACAACTGTTAACTTTGAAGTATAATCACCGTATGAACTAGATTGGATTTGATGTTGCACATCATTTGAATTCAGATCCAAGAAAATCTGCAGAAATTTTGGAAGCATACGAGGGGACACTGGAAGAGGACTATCCTCCCTATAATGAACACTATGAACATATTGAAATACTTCTATACAAGATCTCTCTTCTTGAGGAATGTGGAGCTCTAGAAAGAGCACTAGAGGAACTTAATAAGAAGGCGACCAAACTAGTCAACAAGTTGGCTTTTAAGGAACAACTTGCTTCTTTATTGCTTAATCTTGGTTGTTCTTACAGAAGCTGAGGCAACATATCAGTCCCTACTTGCTGCAAACTTTGAAAATTATAGATATCATGAAGCACTTCAAAAGTGTCTAGGTCTATCAGTAGAGGGTGGGAAGCATTCACCAGAGCATGTTGATAAGTTGACTTCTTTGTACAAATCTCTTCAAGAGGAATATCTGTGGTCTGCAGCTTCCAAGCGCATACCTCTTGAATTTCTGGAGAATGAAGACTTTCGAAAGGTAGTAGACAGCTGTATTAGACCCTTTCTTACTAAGGGAGTTCCCTCTCTATTCTCATACCTATGTCCTTTATATGATCATCCAGGCAAGGAAAACATATTGGAGGAATTAATTCTTGAAATTGAAGCATCTCTTCAGAATAATGGAGGCTTTTCTAGAAAGTCTCAGAAAGATCCACCATCAAAACTTTTTTGGACTCTCTTTTTGCTTGCCCAACATTATGACATCAAAGGGAAACATGATCTATCTCTTTCCAAGATCGATGAGGCTATAGCATAGATCCTAACTGTCATTGATCTTTACTTGGTGAAGGAGATCTAACGACAACTGCTGCATTGGTAGATGAAGCCCGGTCTGTGGACCTTGCAGATCGATTTATAAATAGAGTATGGTGAATCTAATCATGAGCATTTTACCCCTAGGGATCCTAGTAAGAGAGCATTCACCTATTTTATTTTGACAGGTGAAAGATTTGTGTATGCCTCTTTTATCCGGTTGATGGTTCTGAAATTTATTTTAAGCATGTCTGCAAGTAAGGATTTTCTTAAAATGACATCTCTTGAAGTGGATCTATCCATCTTTGAGGCTGGGAGTACTGTTACAATCAAGTGGCATGGAAAGCCTGTTTTTATTAGGAGACGTACATAAGATAACATCTAGTTGGAAAACAATGTAAATGTTAATTCTCTGCGTTATACTCAGGAAGATTCAGCAAGGGTTTTAAATCTAGAGTGGCTTGTTGTAGTTGGTGTTTGTACCCACCTTGGTGGTTGTGTTCCTTTGCCCAATGTTGGAGATTATAGAGGTTGGTTCTATCCTTGTTATGGATTCTTGATCAGTTTCCTAAATGGATTCCCATTAACCGAGAAACCTATCTTGACAGGCTTGCTTTGAGTTTTGATAGAAAAGGAGAGCCATCTCAGTTGGATGGTGTTGATATTTTTGTTAGTACAATGGACCCTCTGAAGGAGTCTCCTCTTGTCACAAAAAATATTGTCCTGTCTATCCTTGTTGTGGATTATCCAGTTGATAAAGTTTCATGCTATGTTTCTGATGATGGAACAACAATGAAGAGAGAACATGAAGTTGTATAGGTAGCTTACACTTCTGAGGCTAAAGATAAAAGAATCCAGACCTCCAGCTCAGGATCATTCAAGGTTAGAAACCCTAGCAGAATTGGCTACTTCAATAGAGAAGGAAACATAGCCTCCTACACAACTTATTGAGGTTTCCAGCCCTGTAAAAGGAGGAGGAACATCACCAAAGGCACTCTAAGACCTTCAACAAACCAGCAAGGTAATACATTTTTGCAGTTTTGTAGTTTTGGACAAGCTTGAATTTCAGAGGTTTAGGTGGACCTAAAAAGTGTTCATTAACCACTTAAAGTAGAGCTTTTCAGTGGTTAATGAACCCAAAATTCTTCTGTGTTAACCACCAAAACCTGTAACTGGACAGAGAAAGCTAAATTTTGCACAGATCGAGGTTTTTCTGATCCAAATCATTTGAAAACACTCATGATGGATAGATGATGAATTATGTATTCAGTTTCAAGATCCATTTTTGGTGCATAAGGATTAGAAAAGGTAGCCAAGTTGGTTTTGGCACCTATTTTGGTGGCAACAAATTGGATTGTTTTGCACATCTCAGCAAATTCAAATTTTATCTCTTGGAAGAGTCATCAACCAGCCTTGGAAGGCTATTCTGCACTACACAATGACTCTATAAGATCTAAAGACCATGAAATGTGGGATTGGCCTCATTTTGAGGATCATTCCCTATCTTTTGCAAGTTAGTTTTGACTTTCTATTTTAGGCATATCTGATCCATTAATTCAGGATCTAGATACTGTGTTGTAACAACTATAAAGCTGAAAACTGAAGATGAACACAGGGTTTGATTTTGAGTTCTATATTCTACTGTTTTGTATGAAAGACACTTTCTTTAATATATCAGCCTGCAAGCTTCTTTCATTTGTTACTGTCATACCTTCTTTCATCTTTGTCTATGCTTATGAGTGGAATTAGTTCTTTTGTCTCTGTTTAATGATCCTATGGTAACTGTCATCTTACTTTTGATTGTTAAGCAAGAATCACAAGCATTTTTGGCTAGTTTGTTGACCCATCATATATATGGTTTTATGTATGTTTTGGTTAATTGATTAGTTTTCTTATTCATTTGTTATACAAACCTATCTGACAATAGCTCTTGAAGGCCTTGTGTTGCATGAATATAGTTTAGACTGTCTTGAGAATACAATCAGAAGGTTAAGATATTCATCTTGATCCAAACCCACACCTATTATTGAGAAAATAGTTTCCAAAAAGATTAAGTTACTAGGAATCTCTGACTTACATCCTAGGAGAGTTTCCTGGAGTGATAACAAGACATATGCCATGTGTCTGTGTCGACGACTGCCACGAAATTGGTGCTCCAGGGCTCAAGTGCTAGCTCCTTTTCCTTTGGCTCCTCTATGTGATTTTACCTAGAGATGGTGATCTAATGACGCATGTCTTCTTGAATCGAACGACCGAGAATTAATTTGGGTCTTCGGACTCTGGGAAAGTCAAATATCAAACTTTCTCTGCCTTCAACTACTTCTACTCGGAGTCATAGATATGATGAAGTGTGTCTCTCCTGAGATCTACAACTGAGATCCCTTCGTGGCTCCAAGCTTCAGACTTCTCAATAGTCAAACTTTATTTTCCCCAAGAAAATTTACCAAAGCTAGGGATCTGACGATGCGTGGATCCTGGATTTGGATAGCTGAGATCCACTTCAGGTATCTGGGCTCCGGGAAAATCAAAACTCAAATATTTCTTACCTTTTGTGCTTTTACCCAGAGCTATGGATATGATGACACGTGACTATTGCTGATCAACAACTCAAATTCACTTCGGGCCTTCGGCCACTTCGACACTTTGGGCCCTTTGACACTTTGGCCACTTCGGGACTTCAGGTGCTTTGAGACTTCGGGTGCTTCGACACTTCGAGACTTCGGGCCTTCAAGACCTTGGTGCTTTTCTCATTTTAAAACTCCTGAAGTAAAACTCTTGGAGTGACAGATCTGATGATGTGTGGCATCCTGAGTTGGGACGACTGAGATCCACTTCGGGTCTTCGGGCTCTGGGAAAACCAAAACTCAAATCTCACTTACTCTTCCATGCGCTTTTACTTAGAGCTATGGATATGATGACACATGGCTCTTGTTGATCAATGACTCAAATCCATTTTGGACCTTTAGGACTTCGGGCCTTCATCCACTTCGACAACTTCGGTGCTTCGAATCTTTGAGACTTTGTGATTTCTAGGCACTTCACATTTCAAATCTCCCCAAGCTCATTTCCCTGAAGGCTTGGATCGACTGCTACCTGTCCCCTTTAAGATCAACGGTTCATATTCACTTTGGGGCCTTTTAGTCTGGCTCTATACTTCATTCAATTTTTCACTCTCGAATGCCCGTGAGCCACTGATCTGGCCTGTTCCTGGAATCACTGCCACTGAAATATTAAAACTTCCTTCTTCTTATGCTTCAATCCTGAAACAGATTGTTAATAAAGATCCTCTTTGTGTTCATGGTTGTGACCTGCATGACGAAGAATTTGGACAACTGGATGTGAGTTGAGAAAATAAGGTGCAAGATACCAGATATATAAAATATGCATAACAAAAATAAAATGCTAGAAATGGCAGAATAATAGTAAAATATCCAGCATAATCTTCACAATACACATAAATGATATACGAAATAGCAACAGAAAAGCACTTTGATTCAGAAAGCAATGTTCACAGGCCTCTTCGAGGGGGCAACCTCCAATCGCGCAGTGCTCTATTACAATAATCTCCAAGCTAGGGTTCACATACCCTCGCCCCTTATTTATACTAAATATGTCTATTAAGAGAAGCATCTAGAGGAAGATCCTTCTAGAAGCGGAAGCTTCTATTAGGTCTTCTTACATCCACCTTATTCTATTTTATT
>ML793741.1:701059-715683 GCA_009831015.1 Picea engelmannii
TGTGGAGTTCACATGAGCACTTGGACATGTGACCCTGGTTTACAATGGCGGTTGGACTACTTCAACATGATGGCTTTCCTTTCTACATGGGACTTTGGTTCTTCAGTCTTCTTCAACATTATGGTCCACAATTATCCATGGGACCCTGGTATATGGTTGTACATCAAGCATTGAGGACAATTCTTTCATAAGGGGGATGAAATGTAAGGTAGCTACAGAGGTAGTGGAGGGGCCCAGAGGGCCTATAGTGATAATAGTGAAGGTCATTCAATGTAAGGTGGACTAGGTCCACTATATTATTAAATAAGGCCCACTATGGTAGTTAGATATAATAAATGGGTAATTAGATATAATAAATGTAAGAGGACTTCTTAGAAGGTTCTACTTCTAGAAGATTCCTCCTCTAGAATGTTCTTAGGTGATGGTAGAACTATATAAAGGGGTTCAAGCAATGTAATGAGACATGAAGAGAAGTATTATATTTGGAGAGGTAGCTCAATAGGAGGATGCCCCCTCGAAGAGGCAAGTGAACATGAGAGGATCCCTTCCATAATAGAATCCATTATATGGTGTTGCCATACCTCAAGGGTTTTCTTCTAATAAAGTGTGGTTTCTTCTATCTTTCTTCGTGGATCTATTGTGTATTCAGTATTTGTGGTGATTATATTTGTAGATCTATTCAGTTTCTTAACACCTTTTCTTCACTGCAAATGATCCACAAAAGCTAAGGGAAGTATGACAACATAAATAAAACATGTCTTGGAACGCTGACAATACCCCCAAATGATGACAAAATGAATAATTTTGCAGTATCCAATGCTTGTGGAAAACACAGCTCTAAATACAACCCCACAGGGTCAAAAAATTTATAATCAGGAAAGCTCAACTTGTGAGAAAATACCTCCTACACTTCATCGTTACTCACCCTTCATTCAATGTCCTCAGAGTGTACAGGTGGGTAGAGGATTGATGCAGGTTGGATGATCTCAGGTGATATTTTCTCATTTACAGGTTCAAGACAGGAGATAAACTACACATTTAGCTCCTCCATCTCTCCTTTGTCTACTCTGATAACATCTGCTAGCTCAGAGAAATAATTCTCTTCATGTATATCCATGGATGGATCTTTCTTTCTGTCATGCTGTTCTTGGTAGGAGCTTTCACTTCATAAGAAGATTGACAACCTATGATTTCATCTTCTGAATACTCATCAGAGGTTAGTGAGCGAAAAACTCTTTCATTTTTATCCTCACTTTCTCTCTCAATCATATCTTTACTAGACTCATCACATGAGGAACAATCTATCATCTACAGAATGTGGAGTGCCAAATTTTTGCAACAGTCATAAAACATAAGATGAGTCGGGTAAATCTTCTCATAACACGAATTAAAAGCACTGCGAAAATCCTTATAAGAATGGATACTAGTAGTAGGCAGAGATAGACACCAGTCAAGAGCATCTTCCTCTAAATAAAATCTGAACATATTGATCCATACATCCTCATGAGAGAAGCCATGCTCGAACATGCATACGTGAAATTTTAATAAGTGCTTACTGGGATTGTCATGCTTTCTTCCTATGAATCTCGAAAGATAGCCATCCCATTCATCTCTATCCAGCACTGGATGTGGATAGAGCACTATGGATGATAAATTTAAAGGGGAAAATCTTGGATTCAAGATAGTCGAGAGATGTGGCTCCCCTTTTTCTCCTTCCTGGCTCTCCCCAGGATCAGATTCACAATCACCATAAATAGGAACCATGGAGAAGCTCTTCTCTTCGTCATCTCCATTGGGATATCCATCAAAAGTCATTTGTTCTTGGTCAGTATCTGAAATAACTTATTCATCATAAGCAGGGCCACCAAGAACATCTATTTCAAGGACCTAAATATCCTTTGCATCTTGTTCGCAAGAGCGGCGAGCAAAATCTTCCTCCAATTCCTCTATCCTTGCAGAGAGATATTTTACCAGTTTTATCAACTCCTTCGAGGTATACCCCTCATTTTCACAACTTTCACAAGAATGTACTATGTTATGAACACCATCTCTATACTCCTCACAATAGTTATGACAGATTAACTCAGAGGAATAATACCTTTGACAGTGAGCATTGAAAGTTGCATGAAACTGCTCCAGGGAGGAGATTCTAGCAGGACGCAAGGAATGATACCACTCACGAGCATATCCCAATAATGAGTACATGGACATCTTCAATAATACATACTCATGATGTATCTCCCACTGATGCTTGAGTTAATTAAACTCATGGATATGCTCGACAGGGTTTTCATATTTACGTTCTCTAAATATAGGCAAAAAATCACCCCACTCATCAATAGTAGGAACAACATTTGGAAAAACAGGAACAACTGAGAAATTGAAAGGAGAAAACCTTCAAGCCAAAATGGCTTTCATCTGAAAATATGACTTCTTAAAACTGCAGAGTCACCACTGGATTCTTTAAACATGGAGTCTCCAAGTGAATGATATGCAATCTGAAAGTGCCTAGTCTTTGTTCACCATCAAAGACCAGATCTGGTCATTATCATTCTCCCAGGGAGATTTTCAATCTAGGACAGTAGCTAAAGCCTTCAAGAGAAAGCTTTCCTTTCTTGATAATATTCTCTGGGTCAACTTCAGGTGTTGCTAGAGGTAGTTGTGGAGTAGACCTCATGTGTCTACTTTTGGAAGCCACAACTGAAACAGTGGAGTCGCCAGGTGCAAGTTGCAATCTTCAATAGTACTGATGTCTGATGCACCTTCATAGTCAAAATTTCCTTGTCATTCTTACCTAGGGAAATGTCTTCAATTCTTTCCCAGGCAGCAACACCATGAATGTTAGCACTAAGAGTCACCCTCATATTGAGGGAGGATAATCCCAGTACCCATCAGAGTTTTTGGTGGATGTTGGTTTTATATGAGTGGAGGTCAATGGAAAAAACTCAATATATGAATGATGTTCAACATAGAATTGGACAAGAAATGCATAGGGAAGTGAGGGCCACATTAAATTTAGTCAGTGAATTGAGTTTAAGTGTGACCAAAGGGAATACTTAGTGAGAAAGGTGAACAATACTACTATGAGCATCAGGCTTTCAAGCAACTTGGAGAAGAAAAACTCAGACTTAATATCACTCTTGAGCTCAAGTTTCAGACACTGAAATATGTCCAAACAACACAGTCACAATAACACATTAATCAAACCTATATCACAATGGAGCTACAAAAACTCGACTGGATCCTCCATGCCTGATCTATTCAGTGTAAGAGGGAAATATATAACAAGGGATCTGACTAAACCCAGTCACGATACCACTGTAATCAAACCTACATTACAACATAACAACCCTCAATTGGATCCTCCATGCCCGAGTGTTTTAGCACAGTTTTTACAGAGAGATGAAAAGAAGATGACTTCTATTAACATGAAAGTCTCAAATTTGGTACATAACTCGAGAATAGTTCTGGCATCAAAACATTACGAAATAGAGAGATCTTCTAACCAATTGACGACCTTAAAAAAATATCAAAACTACTTATTTATACTCAGAACAATTTTCCACTACCAGGAGTGCTATATGATCACTATATTCAAATCATTGCGTTTGTGAGTTATTCTATCAGACTGAACATGCATCCCTCTGTCAGACGCGAGCTCATATCGACATGGTTTTTTTAGGGAAATCTGTCCATGGGTTTACCACGAGCTGATGGTTTAGTCCCCACAGTTGGGCCTTTCTTTCCTTCCGTTTATGGGGTGAGTCGAGGTTTCAACCACCAAACCTACCTTCCATTAGCTTATTTTCCTCGGAGATTGAACAAGACTTAATGCTCAGGGGCGTGACCACGTGCTACTCTCAGATATGATTCCACATAAACACAAGATTGCGGGGCCGTCAAAAGAGGTTTGGATTCAAACTGCTTTTGGGCCCACAATCCATCACATTTCTCCACGTAGAATTTTCGCCATACCATGGTTTTCATTGTGGGACCGTTCAATAAAAATATCACCCAAGCATGTTGCGTCCCTGCAATGGACTGTGGCCATAGGTTTGGTCCTGATCTACAATTTGAGCGCACCCACTAGATTTAGTGCCACTGCCAAGATTAATCACCCACCAACTTTAGGATCTGCCAAAAGTGTTCCTTGGGATGGGGCGCTACTTTTGGTGCTGAACAATAACAAATCTTAGAGGATGATTTGATGTGGAGGCCTGACGTCACCATTTTGATATGTCGTGGAGAGAGAGGTGACATGTGTCACTCAAAAATAGGCATAAAATGTGTCTAAAACGCTTGAAATGAGTGACATGTATCAACACTAGACGAATGCCACGTGTCTGTGCCGATGGCTGCCACGAACTTGGTGCTCCAAGGCTTGGGAACTAGCTCCTTTTCCTTTGGCTCCTCTATGTTCTTTTACTCGAAGCTGGAGATCTAATGACACGTGTCTTCTTGAATTGAACAATCAAGAATTACTTCGGGTCTCCGGACTCTGAGAAATTCAAATCTCAAACTTCCTCTACCTTCAACTGATTTTACTCGGAGTCATAGATATGATGATGCATGGCCCTCCTGAGATCAATGACTGAGATCCCTTCATGAATCCAGCATTCAGACTTCTCAATAGTCAAACTTTATTTTCCCCAAGAAAATTCATCGGAGCTAGGGATTTGACGATGCATGGCTCCTAGATTTGGACGGCCGAGATCCACTTCGGGTCTCCGGGCTCTGGGAAAATCAAAACTCAAATATTTCTTACCTTCTGTGTTTTTACCTGGAGATATGGATCTGATGACACATGACTATTTATGATCAACGACTCAGATTCACTTCGGGCCTTTGACCACTTCGACACTTTGGGCACTTCAACACTTTGGCCACTTTGGGACTTCGGGCGCTTCGAGATTTCGGGTGCTTCGACACTTCGGGACTTAGAGCCTTTGGGACCTTGGTGATTTTATCATTTTAAAACTCCCTAAGTAAAACTTTGGGAGTGACAGATCTGATGACTCATGGCATCTTGGGTTTGGACGACTGAGATCCACTTTGGGTCTCTGGGTTCCGGGAAAACCAAAACTCAAATCTCGCTTACTCTTCCATGCGCTTTTACTCGGAGATGTGGATATGATGACAAGTGATTCTTGCTTATCAAATAATCAGATCAATTTTGGGCCTTCGAGACTTTGGGCCTTTGGCCACTTTGACAACTTTGGCAAATTCGACGCTTCGACGACTTCGGCTCTTCGAGACTTCAGGCTTCGGCCCTTTGGGATTTCTAAGAACTTCTCATTTCAAATCTCCCGAAGCTCATTTCCCTGAATATTTGGATCGACTGCCACCTGTCCCCTTTAATATCAACGGTTCATATTCACTTTGGGGCCTTTTTCTCTGGCGCTATACTTCGCGCAAGTTTTCACTCCTGAATGCCCGTGAGCCGCTGATCTGGACTGTTCCTAGAATCACTGTCGTTGAAATATTAAAACTGCCTTCTTCTTATGATTCAATCCCGAAATATACTGTTAAGAAAGATGCAATTTGTGTTCATGGCTGCGACCTGCATGATCAAGAATTTGGATGACTGACTTTGAGTTGAGAAAACAAGGAGACCAGTGACTAGAATGCAGGAAGTGAGTGCTCGTCCTCAGATAAAAACAGAGGGGCTTGGGGCCGAGATTAATTTTGGTTAAGATATTGAGGGAAACCAGGGCACAAAAATGAACAAGGGCACACAAAAGATAAATTTACACACTGAAAGGGGACACACTTAAGACTTGTCGATTCGAAAAGGATAGAGATAGGGAAAAATTACAGACTTAGGTAGAAACCACAAACCCACAAGACTCTGACAAGTTCATGTGATAACATGAGGGTTGACATGGTGGCCTATTGGGTGAGTCATTCCTTAAGTTAAGGAGTGTTTCCTAGGTGGAACCTCTCTAAGTCATGTGAAGAAGATGAATTGGATGGGGTAAGAATTTCGGGCATGGAGTTCATGACATGTAAGGGTTTATATTGTCTCATTTATGGGTGGCTTTGTAGAGGATGTGTTGCACCCTCGTTTTGATTACATCCTTTTTCCAAGACCATTTATTTTCCATTAATTTATTTAAGTCCAGAAAAATTGGGTACTCCAAATGGGTAACATGAAACTTGGAGGAAGTACCACAAAGTCACTTGAAGCCATAGGTACATAGAGTGTCATGTGGGTGAAGCAAAGGGTATAACACACTTGTGTAGATCCCTCAACAAGTGGGGCATTTATATATGTGAAATTGCTTCTTGTAGGTCTTTATTTTTTTAGGAGAAATGTTTCATCGTTCTCAAGACCTATTTTAGTGAGCATATGGAAGGTTATAGTTTTGGGTTTTATCTTTTTCTAGACACATTCCCTCTCGACCTTCAACCACTTCTACCCATGAAACAAGGTACAATCCCTTCTTGGGCCAGTACACCCAAAAATCCCAAAATATAAGGAGGTGAAAAGGATGAAGTGTGAAAAATGATAAGTATGATCGAGAATGGCACTATGACACATCAAGGGGACCTCCTAGTAGCAAACCCATCCCCAAGGGTGACCACTTACTAGGGCACAATGTCAACTACCAAGGAGAAACATGGAAAAGAGAATAATTTCCAAGAAGACATTCTATAATCAAAAGTAGCTTTAAATGAAACATACTCAAATGCCTTAAGTATTAAAGTGACACTTACCACAATACCTGAATTGTACCTAATGGAGCAATACCCATTGTCTTCCAGAAGCAAGCAGATGTGGTGAATTCCATCATGATGATCTGAGGATGCATGGTGATGAAGTGGGTCTCTGTATGTGCATGTGGATGTTGTTAGTCATCTGTCTCATGGTGCTCAATGTCTGCAACTTGAGGGCCCCAAGACATCATCTCCTTAGTTATCCCTATAAATTGGGAATAACATACCCAAGGGGGGTGTTGGCCCTTGACCAATTTTTGGGAGATACTTGGTCATATTTGACCATTTTTGGGACTTCGACGACCTATCGAAGGAAGCCTGCAAGACGAAGAAGAGATCATAGGATCTCGGTCCACTTTTGGGCCACTTTTTAGGGTTTGGGTTAATTTAATGGGAAAGGGATGTCGACCCATGGGTTTACCCACACTTAGGACCACTTTTGTATAAATAGATGGCTAGGAAAGGTAGAAGAGAGCCAATGGATTAGTTTGCGTAATTAGATCTGTGTGATCGGATTTGGATTGTAAATTCTCTATGCATGATTGTAAGAGACTTGCAGAGCTAAGTGCAAGTTGTTGTAGGAGGTTGTGAAAGGCTTTGTGCTGAAGCGCAAGGAAGAAGGATCTAGCGAGCTGCACAAATATTTTGTCTTGTGCGGAGTAAGGATTGTTGAGGCTCGGTGCTGTAACTGCTTGACCGAGATAATAAAGAAGAAGAGTTGGTGGACGTAGCCCCAGGGTGGGGGTGAACCATGTAAATCTGTGTGTGATGCTTTGTGCTTTGATTCAATGTGTTTACTTCTTCTTCTGTTAAGTTCTTTGATATTTGTAGGAAGATCTACTTATACTTTGTGCTCCTAGATGTGTATGAATGTTAGATATGATGTGTATGAAGACGCTTAGTGCTGATCTACTGGATTTAATATAGCTTGTTGTTGCTAAGTGCTTGAATACTATAGATTAGTGTGAATGCTGCGAAGCTCTGTCCTATAAGCGAAGTGGTTATTGAATGTATCTTGAGGAACTAATGGTGCTAAGTGCCCTAGTAAGCTGTATAATCACAGATCTATGTCCCAACTAAGGTTGCAGACACCTGAGTCTTGCAATCACCCCTTCCTCTACCTCGGGTGAGACTTTATCTTCTTCGCAGGTGTTACCAAAAGGGATGGTAGTTAGGTCTTTTTTGGTGCACTCTTGTAGTGTTGAACCCTGGGTCTGCCCCTGTGCCAACAAATGGTTCTGTTGCTAGGACTAGAACTATGATTACTGGGAACTGAGAAAGAAAATCTTTGTGCAAATATTTGATCTATAAACCATGAAAGCTCTATGCGTAGATCTATTGCCCTAGTGTACAGTGTTCTACTTGACCTGTGAAACTTTATGCCAAGAAAGAAAGGTCAGATCTACAGAAAATAGGTAAGATCTGTAGGCTTTATGCTCTGATAAAGGTAAGAATAGTCAATTTTTTTTATATCTGGAAGCTTTGTGCTCTGCAAAAGTAAAATAAGTGAATTTTTTTTAGTATGGATCTAGGTATGTTTGATAGATTTTGTCCTATCTTGGAAACTAGGGCCCTGATAGATGAAATAAAGTTTGATATGCATAGATCTGATAGAAATGTTATACATATGCATAGAAAGAATGTATGGACTAACAAGCGGATGCAGGATTCTTGAAAGAAATTTTTCCAGGCTAGCTACCATAACCCTAGTGCGCAGTGCAAAAGAGGTTGGGTATCATTTAAAAGAAAGAGAGGATTAACCCTCTGTTACAATTACAAAAGACTAGGACATCGTGCTAAGGAATACCCCGGTGGAAGACTTAGTTGTCTCTATTGCAAATCTTTGGACCACGAAGTATTAGATTGCCCTAGAATGATTGCTAAAATTGAAGGCATGAATCTGAAAGAAGAAAACCCTAAGGCAGATACAGAAATAACAGAACCCCATAGAGAATCAAACAAGATGTTACTACAGATACAATACACCTTGAATGACCACCGAAATGTTAGATTATCAGAGGTTTTTAACAAGAAAGAATGCATCGAGGTAAGAATAGGAGACTTCGACATTGACTGTGTTCTATATGAGGAAACACAGGTGAATGTTATGACAGAAAGAACTTGGGAAGCTATAGGGAGGCCTGTTATGACCCCTTCACTGAGTGGAATAGGGTTATTTAGAGAGAAACTAATGAACCTATGTGGAAGGCTCAATTAGATATCTATGAATGCTAATGGAACTTCAACAGAGAAAGATTTTGAGATTATCAAATTTATTGAGGACAACGCCCTACTTACTATGTTACTTGGAAATCCTTGGATTGAAAGAGATCAAGCCAGAAAGAAGGAAGAAGATTTTTTTTTAGAAAAATAGAGAAAAGAGTTAAACGACTTCATGACCAGAAGGATCACACAATTGGTTGAAGAACAGGAGAACAGATCAAATCTATATCACACTAGGAACCCATATGCCAAAGTTATCAGAACACCAGAGGACTCATAGAAGACTGAAGTTTCTACCTTAGATAAATAAGAGATGTTATACCTGAACCCTAAGAAATAACCTCAGCAGTGTGAAGTAAATATATCCAAGGAAAATAAGAGTTAGATCAGGAAAATAACTAATTAGATGAAGCTCACTGGAAAGAAAGCTAGAAAGTTAAGTAAGAAGAAGGAAAAGATTGAATAGTTGCAGGAGATTCTAGATAGAACATCGCAGAAAGAAAACTTGCAGAATGGGATCTTCATCGAGATATTAGAAAAATGACCTATGGAACTTTACTGTGACGAAGTGATATAGACGTTGGATCGATATACCTGTTCGAATTCCTCCCTGAACGAACAGAAAAGCATTAAAGGATCATCACTAAACTATTGGACTGCACCATAACGGACAGATCAATATTAATGGAAGCTTCATGATTGTTGCAAATAGACCATTGTTGAATTTCTTATTTAGTTCATTGCACCATGCATGAAGAACAATTTTTCCAACTGATAATTAGAAGCCCACTGAATATTAGTTGTATACAGTGGTCATTGTGATCTAGTTGGTCATCCTAGTACAGTATCTGAGATCATTGTGATTGTGAACCTTGACTAATTTTTCTTTCTGAGCGCGTATGTCCGACGAATTTAGCGTAGCCAAAGAATCTGCAAGATAGGTACTCACTAGCCTTAGAAATAAAAGAGTCATGTCAGAACGAGGGTTGTCTATAGGTTTATAGGCATCATCGACGAGAGGAGTGCAAGCCTCCTCGTCGATTGCTCGAGCAGGAACATCTCGAGCCAGTGTAGAATGTAAAACTAAACATAAAGATGATATGGCCAATGCAAGGTTGGTTCCATCCATCCTACCTACTTACATACCACCTCTGAGTGGTGCGATCAACAAAGACAACGTGCCTAGAGATTTCGAGTACACTCTAGTCACCGCATACTTGCTGAAAGGGGTACTCGCAGTCTGCACAGATCAAAATAAGATTGCAGCATTGAAGATTAGTAACTTCAACCTGAGGGATCATAAATTCTACAAATCACTATCCCCATACAAGTACTTAACCCGAACCAAGGGAAATAACTCGAAGATCATCCCTCAACAATGGACTATGAACCTAATGCAGTCCACTCTGCTGAACGTCATGAAGATCCCACATTTCGGACGTCACCAAGAAGTCAATGCCTATTTTAAGCTACTCCTAGCGAGTTACCATGGAGGATACCTATGGTTTAATCACATCATCATATTTGATACAACACTGATCAATAGGATCATAGGTCTCAGCATGCAGGGCCCTGATCCCCATGACCACTATCCTAGAAAGACCGTAGACCGCGCTCTTTCTCAAAAGATCAAAGAAGCTTTATGGCGATGTTGAGAAAGGAGCGCGAGTCTACAAGGTATCCTCTATTCAGAGCGGCACAACGTGCCTTGCATTTCAACTGATTGTAGGGAAGCTCGTTCGCAAGAATCGACCCACACAAGTATTTGACTTTGTAGTTGACCTCGTAGGAAAGTGCGCTGAGGGACTATAGATGAACTGGGTGAAGTACCTAGTGAATCAACTAGAGATCGACTGCAGAGAAGCCCAGGATTAGGGGCATGAATTCCATTTTAGCTAGCTCTTGATACTTATATATTTCGTTGCATGGGAGCTATCAGAAGATGCAACCTTCTTGGACCTCGACCCTTTTGAGCCCTTAGCCATGAAGTTTAGTAAGTTATGGTACTCAAATGATATGAGAAAACAATAGCAATCCAATGCCGTATTCCATGCCTACTACAATCAGTTGAAGCGTGCCATCCAGTCTGAGCCTTGGATAACCCTGAATACCCTCTTCAGGTTCAGGCCCTTAATGAATTTTAGTGTGGACCACCGCTTCATTTACATAACAACACACACTGATGAGAACAAAGAGTAGTTACAGTCTTATTATAAGATGACAGAAGAAGACCTGGAGGAAATCACCAAGGAATGGTCGGTAGACCTCCTTGTTTCAGCATACCCCACATAATTGTCTGACATCGACAGCCTAGAAGTTGCGCATGATACATTGGGGCCCAGTAAGATGAAGCAAACAATGAAGATAGAGAAGGATGAGGAAATACAGGATATATAAAATAGATATGTAAGGACCGCATCCATTACACCCGAGCAAGAAGGTAATGATGGAGAAGTAAAACAAAGGCTAGAAGACGAAGAAGACTCATCGAAGAAAAGGAAGGTTTCACCTCTGAAAAATTCCTCCTGGAAGAAACCTAGAACCATTGTAACCAATATGAAGACCACGCTCACCCCAGATGACTTCAATTTCCTCATCGCCATTATGAACGAATCTATAAAATAAATAACAGAAAAGTAGGAAGCCAAGCAAGAGACAATGTACAACATAATTGAGGGCAAGATCTAAGGAGTGCAGCAGGAACTTCGGTCTAGTAGCACAGTCTCCACTATGCCCCTACCAGAAGGAAAAATATAAGAGGGAGATGAACCAGTTCAACTCCACAATATTTCTGCCATAGTCGAAGAACGCCTTTGGAAAACATAAGAAGTAACCACGCAGGCCACCCAGGCCTTAAATCAAGCATAGGAGGAAATCATCTAACAACGCTGAGTTGCACAACAAGAGAGGGATACTCTCTAAGAAATATTGGAAGAAGACAGAGTGAATATCCAAAAATAAAAGGAGCAACTTCTCACAAAGTAGATCAGAATCAAAGAAGTAGTCAACAGAGAATTTCACTCTGTGACCGGCTTAGAGCAGAAAGCAAAAGAACCCTTAGAATGCCAAGTGACGAAGCTTGCTGAAGTTTTTCAGCAACTTCAATAACGAGTTTTAGAATTAGAGCTTCAGACCATACCGAGTATTCTGCAACGACCAATGAGAAATGAATGCCTAGAGCATAGTAGAAAGGATTAAATCACTCACCGAGGAATGCAAACAATTAAGTAGCAGAAGTGCACAGATACATGAGAAACTAACCGAGAATCCTGAATTACACAAAATGGAGTTGCAACTCCAGGAGGAAAAGCATGAAGCCGAAAAGCTACAGCTGTAGCTGAAGGCCCTATCACCCATAGAGAAAATGAAACGGTCTTCCAAGCAACACATAGCACAACAACATATCCATATAATCCAGAGCAAGGTAATGTAAGTAACTCAACAAATTCAACCTTTGCAGGATAAGGCATGTCAGCTATTTATAGAGACTGAGAACCAAGGAACAGAGCTGGAACATGTTGTGAATTCATCACAACAATGCCTATAAGGGTCGGTGAATGTCACACTCATCCAGGAGTTCGCCGAGCAAGAAGCAGTTGCAATGCAGCAGGTCGAAGTAGCTCGCACCAAGCTCAAGGAATTCGAAGCAGAATTGATTAGACCTGAGTGACTCAGGATGACTCACATGTGAGTGTTAGGGGCTTGTTGGCCCTTGACCAAGTTTTGGGAGATACTTGGTCATATTTTACCATTTTTGGGACTTCGATGGTATATCAAAGGAAGCATGCAAGACGAAGCAGAGATCATGGGATCTCGGTCCACTTTTGGGCCCCTTTTTAGGGTTTGGGTTAATGTAATGGGAAAGGGATGTCGGCTCGTGGGTTTACCCATGCTTAGGCACACTTTTGTATAAATAGATGGCTAGGAAAGGTAGAAGACATCCAATGGCTTAGTTCTAGTAATTAGATCTATGTGATCGGATGTAGATTGTAAATTCTCTATGCATGATTGTAAGAGACTTGCAGAGCTAAGTGCAAGTTGTTGTAGGAGGTTGTGAAAGGCTTTGTGCTGAAGTGCAAGGAAGAAGGATCTAGCGAGCTGCACAAATATTTTGTCTTGTGCGGAGTAAGGATTGTTGAGGTTGTTTGTTGTAACTGCTTGAACGAGATAATAAAGAAGAAGAGTTGGTGGACGTAGCCCTACGGTGGGCGTAAACCATGTAAATTTGTGTGTGATGCTTTGTGCTTTGATTCCATGTGTTTACTTCTTCTTCTTCTAAGTGCTTTGATATTTGTAGGAATATCTTCTTATACTTTGTGCTCCTAGATGTGTATGAATGTTAGATTTGATGTGTATGAAGATGCTTAGTTCTGATATACTGGATTTGATCTAACTTGTTGTTGATAAGTGCTTGAATACTATAGATTAGTGTGAATGACGCGAAGCTTTGTCTTATAAGCGAAGTGGTTAAGGAATGTATCTTGAGGAACTAACAGTGCTAAGTGCCCTATTAAGCTATATAATCACATATCTATGTCCTAGCTAAGGTTGCAGACATCCGAGTCTTTCAACCACCCCTGCCTCTACCTCGGGTGAGACTTCATCTGCTTCACAGGTGTTTCCAAAAGGGACAGTAGTTAGGGCTTTGTTGGTGCGCTCTTGTAGCGTTGAACCCTGGGTCTGCCCCTGTGCCAACAGGGGGAATATATAAGGTTAAATGTACATGATATGACCCCAGGGGGGGAATATATGGGGATAAATGTACAATAATGTGTAAATATATATGTAATATCATTGACCTAATAGTAAAGGGGCCTCATGTGTCGGTGTGAATAGGTATATATAGAAATTATGTATTCATTATTGAGGATATGTGAATTGTGATGTATGAATGTATTTGGTGACTTTTAGGAGGTTATCCTATTATTTAAGGAGTTATTGTATAACTCACTAGTACATATGAGCAAATTTGCAATGGTTTTTCAATGATATTGCCACACTTATCCGTCGCAATTTCCACGAAAGCCAAGATTTTTTTTCGTCGGAATAATTTTATCGCTATATCCACGATCCAAGTGTGCATGGAAACATCGACGAAATTAGCTCTCCACGTGTCACCACCTTCAATATCGGTTAACCCTATGCATCATCTCAATTACGACGAACTATTGTCGCAATAAATACGAAGAAATGTGGCAATTACGATGAAACTTCATTGCAATTGGGACGAAAAATTATGCCAAGACAATAACTTACGACGCAGCTGTTGAACGTGTGATGAAAGTTCGTTGCAACTTACGATGAAAATCCATGGTAATATCGACGAGTGCGATATCTCAAAACCAAATTTACGACGCACATTCTGTATATGTGACGAATATTCATGGAAAATTGCGACGAAGTTTCGTCGCTATAGAAATGGTTGTGGTAAAATAGTAAAATATTTCCAATGAACTTGCGTCGATATTTCGATGATGAATTTAGGTTTAAAAAAAATAAATTAAATGAAATATGGTATACCATATTGTATGCCATATTACTATGTAATATGGTAATGCCATATTACATTGTAATATGGCATTACTATTACATTGTAATATTGTAATATATTGTAATATATATATCCCCTACAAATAATCAAGGCACTAATCAACCAAATATTGTAAGCATGTGTTATCATGAAG
>ML793741.1:761686-781613 GCA_009831015.1 Picea engelmannii
TCTTAAAGCCACTCAAAGCTAGCTAATAATTCCAAGCCAAAGAACTATAACCATGAACCTCTTCTCCATGAGAGCTCCTCTCCTTTTATAAGTTGAAGAGGATAAGGTGAGGAGGTTAGGATGATCCCACTAAATCATGAAAGTGAGTAAGATCCAAACCGATCGGATGCCACCTCACCATAGAAGCTTCCCCTTCTAGAAGATTCGAGAAACCGTACGTTTTTCCCACGTGCTGGAATGTTCGCACCCTAGCTATAGAGCAACCTGCGAACTGTTCGCACCCTGGCTATAGTGCAACCTGCGAGAATTGATCATTCTCGCACCCTGTCTATATAGCAACCTGCGAACATTCCTTTTTATAAGGTTTTTACATAGGAAAATGCAACTTTTTTTCTCAGGAAAAGTTCTTCTTCCTTTTCTCTTCAGGAACTCAGGCCACTGTGACCCCTCTAAAAGCAATAGATAGGTTTACATCATTAACAATCATAGGGATGACGAAAATAATGTGTAACAGTCTTTGATACCCAACTTCGTGCGCAAGGTATGGAAGGTATTAGTGAACTCTAGAATTTCTTGGCCCCTCTCTTACCACAGTGTGGTCCATCTCATGTATTGATCCTCATAGTTGCCAACAAGGTAATACTGTTCTTTTACCGCATTCACAAAAAAATCCCAAGTGGGCTTGGCTCCATATATTCTAGAATCCTTTGTGGAACTTTGGTCCCAGTAAATTTCCCACCAATGTTTAACATGGGTGTTACAGGATAAATCGGTATATGTGGACACTAACATATCTCCCTAGATCCACCTAGATCTAGAACAAAACAGGTCAGGACATGACTCTTTCTCTAAGTTGCAGTCATTGAATCTATTACCAAGAAGGAATGAGTGACATACCTTTATATCGCTTCCTTAGGTCTCTATTGTTCCTACTTCGCTCCGATGCTCTTGTGAGATCAGTTCCAAGACAACACAAACCAACCAAAGTGAAGATAACAAAGTATATTCAATGTCAACCTATGCATATGATCAAGGAGTCATGGAATAAAATAAGAGTGATTTTATGGGAAAGGAATATGTCGTTGTATTATATTAAATGAAAGTAGAAGATGCAACCAGATCGCCTTGATGTCGCAAGATTCCTTTCAGTGGTCCTTGGTTCCAACACACACACTTAATCTACACTTGCATGAAGAAGATCTAGTACAACTTGATATACAAATAGAGTCTTCAAGCTTCAATCCAAACAGGGTTCTTCACACAATTCTTTCATCAATTCTCCATTCAATCTTCTTAACCTCTTCCTTGAGAAACCCTTCATTATATAGGAGAAGGAGAGATGGTTAAAGGGATGAGGATGATCCCACTAAATCTGAGAAGTCAGTAGGATGCCAACCATGTGAATACCAACTCATTTTCTAGAAGATACTCTTCTAGAACCTTCGTAACTTCCTGTTCCTTTTAAGCTTCAAAACAGGTTCTCACCCTACCTATAGAGAAGACTGAAAACACCTCACAGGCTAGGTATAGGGTTGCCTACGAGAATCAAGATTCTCGCACCCTACAACATAGTCAGCCTACAAACTCATCTTAAAAATATGTTTTTTGGAAGAAGACAACAATCAATTTTCTCAGGCAAAAAGTCCTTATGAGAGCCTGAACACATAACTGTAGAGACATCACTAGAGTGAACAAAATAATTTGTAATAGAATGCCCCCCAAAGTATGAGGCTGGAACTTGTGACAGTTGAAATACTTTGTAAAATGCATGTGTGTGTTAGAAACAAGGATCACACCTAATTAGAAACCTGCAAACAATCAAGCATCTGTAGAATATAGTACCAGTTCTGAGGTAGGCATTCCCATGCTCAGACCACAAATGAATGAAATCATAAATGTAGGCCATGGCCACCAATCATACACTATGGATCCATGTCGCCAAAATACCACATAGCCACTAGGAATACACTATGGATCTATGTGTTTAGAAGATGCAGATTAGGACATAGCCATGTGACATACAAAGTGGATCCATGTGTCAATACAAATCATAAATACTCTAACGTAGCCTGGGCCAAAATATAAGACCCGGGGTCTTCAATCCCGTTGTCTGAAAAGTATGAATCTAACCATGTGATTACATGTGTTGAAGTTGAACATGGTAGAAACCACTTGATTACTGGTCATTGATGAAAACTGTTAACAAGTGCGAGGGAAATCACCATTGATGTCAATGACTCCCAAGGTACCTAAGTACAATCGAAACAAATGTGAATAAATGAGATGAAGTCGAATATTCAGAGGAATCTCTCGATCAGGGACCAATGATGTGAATCCAATGTTGAAAGCAAAGAGACCTGCCATTAAGGCATGCAAGTTCTAAGGTACTAAATGATTTCTAAGTCTTATTCCTAGATAATGAGTTGGAGTCGACGGAAAAAGACTCGTCACAAGAGGGCCTTGATGTATCCCCCATCAATGACACAAAATAAGTAATAGATTTTGAGGGAAAGTCAAAGTACGGATATGATTTGAAATGGACACAGGGAAGGCCGACATGGTAAGAATGGACAATTGCAGATGGCCGACTCAATGGAGGGCTTGTTTAGACTACTCTTGAACATATGAACGACATGACAATGGTCTTGGCAGCATTGACTCAAAGATGACTCAAGATATGACCTTGTAGTAAGTTAGATGAGAGACAAATGGATTTTCCAACCCAAATTCAAATGACGAATAGGGAGTTTCATGTTTAAGAGCGACACTTACTGCCACTAATAGAAATACCGAAACATATCCCTTTCCCAAAATTTCCCCCACCATTTCTGGCGAGTACCTCTTTATTTTTACACTAGCTTGAGGAGGATAACATATGCTTGTTGATGTAAGCTCATCCTTCTGATGAGTCCCTCAGAGTATGTTTAACGAACCCTAAGAAGGAGTGGTTCGGTCCTGTAAGGGCCTTTCGATGTTTGTTTAAGGAGTCCAAAGATAGAAAAATTGAGCATTTTTCATGTTTTAAGAGTCTGAAAAACACTTAAAGAGAAAATCTCCCAGTTCCTTTTTCATAAATTAGTTCGATGAGACCAAAAAAGTGATAAAATATCACCCATCGAACGCTTTCTTCAAATACTTTTACGAGCATGAAAAGAACAAGATCGCTCGACAATCTTTTCATTTTATGGAGCGTGAAAAGAGCTTAAAGGATACTCCCTTGTTTTCGTTATTTTCGTGTTACCATACGAGTACGAAAAGATGACAAAAGTATACTCGGTTACATTCTCATGTATTTTCGAGCGCGAGAACAAATGAAGACTGAGCTTGAGGTTTTCCTTACAAAACCCTAAAAAGGTACTTGTTCATGTGCCGAATATAAAAAAGAGAAAAAATGTTGGTATACCGTCGTTTGGACTTCTAGGTCAGCTATATTCAAAAAACCATACTCACAAAACCATTAGGGTATTAGGTTTTTAGACAAAAGTAATAAAAATAATATAAAAATCAACGAAAAATAGTAAAAAGGTGAATAAATATGGGTAAAAAGGGTTTTTTACCATTTCATTGTTACTTTGCCAAAAACTTGTCCAACACACCTCCTCTTTTTTCTCAAATTTCATCGGTTGATCGCAGGAGCTACAAGTGATCACTTAGAAAACGGTTCCGGCCAACAAGGTAATCTCTTGATTTTTCAACTTTTCCATGTTTACTTTAGATTTTTATTGGAAATTTTAGAGTTTTGAGTCCATTTTAGGGTCGATAGGTGCGCTCAAGCATTTTCGCAGGTGGGCCATTCGGGACCTACGAGAATATAAGATTTTCGCAGGTGGGATTTAGTGCACCTGCGAGAATCTCACATTGTGCAAAAGCTTCACCTGCGAGGGTCGAAAAAAATATTTTTGTGTGTGGTTTTTCTCAATAAAAATTTGTTCAAGAGTTTAAAGTGAGTTTTTGACTTCCTTCTCATGACTCCATTGTAGGTATTGATCATCACAATGTTGGAATGGAGGGAAAGGGAACATGAGGAGGATGACGCAATTGCCGAAAATGATCTGCATACAGTTTCTGCTCTCCGGGAATGTGGGGTCTTAAATTTTTTTAGGATTCCAGGCATGAGAGCCCAACTCAGGTTGTTAGAGTACTTGGTTCACATGTGGGATGTGGACCAATAGGTATTTCATGTAGGGGTCCACACGCTTTCACTAGATATTGAGGATATCTATTTTCTGACGGGGTTGTCATGGCATGGATCCCATGTGACTTTGACCGGAGGTAGGGGTGGTGGACTTCCTATGAGTGAGTATGTTCACAGACATCGTGTTCCCAAGGAAAAGAGAAGCAAGGGTAAGGTTTCCATTTGGGGGGTCCAATATTTGACCCTACGAACTATCTTGTTTACCATTGCATGCATGGATGGGAGCATGGATCTGCACATGGATCTCCAGAGCTATTTCCAATACACAATAGAGTGCACAAAGCCTTGGGTTTTTAACTGGTCGGATGTGGTTCTCTGCAGCATGAAAAGGAAGTTGAACAAGTGTAGAAGGGGCGACCTCAAGAAGTTCGGGTATAGGTCGATTTTGGTGTCTTTCTTCCTTGAGAGGGTCCCATTGTTGTGTCTATAGGTATATTGGGGTTTACCGGCTCTACATGATCCAAGGATGTTGAGGTGGTGTAACCTCATGGCTCGACACGTAGTAGGGCCTATAATCAAATATAATGATTCATTTTTTGACTGGTTGAGGCCCCAGATTCTGATGATCGATGACTACGCATATGTCAGTTTGGATTTCTGAGGAGATCCGGATTTGGTCCTGCCTGAGGATGCTCAGTGGGGTGACTTAGGTGAGAAGTACACATCTTGTTCTTTTTAAATGTTTTTGCAAATTTTATTATATACAATGTTTTTATATTTTCGATCCTAATCAAAAATTTCTTTTGAAAACACAAATGTGGGGCTGTATCGACCGCCAGGGACATCTCCCATTCATAGGTGAGGAGAAGTGGCTACAGTGGCAAGATGGGATGCTGAGGACTATGAGGCGATTGAACAAAACTTAGAGGGACTGACTGCAGATGTCCCAGACATCACTATTGGAGATATCCTGAGACGTTATCAGTGCCATACTGTGGGCGTGTCTGAGTCTCTCAGTCGACTTCTCTGTAGGGTAGCCTGAGAAGTTGTATGTTATCGTGAGCGTCATCCGTGATGCTATTTTGTGGAAGCTATGGGCTTCATATTTTGAGATTTTTATCTTTGGACATAAACTCTTTGTAAAAACTTTTGATCGTTATATACATATATACAGCTTCTATCGGCTTATTTTGTGTTGTATAATACATGTGATGTGTGATTGGTTCATAAATGTCCCAAATTTCTTTCTAACACATAATTAGCTAAAGCATCAATCAATGTATTTAGACATCTAGGAATGTGTTGATATTCAATATAATCAAAATAACGTTCCGAGAGGTGAATTCGTAAATATACCCGTAATAAAGTAGGATTTCAAATGGCATAGACATTACTTAACTGTAGTACTACTAGCTGCGAATCGAGTTGTATAACCAGGTGGCAGATACCAAGCAAAATAGCATCAATCAACAATTCGATGACAACGCTATATTCTGCTATATTATTAGTCACATGACCGAGGCAAACACCTCATAGACTGATGAGTTCATTTGTAGGTGCGTAAATTTCCCATGCAACATAAGCTAAGTTCTAAGTACTACGACTAGCGCCATCGGCGAAGCCAATGTGGGGTAGCAAAGACTCTGAAATCTGGAAACCAAGTTCAACGTAAGGTAAGCGGTCGAGGGTAGAAACCAAATAACGAAAAATAACACTAAAGTAACACACAAAAAATATGATACAATAAAATACAAGAACTCATGCACAAATGATCTAATCATAGTACTTCTTTAAGTAAAGCCAATTTCTGGGTTCACTCAAAGGGATACCATCATAGTCTACTAACTCGTAGTCTCCTTTTTCCAACACCCATATGACGATATAAGGACCTCGCCACATAGCCTCAAATTTTATGGCTCCTAAAAAATCCCGATCTTGTTCTTAAAGGAGAAATATATCTCCTTCAGAGAACACGCGTGGTTTGACATGTTTATCATATTGAGCTTTGACGCGTTTCTTCTGGGTTTCTATAATTAGGGTGGCATCACGATGGGTTTCGTCTAATTGCATAAGATACAACAGATGTTCTTCTTCAATGAAAGTGTTTGGGATAAGTTCAACGGCGAGCTTTAGAGATGGTATCTCACATTCAATCGGCAAGATGGATTCTATACCATAAACTAAGTGGAAAGGTGAAAACCCAGTAGCAGACTTGACAGATGTCCGGTAAGCCCACAATGCCGAAAACAACATTGTGTGCCAACTAGTTTTGTGAATCCCTATCATTCATCGAAGCATGGTAATTAGGACTTTGTTTATTTCTTCAACCTGGCCATTGGCATATGGGTAATAGGGTGTTGAGTTTTCATGGCGAAGACCCAATTTTTCGGTGAGTTCGGACATCATAAAGTTTCTAAATTGGATATCGTGATCAGTCATGATAGCTTGAGGAACACCAAACTGAGCAATGATGTGATTGAATATGAATAGTCTTGCAGTCTTTCCGGTATTGTCGAATGTTGGCATCGCCTCGGCCCATTTCGTAAAATAATCTATGGCAACAATAATGTATCCATGCCCCACGAACGAGTGAGGGTGACATGCCATGAAATCGATACCCCATTTCACAAAAGGTCCAACGAAGACTACAGGGTATAGAGGGGCAGGGTGTGATCATATTTTATTGTTGTAGGTTTGGCAAGTGTGGCATTTTTGGACAACAATAATACAATCATTGAATAAAAAAGGCCAAAAATACCCAGCTCGTAAGATCTTCTGGGTAGTAGCATACCCATACATGTGACCACCACATGCTCTAGAATGGAAGTCATTCAGATCTTTCTCGGCTTCATCAAATGTGAGGAAGCGTCGAAAAATGGAGTCAATCCCATGACAATAAAGAGTATCTCCGAGGATAATACACTGGTGGACTTGGTAGTGTATGCGACGATGGTCAGTGCTATACAAATCGGGCTGGAAAGTCTGGGTCTGGAGATATATGATGATATCGCCATACCAAAGGTCATCAGAACTGATCAGAAAAAGGGATTCATCGGGTAATGAATCATCTGCTACATTTTCCGTCTCAGACCACGGAAGGTCGCATATCAATTTGGCAAACACCAAGGATTTCTTGAAATTAGCGCATTCGAATTATAAGTCAAACTCCTGGATTATTATGATCCATTTGGAGTATTTGACCCCTAGTAATTGGTGTGTAACAATGTGCTACATAGGGTTGCAGTTGGAAATCACAGTAGTCTTGCGTAAAAGGATATAGTGCCGGAAACGTTGAACAACTTGGACGGCGACCAAGGCCAGTTTTTCAACATGTAAATACTTGGTTTCGGTAGTTGTGAGACTCCAAATCAAATAATAAATGACATGTTAGTCATGAGAATCATCCTCCTAGACTAGAACCATAGTAATGGTAGAGTCTGAGGCTGCGAAATACATGAAATAATCTCGACTGTAATCGGGTGGGAAAAGTAGTGGGATACGGGTTAAGGTCAGTTTTAAAGCGTCGAAAGATTTGTTGGAAGTGGTATCCCATACAAATTCAAAACCTTTCTTGAGCAGTTGAGTAAAACCAAGAGTTAACTCAACATAGTTTGGGATGAAACGACGTAGAAGTTTTGCCTTCCCTTGCAAAATTTGTAGCTGGCAAAGTGAGGAAGGAGGAGGGAGATTGAGAATCACCTCGACCTTCAAAGGATCTACCCTGATCCCTTGACATGAAACAATAAATCCTACAAGTTGGCCAGATTCTACACAAAAAACACATTTATGGGGATTCAAGCGTATATGGTAAAACCGATAGCGAAGGAAAATGGCGTGAAGGTGTGTTGGATGATCTACACGGCGCATGGAATGAGCTGGTAAGTCATCAAGATATGGATGCACAATGATCTTTATATCATGAAAGGCATAAGACATAGCACGTTGAAAAGTTGCGCCAACATTCTTTAAACCGAAGGGAAGTTTCCGGTAGGTGAAAGTGCCCCAAGGAAAAATAAAAGCGGTCTTGTGTTGGTCTGTGGGTACGATATTGATTTGATTATATCCAGAGAAACCATCCATCAGAGAGAAGATTTCACTTTTGACACAATTGTCGACGATCTGGTCAACGAAGGGGGTAGGAAAGTTGTCTTTAAGACAAGCTTTATTAATGTCTCTATAATCAATGCACACGCAGATCGTACCTTGTTTCTTGTTAACCGGAACAAGATTGGAAACCCAGTCAGTTAGAGCCACAGGGTAAATAAATCCAACTTTGAGAAGTTTCTCAACTTCAAGCTTGATAGCGGCTTCTTTACGTGGGTGGACCAGATGAATTCGTTTCCGGATGGGTTTAGCACCCAGGTATGTCTTAATCTCGTGTACAACAATGTCGGGGTCAATACTCGACATTTCTTCATAGCTCCATGCAAAGACGTCACGAAATTCTTGGAAAAGAGACTTGTAGGTGACAACTTCGTCATGGGAACACGAAGCTCCGATATGCACATTTTCGACAACTCCAGGTTTGATGGATATGTCGAGGGGGATGGTGGGTGAGATATTACTTAAGTTCCCTTCGTAGAACATATCGTGTGTAAACTCGGGAATGGTAGAAATGACGACAACGGTCGACAGGGTAGAGATCCGTTGGTAACTCTCAATGGTGTGTTGTTCTAGGAAGAGGATGGAACGATGATGTCCATTGTCCCAAGGGGTATCTTCCATGGACATAACAGACATAGTCATCTCATCCGTAGGAAAAATGACGCGGAATGGATCTGGAGATAAATCACCAAGAGAGGGGGTAGAAGGGGTTGTTGATTGAATGGCTTGATAAGTGGATTTGACGAGACTCAAAGGGATTTGGTCACCATAACAAAGATGATCGTCGGGGTTGGGTACTATCCATGAGTCATAAGACGCAGGGGTTTCTCGAACAGAGGTGGAAATCATATTGATCGAGGCGAAAAATGGATGTGGAACATCGGATGGTGGAATGGGAAAAGTACCCATCAAAGAGGAATATTTAAGAAGACCGACACCGACATTCTCATATCCAGGGGGTGTTTTTGCAATGAAAGGTACGTTTTTGGTACGTGCATCGGAGTGAAAGAAGGCCAATTGGTCCACCGTAATTACTTTTCCTTGATGTGGGAAACGCATGACACGGAAAAGAGTGGACACAATTGCATGCATGGAATCGATCCAGCTACAACCAAGTAGAAGTTTGTAATCGAGAGGAGCGTCAAAGACCTCCACTTCAACGTTGACCATTTTTCCATCTAACGTAATAGGAAATGAAGGGAGGACACCGTAAGGCTTAAAAGCAGAGTCATTGAAGGCTTTGAGCGTGTTGTGGGATTTGGTTAAAGGAGGAGAATCGATGGGTTTCTAGCAGGTAATATACATGACACACATCGAGGCACCCTCATTAATAACTCTTCTACAAATGTTCTTGTTGGAGACAATAACTTGTATTTGGAATGTGAGTTGAGGGGGTAACCTTGGAATGTGATCTTCCAAGTAAAAAATTATTAAATTTGTATCGGTAGGGTCAATTCCACCAATATCTTTCAACAGTGCCTTTCGTTGTATAGGACAACTCTGAAGGACTTCAAGGACTGACATTGCGGATGGTGCTTGGGCCAGATCTTTGACAATACTGTAGTTTTGGGCAGCACGTGCATGAGGATTGAAAGCAGATTTTCAGAAAACACCCTTTGGGGGAGGGTGAAGAACTGTATCTAGGCTCGATCATTTGAGATGAAGAGGATCGTTGGTAGGTGGAGTCATGGGAGATGGTTGGACCAACGAAGGAGGTATTTAATCAACCTTCTTTTTGGAGGAAGAATAATCTTTGGCTCGAGTGGTAAGTGTGATGTCATTCTTGTTTGAATCACCTGTACACATTAAGACATAGGATGTAGTGGAGGGGGAAGGTTGGTCATGAATGACCAATTGGGCCTGTTGTTGAGAAGGGAAGGGTTGTGACAACATGGCTGGAGTAGGCAGTTTCGGGGTCCCTTGAAGGAACTTAGTAACCTCGGCTTGTCTTGGACAATCCTTAGTGTAGTGATCATCACCATAGATAAGACAAGGGTATCAGGGTTTGCGCTTATCATTATCATCAACAGGTTGTGTCTTGGTCTTCTTAGATTGTAGATTATTTTTATCCTCCTTGTTCTTACCCTTCCCTTTTTTGGATTTATTTTTTTGGGTGGGGGTAGATTGAACAGAGTTCACCTCAAAAAAAAATTCGGTGGGAGGGGTAGGAGACGAAACATTTTGAACATTAGAAGCAACAAATTTGGGGTTGTTGCTAGAGGCTTGGACAGAATAGGGTTGGGCATGGAAAGTGCCAATCACACCGTCAGCTGCATGAGAAGTAGCAGGATTAGTTGAAGTAGAAGAAGTAGAAGGACGAGGTGCGTCAGGGAGTAAGTCGTAAAGAGTACCTGTTTATGAGTAAACGAGGTCGAGGTATTGAGCACGACTGATCGCCTATTCTTCTGTGACAACTCCACCCATGGCGATGTCACGAGCGATGTCATTCACAACTGATTTCATGAACCACTCTGCCAACAACTGATCGAGAAGTTTGAGTTTGATGAGACGTCATCTCTGTCACCACTCATGAATGTGATCAGAGATATGAGTGGCTTTGGTTTGTTTGAAAGAACTCAAAATTTTGGTTCCCATTTTGTAATGGATTGGTAACTAGTAGTGGGTGAGGAAATCCATAGCGAGGGTGTTGAAGTCAGTGAAGAAGCCTCGTGGTAATTCTATATACCACTTCGCGGTGGAACCTGTGAGAGTTCGCTGAAAAAGGCGTAAACGAATAGAGTCATCCATCAAAGAGTTGGATGAACACCAAAGGTGAAAATTCATTACATGATTGTTCGGGTCCCCTCCTGGTTTACCATCGAATTTAGGGATGTCAGATGGTAGTTTGGCCGGTATCGCGAGCCATTGAGGAGAGTGACAGATCAGGGAGGTCCAGGGTGGCTAAGAAGGGTAACTGTCTATTTAGGTGTGGGTACTGGTGACTTTGGGGAGGGAGCCTCGTAGGTATACCAGTAGGACCATAAGCAGTTTGCATATAATGCGAAGGTCTGGGTAGATTCAGTTGTTGGTTTGGAGGCAGGTAATTTATAGGGTTGTATTGGTTGGGGTTGTTCCCTTGAACAGGGCTGTGGGGTTGAGAATTTGAGCCCCAAATAGGATTGGATGTACCTGAATATGGTTGGTCTGTACTAGGGGGTATGAAGGAGCTAGATTGAGTTTGTTTCCCCCTAGTCGAGTGAGGATTATTTTGGATAAGATAGTTCCAATACTGGGACAAGGATGGAGGTATGTTTTTTCCATAGGGTGGGGTAGGTGGGGGTTTCCCTCCGATCAAGGGTTGCGTCCCAATTGGGATTTGTCCTACAAAAGGGGATTGGGTTTGGGGTCCTTGGTAAAATTGTCCACCAACAAGAATCTGGTAATTAGGTGTGAAAGATGGGATGGTGCCACTAGGGTCGGTGCCTCTGATAGAGGATGGAAGAGGTCCTCTGAAAGGGGGTCGAGGAAGTGTTAGAATGAAACTAAGAATGAGATGGTGCCCAAAAGGAGTGGAAATGCTAGGAATCCTGATTGGGATTTGTGTAGGAGTGGTAATAGAAGCATTCAACGCATGATATCTGGGGGAAGTGTTGGGGTGAATCTAGGTGAAAGCGACGTGCCAATGGGAGCTTGGCTAGCCACCGTAATCCTGGTGTGAGGATGCATAGTATCTGGGACCATTTTGTAATGGACCATTTGTAGGGGGATATTCAAGATGTGGTCGGCTGGCGGAGCATCTGAACAAGGAAAATAATAGGAAGTAGTAAAAGGTATTGCATCTGGATCAGATGTTTCGGGAAACTTAGGTGTGACAGTGATATCAATGCCTGCTCCTGAGCCAAATAGATCCCATCTAAAAATGCCAGTAGTCCAAAAAGGATATTGACCCTCAGGTCCTGTGAAAGGTTCGGTTGGTAATACAGAAGAATCAAAAACTATTTCTCCAGAAGAATTCACTCGAAAAATATGTCTCACAGAGTCGGGAGGAAGTCGAAAGTCCTCTCGAGAATTGGTAATTCAGAACCATTCTAAAGAGTTAGTTCTTTCCACTTGTGGAGTGGCAACATCTTGGAATTCACTCTGTTGAGGAGAGCCCTCCAGTGAGTTGGTAGGTAAGGGTTGAGAACCTTCCAGATATTCTAGGGGTAGTCCTTGCATTCTATGTGAACGACATGGAGGGTCAATTGTGATCGAGTTAAAATCTTACAAAATAAATTCTATGGTCAACTTGGGTAAACAAGCAACACGCGCTAGTAAAATCTAGGAATCAAAACCAAGAAAACAAGACCTTCCAATTCTGAAGTCACTAGTTGGTGATGAAATCCAACGTTGTGACGAAGAGACAAGAAGGGGTTGGGCTAGGGTGGAAAAGTTACGTTGACGACCTGCTTAAAAAACTTACATCTTGGTGCAAGCTCCCACACATAATCGTGGGTATACCCTCCAAGGATCCCGAGTGAGTCTGGCCAACATCGATTCCAGGTACCATGAAGACTTACCCCTCCACAGTCACCTTGTGTAAGACCCTAAGAAGATAGGCTACTAAGGTTACCATAAACAACAATGATGCCTGGGGAAATAGTCGACAGTCTGATCCACACACAAGGGTAGGGTATCTAGCCTGAAATCAACTTGAGAGGCTTCCACTCATCCTTGTGGGTATACCTTCAAGTGACCCCCATAATACGTGCAATCTCTACACCAAGATCAACAAAGCAGGGTGAGTAACTCTGTCAATCTCAATGCGACCTCAGGTTTGACCCTTGTGTGAGAAGGACTTCCCAAGATAAAATGATGAAAATGGAATTTGACACTCCTTATCACAAGATAATTTTGTGTGTTTTGTGCTTTGGAGAGTGTGTCTCACTGCCTATTCCAAAGCTCTAGCCTAGCTAATGTTGGTGTAAAAGAGCCCTAGAAAAAGTTACTAGTTGAATTTTAAAAATTGTGCAATATTATTAAAGGTTGTTGTTACTCAAGAGGGAGGTGGAGATAAAGCTGGTGTTTTGTAAGACTTAGACCCAACTTTGTGTAAATAGAAATGAATGATACAAAATTCCGTTCTATGAATTCTATCTATAGCAGGGAGAAAGGATTTTTTCTGGAACAATGCAAACTACGATGTACAATTCTCTTTTCAAATGTAGTACCAAACAATCATGGATAATGTAAATTCACTATTCGTTCTCTTTTAATGCCAATATTTTCTTAATGATTGCTTAAAAGAACAAGACCTTATTTTTTTATTTTTTTAGAAGCCAAAAATAGGGATGGAGCTAAGAAAAGGTAAGAAACCAAAGAAAAAACAATACTCAATAAACGCCCAAATCAAATCTTTCAATGGCGATAAAAATAAAAATCGACAAGAAAAAGTTTCTTGAAATGTATACAGACAAAGAACTTTTCTAAGAAGCAAGAAATCTAAAGAAACAATAATCCCAAATTTTAAACCGATCAAATACTTTTTACCAAACAAGCACTCAGATCTTAGAATCCGAGATTATACCCTTGTTGGTAAAAGGTTGAGAAGTAAAAACTGGGAAAAATATTAAGAAGAGTTTTTGATCTCTGAAAAGTAATCGACCGCAAGATTTGAAGTCAAGAAACAGTCAAACACTGGCAAAATAAGTTCTTTCTAGATGAAAAAACAAATCTAGGCATCAAAAAAGACAAGAAGATCTGATCCAAAACTTGTATAAATGGGTTTGTAGCCTAGTAGTGGAGTACAGTGCGAGAATGAGTCATTCTCACAGTCTAGACACTGGCAGGGTGCGAGGATGTCGCACTGGACTGAACAGTGGGGTGTGAAAATGAAAGGTTCTCGCAGGCTACAGAGAGGTATAGTGCGATAAGGTTTGTAAATTATGAAAATTTGGAAAAGGGACAAAAATTTTGAGTGAACTTCTAGGTCTAGAGAGTCTATAAGGGTCTCCTACAGACTCAGAGAATAGTTGGCAATGAAATAGGTAGAACAAGAGAAAATGGCCAACAAAATACAACAAAAATGAGTTGTATCCTCAGTGGAGTCACCAATTTTGTTACAGGATAAATCGATTTATGAAGACACTAACAGATCTCCCTAGATCCACTTGGATCTAGAACAAAACAGGACATGACATGACTCTTTCTCTAAGTTGCAGTCATTGAATCTACTACCAAGAAGGAATGAGTGACATACCTTTATATCGCTTCCTTAGGTCTCTGTTGTTCCTACTTCGCTCCGGTTCTCTTGTGAGATCAGGTCCAAGACAACACAAACCAACCAAAGTGAAGATAGCAAAGTATATTCATTTTCAACCTATGCATATGATCAAGTAGTTATGCAATAAAATAAGAGTGATTTTATGGGAAAGGGGCATGCCGCTGTATTATATTAAATGAAAGTAGAAGATGCAACCAGATCACCTTGATGTCGCAAGATTCCTTTCAGTGGTCCTTGGTTCCAACACACACACTTTCTCTACACTTGCATGAAGAAGATCCAGTACAACTTAATAGACCAATAGAGTCTTCAAGCTTCAATCCAGGGTTCTTCACACAATTCTTTCATCAATTCTCCATTCAATCTTGCTTAACCTCTTCCTTGAGAAACCCTTCATTATATAGGAGAAGGAGAGATGGTTAAAGGGATGAAGATGATCCCACTAAATCTGAGAAGTCAGTAGGATGCCAACCATGCGAATGCCAACTCATTTTCTAGAAGATACTCTTCTAGAACCTTCGTAACGTCCTCTTCCTTTTAAGCTTCAAAATAGGTTCGCACCCTACATATAGAGAAGACTATGAACACCTCACGGGCTAGGTATAGGGTTGCCTACGAGAATCAAGATTCTCGCACCCTACAACATAGTCAGCTTGCGAACTCATCTTAAAAATATGTTTTGTGGAAGAAGACAACAATCACTTTTCTTAGGCAAAAAGTCCTTATGAGAGCCTGAACACATAACTGTAGAGACATCACCAGAGTGACCAAAATAATGTGTAACAATGGGCTAGAGCCTTAAGGAGTGAGTAGGTGATATTTTCCCTATCAGAGAAATTATGAACAAAGAAATAACCTTCTAGCATATTTAACCATTTTTCTAGGGAATCCGCATCTATCTGTCCTTCAAATATGGGAATATCAAAATTAACTTGTACCTTGAAAGGCCAGGTTCCTCCAAAGTGGCCGCTTGATAAAGACGCTCCTATTTTTATTGACAGGTGTTGAAGGATGTGTGAAAAATTCTCCATCATTTCGTCCCTTTGTCGTGTGAGAGCTTTCTCAAGCAACAGATTAATAAAATCGAATTCTCTGTCATTTTTATTTTCTTCCTCCATGGAGGGTTTCTTGGGCATGCAAGAGCGATTGTCTTCAAGAAATAAAATCTTGAGACCCAACTTGCTATACTCGGACCTTGTCGGGGACATGCACTGACAAACGATCAAGAGAATCCTACTCTGATACCACTGATCCAGATTATTTTTGGCATGAAATGAGAGAGGAGGTATAACACATAAATATACAAAGATATTTCAAGAGAGCCAATAATATAACAGAGGTATATCAGAGATAAAACCATAAACACAGAGATACAATAAGACACAATTTCTATTAATGTGCGAAATGTACAGAACTGTAAAAATACAGAGTGAAAGAATCGCTAGAATAGTGGCAGTCTATCTCTGAGATGAGATGTGATGGCTACTCACATTCACAAGAAGATGATTTACAATGAGGCTCTAAAGGCCTTTTTAACATAAATAAAATCCAAAACCCTAACCCTAGAAGATGAAAAGCCAACAATTTTTTGGACCCCGTTTTGGGTAGTTTGGTGTATCAACTTCCCAGGGGAGTAACTTTGGAATACGATCTTCGTTTGGGGAACACGATAGCTCGTTGGAAAATTATATCCGAGGAATACACATTTTTCCATCATACTCCAACTAGATTAACAATTTGACTGTGGCGATCTCTAAAAACGTTGTTTAGGGCCTCAAAACAGCCCCAGAAGTTTGGAACTCGAAAAACTAGAAACAAAACTGCCTAAATGAGCTAGTTGGAATAGGTGGGTGGCCATTGATATCCACCTGGATCCATAATTTAAAGAGATGGAACAAAATTCATCGACACAAAAATAACCACAAGCAAGACAAGCATGAAAATAAGAAGAACTCTTATAAGCAAAAGAAGAGTCTCTACTGAAAAGGAGTTAGTGACTCATCTGAAGAAAGAAGTGAAATTAATTTTGATAGTGGTAGATAAGAAACTCTCCTTATGGAAATAAAAACTAAGGTTGATGAAGAAAAAGGGAAAGAAATGATGGTTTCAGAAGAAAGGAAAATTCCAAAACAGATGGGGAAGTGGATCTTCAAGAAGAACTCATGTGTGCCTTAAGAGAAATAAAGAAGCTTAGGAAAAAGAATTTGAAACAAAAGGAGAATATTAAAAAATATGAAGAAGGGGTTCATGATTCAAAATCCAAAATTTCATAAAGCCTTGAAGAAATAGAAAACAATTTCACAAAACTAAAGGTTTTGTTAGCTCTTGAGATGTTCCAGGATATTAATGGAACAATGCCAAGGCACCTCAGAGAAAAAAATCATATTTTGTTTTAAAGATATATTAGTAATGATATTCATGTGACGATTTGCAATTTATCACAACCCTCAAAATATTTTAGATAAGATGATTAGAAGTGATGAAGACCAAATCTAGGGGTCACAAAGATCAAGTTTTTAATAGATTCGATCCTCGGGCCTCTGGGTTCTCCGACCCACACATTGACTGAAAATGTTAATAGAAACAACAAAACTCCAAATATCCTCTTCTTGTATGCACCTAAACTTGAAATGGATTTTATTATTCAAATCACGATCATGACATTCACAGGAACTTCACCCTTCGCGTAGGTATCATTCTATCCATGAGCTCGTTCCATTCAAGTACATGTCTCATGGATCAAATGTTTTTCCATTTGCATCACTAGATCTAACTTATGACCATGCATGTATCCACATGGTATTAAATTTTGTTAACTAGAACCCCAATGTTGGCGCCACACGCAGTTGTAAGACCCTAGGTTCAATTTATCTTGACCAAAAAAACCCTTCAGACACTGACCCTTTCGGCATCACCTGCATGCAGATAAAGTCTCACCTGAGGTATCTATTGGGGCTGTAAGAACCAAGTTTTTGCAGTAGTGAGGGAAACGGAGGTGATCATCCTTGTTATGATTATTTATCTGTGTTGTGTGCGTTATTATCTATTTTCTCTTCTTAGGTTACTTAGTGAATTCATTTATGTGTTACCATTATAATACAAATTACAACATGAACCAAGTACTGTAACACTCATAACCATTGTGAAATGATCACACATAATAAAAATATAATTTAATATACATCCAAACAGAACCCATGAACAATCACACAAATACATTCAACACAATAGTTAACATGGTTCACCCAACTCTGGGCTACGTCCACAATGATTGGCTTATTTATTATGCATTTGGTAATTATCTCAAGCTTACGCACTACGCTTACAAAGATACATCATGCTATCTTTTCCTTCTTCTAGCCTAGCCGCTTTGTAGTGCAAGTCATTCTCTTTCTCTGCATCATTTCCTTAACATTCAAACATAGACTCTTTTCTTCTCAGTCTATCCTATCACTCTTCTTACTGACATGAAATCTCGATAGCTTGGAACAAACTTCACATTATTGCTCGAGAAGAACTAAAATGGAGGAATTCCTACTCTCCCAACACATTACATATTTATACATAATATCTAGGGCTTAATACCCTACTTTATTCATCCCAAAACCCTATTACAATACATGATAGCTCAAGTTAACTTGTTGTTTGATTTTTTTTCACCTACCTTTCCATCTGCATGCTACTTTTTCACTCTGGTTGTTGTTCTTCCTACTTTTGTGAATCCTTCTATCTTTAGCATGTCAGGTTATCATCCTTCCTTTTCACCTACTTTCTTCTCCTGCTTTATTCTCTGATTTATTCCTTTGTTTTATTCCTTTGTTTAATTCTTCTATTTTATTCTTCTCTCTACACATTATACTCCTAGTCGTGTCTCAACCATGCATTCCCTAATCTTCCTTTTTATTTTGTGCACATCTTCTATACTTAGGATTTTTATGAATATTATTTCCAAAATTCTTTTCCAAAAAGCCCCCAACACTCACCTGTGTCTTGACCCGAGCCACTTAAGCCTTTTGAGCGCCCCTCCATGCTTGGATGAATTTTTGGGAGGCTTGCTTAGCTGTCACAGCTTCCTTTATTATTGTTGCCTTTGTTTCCACATTCTCTTCGACCCCTTGCAAATTCAAGTATATAAGTTTTTCTTCTGCTTCATGTGCTACTTATTTCACCTTGCCCTGTGTAGTGGCAAGTTATCGTATCACCTTCAATGCTTCTTTTTGCGCTTGTCCTAAGCATCGATGAAAGATCTTTTGTGGATCCTACATCTGTTCCACTTCCATGTATGACTGCCTCTATGCCAAAATGGATGTCATTTGTTCTACTGGTGGAAGGGTGTTTATGCTCTTAGATGCCTTTTGATCCATTTCCTATGCTTCCCTTAACCTTGCTTCCACAACTTCCATCTTTGGGTCCTCTACCAAATATTTCCATATTTGTGCACTTTCTTTGCATAGTTTCGTGCATTTTTCTTCCACCTTCTTGATGTTGGCAATGAAAAACATCGTTGTTCTTTCTCTTCCTGCTTGTTCCTCTGGTGGTGTTCCTGGTGTACTTCAAAACTATAAATACTCAATATTTGATTGGAAGCCTTTGATGACTTTGCCAATATTTAATACCTGCTCTTCCATAGTATCCTCTACTACTATTGGGACTTTTGGCATTTCCTTGTACAACTTCTGGATGACTACTTGTGTCTTCTACACCATACTCTTGGATTCACTCTTTTCCTTTAGATTTTTCCTTTCCCTTTCCTCGGCCCCATTCTTTTCCTTTCTTACTCCTTCCACTTTCCCTTCTAGTGCGCTCTTTTATTGTAGAACAATTTCATACTGTTGTTGCAATTGAGCCCTTTCGTCCATTACTTTTGTCATTTCCTGGTTAGCTTCATCTTCCTGGAGTCGAATCTAATGCAAAATTCATATTTGCAAGCTTTGTCATATGTGTATGGGAATCTGTGACACCACTATGTTTAGATGGTTTAGTATTTTCATATGTTCTTGTAGTTTGACCATTGGAAACTCAATTGCGTTGACCTCAATTTGTAACATTTTGCGCTCGACAAATAGCTAGATCAAGACTGGATTAACATTTTGTGCTTCCTCTACCAAACTTATGCTCAGTTGTCCACCCATTTTGTGCTCTAGTATTGTTTGGGCCATTCCAAGAGCTGTTGTAAAGTTACCATCTGATCCCGCACCTTTTGGTGCTCCTCTACTTGTTTCCTCATTGCTTCCTCAATGAATTCCTCCACGACATCCTGTACTTGGTAGCCGATTCATTCCATATCGTCATTTTTCAAATTATAGACTAGGGGTACCTTATGCACCTTGGTCTTCTGTTAAAGTCCTAACCCCCACATAGGTAGATCAATGTATTCGGATGTAATAAAGGTCAATATTAATAAGACCTTTCAATAAAATAGAATAAGGTGGATGTAAGAAGACCTAATAGAAGCTTCCGCTTCTAGAAGGATCTTCCTCTAGATG
>ML793741.1:786874-802463 GCA_009831015.1 Picea engelmannii
TTTTTAGTATAAATAGGAGTCGAGGGTATGATAACCCTAGCTTGGATATTATTGTAATAGAGCGCTGCTCGATTGGAGGTTGCCCCCTCGAAGAGGCCTGTGAACATTGCTATCTGATTCAAAGTGCTATTTCTGTTGCTATTCGTGAATCATTTATGTGTATTGTGAAGATTATGCTGGATATTTTACTGTTATTCTGTTATTTCTAGCATTTCGTTTCTGTTCTTCATATTTTATATATCTGGTATCTTGCATCTTCTTACAGGCACCTCTCGCTGACTCCTTCCCCTTATCTTTTTGTTTCACTCCTACCGTGGGGACTGACTGTTGTGCCTATTCTATTGATAGGCCAGGTGTTTTTCCCGTGAAATTGTTCTATTCATTACCCTGTGATACAGATGGATATCGGTGGCCACCCATCTTTTCCAACTGGCTCAAAACAATTTTCTAACAATTTTGGAAATTTACTATTTTTAGCAGTTTTAACTTCCGGGGCCATTTTGAGGGCCTAAATGAAGGTTTTCGGGATAGAGCTCCTCATTGATATCTAAAGGCATGATTGAGCCCCCAAAATGAATCTCCTCGGTGATACCTTTCCAACGGGCTATCACACACCTAAAACGAAGATCATATGCAAACGTTACGACCCCGGGAAGTTGATGTACTAACTTACCCAAACGGGGCCCACATGACTTTTGGTGCTTCATCTCCTAGGGTTAGGTTTTTGGGTGTCTACGGTTTTTGGAATTCTTGATTATTGTAAAAATTCCTTCAGAGCCTCATTTTAACCTTCTTCTTGCGAATGCACGCTGCCATCACATCTCTTCTCAGAGATAAGCTGCCACAATTCCAGCAAGCTTGTTTCCATTGCATTTTACAGTTTTAGCTTATTTCGTTATTGAATAGAAAAACAGTTTACTGTATCTCTATTATTTTGTGTTAAGCGCCTATTAATAATATGTATTCATTTTGTTCTTCTCATAAAATCCAGATCAGTGGTATCAAAGCGGTATGTTTCTTGTCGTCGTAATGCATGTCCCCAACGAGGTCGGAGTACAAAGAGTTGGGTCTCGAGCTTGTTTCTCTTGAGGAAAGAAGCTCTCACATGCCCAAGCGACCTCCCATGGAAGGAGAAAATAAATATGATGGGACAGAAGATCCTTTCGAACTGTTGATTGAGGAAGCCCTCACGCAATAGAGGAACGAGATGATGGATAGTTTTGCGCAAATCCTTCGGCGACTACCAACATGCGATGCATCTTCTTCGAATGGAGGCGCCGTCCCTTCAAGGTGAAAATAAACTTTGATATTCCTATATTTGAAGGTCAGATAGACACATATGTTGTAGACAAGTGGTTGAGTCTACTAGAAGGGTATTTTTATGTCCATAACTTTTCGAATAAATAAAAGATTACTTTTGCGCTCCTCAAAGCCATTCCCCATGTCAAAGATTGGTGGGAAACTTTCTGTGAGCAAAAGGAAATAGGGGAAACCTCATTATTTTCAGTCACGACCACCTAGGAATCCTTCAGGGATGCTATTAAGTAACAATACTACCCTGTCGAAAGTTATGACGACCTGTATACCAAATGGACCACACTGCGGCAAGAAAGAGACCAAGCAGTGCCAGATTTCACAAATATCTTCCATACCTTGTGCACCAAGTTGGGTATCAAAGATTCAGAGTGACATCTAGTGCTCAAGTATTGCAGTTCTCTACATAGATACATCCATAATGAAATGGAATTTATGGACAGCTCATCCTTGGGTGCGGCCTACTGATATGCCATCAAAATCGAGTAGAAGCTCAAACAAAAGACACAACAATTTGGGCCTGGGAACCCCTCACAACAAAATCCAGGAAAGGATGGCCCCAACCCACCAAACAAAGGACAGAGAAAATATGGACAATATCAAGAAAACCAGTCCAATCCACAAGTAAAGAAGGACACCAGAAAGACAAAGAAAGATACTGGGAAGTGGTGCGACTTCCATAAGAGCCCTTGGCATAACACTACTGACTGTCGCTCAAAGCAGTCGTTGGTGGCCAAAGTCAAAGCCTCTAAATCAGATGTAGATTATGACTCTGAGCCAGAACCAGAAAGGATAAGAAAGATCATTGATGCGGAACATAGTGCCACCGTTGCTACCACCAAGCTCCAGCTTGGTGAACCAGACAAGCCAGAAGAAGGAGAGTGCCTCTTCCATTCATAGATGTGGGTAAAAGGCACCCCGCTGCACTTCATCGTTGATAGCGGTAGCCAGAAGAACCTCATCTCAGCAGAGGTCATCAAGCAGCTAGCCCTGCCAACAACGCCGCACCCACAACCGTACACCATTGGATGGCTCCACCAAGGAAGCGATCTCAACGTCAACCAACAGTGCCGGCTGTTGTATGACATCAAGCCCTTCAAATATGAGGTATTGTGTGATGTTTCTCCTCTCAAAGTTTGTGATTTTCTTTTGGTCCAACCTTATTTATGGAAAGGTCATGTTGTATATGAGTCTAGGCCTCATAGTGTTATTATTACTTTGAACAAGAAATTGTATAGGATACCTGAGGTAGTCCCACCTAGTGTTGTTTCCTTGATCTCTGCTAAGCAATGCAAGAAGGTCATCTCTCAGATGGGGAAGTTTGTCTTCTTCGTGATTCGCTCTCAGAATAAGCAAAAGATCACAACCACAATCAGGGTCTCTACGGCCAACCTCTCCACACAACAAAAGCAAGTAGATAAGGTCATGGAAGAATACTCAGATATCTTCTCCTCACCTACAGGGGTACCTCTACGCTGCCAGGTCAAGCACCCCATCGATCTGACCCCCGACGCACCGCTACCCAATGGGCTAGTCTATCATCACTCTTTGTTAGAGAATGAGGAGATCAAGCGACATATCCAAGAACTGCTCCACAAGGGGCACATCCACCCCAACTCATCACCTTGCATAAGCCCAATCGTGCTGGTACAGAAGAAAGATGGGACCTGGCGACTCTGTATTGATTACCGAGCTCTGAATAAAATAACAGTCAGAAATTGATACCTGATTCCCCAAATCGATGACCTCCTTGATCAACTTATGGTGGCCAAATACTTCAGTAAGATTGATCTAAATTCTGGCTACCACGAGGTCCCGATAGAATAGACAGATGTATGGAAGATCGCCTTCAAGTCAAAGGAAGGCCTTTTTGAATGGTTGGTCATGCCCTTTGTTTTGACAAATTCTCCAACCACTTTCACTAGGATGATGGACGATATCTTGCGACCATTCACCGATACTTTTGTAGTGGTGTGTCTGGATGATATTCTAATTTACAACAAGACTTGGGCCAAACACTTGCATCATATTCAGTAGGTTCTGCACACCTTGCGGCAGCATAAGCTATACGCAAACTTGGAAAAATGCTTCTTTGGCATGGATAGGGTCTATTACCTGGGCTACATCATTGATCAGCATGGCATACATGTGGATCCAGCCAATATCCAAGTCATCTGTGACTGGCCAGCCCCAACAATACTCACTAAGCTTCGAAGATTCTTGGGCCTTGCCAATTTCTACCGCAGGTTCATGTTGGGTTTCTCCCATATTGCATGGGCCCTCAGCCAAATAAATAGGGGTGGTGGTAAGGAGAAATTTGCGTGGGGCCGGTCCCAACAACAAGCGTTCGATGATTTGAAGCAACACTTGTGCTCAGCCCCAATACATTCACTACCAGACCTGCAACATCATTTTGAGATTGAGACAGATGCTTCAGACTATGCTGTGAGCACCATTCTCACTCAGCACGACCACCCCGTGGCCTATCATAGTGAGACACTGTCAAATACTATCCGTAAGTACCCTACTTACGACAAAGAAATGTACTCCATTGTGAAAGCATGCCGCCAGTGGAGACATTACATTCTTGGGAAGGAGACAATCATCCACACTGATTATAAGCCATTGTAGTTCATGTAGACACATGGAAAATTGCAGAATGGTCACCATCAAAAGTGGTCCACATACTTGCAACAATTCCACCTCAACATCAAGTATAAAACAGAAAGCACCAATTATGTCGTTGATTGCCTCAACAGACCACCAGTCGTGGCACTCACCACGGTGCTAGACTCTTGCATCCATGAGACATATGGATGGTCCCAACTCTATGAGATAGACCCTAACTTCGCCACCACCTACCAAATGTTGGGTGCAAACACAATTGTCGATAATTTCCATCCTCAGGATGGGTTGTTGTGTCGTCTGGGCCATATCTGTGTTCCATCAAGTGAGCGAGCGAGGATGATCTAGGAAGCCCACTACAGTCAGGTGGCAGGACACTTCGGCATTGAAAAGACAGTGGCAATGCTACATAAACATTTCTACTGGCCGAAACTTTGACAGGAGGTCAACAAGTATATCAGGTCCTGCACTGTCTGTGCTATTGCCAAACCAACCACTAAGAAACAAGGCCTGTACACCCCTCTTCCTACTCCTAACAGGCCATGGGAATCCATCTCAATGGACTACATGTCGAGCCTCCCGTACACTAAGTGGGGAAATGACTGTGTTTTTGTGGTTGTTGATCGTTTTTCTAAGATGGCGATTCTGGTTGCCTGCAAGAAGAGCATCACAACATAGGCCACTGCTAAGCTCTTCTTTGAATGAGTCTGGGTACATTTTGGAATCCCCCAAACCATTTTCTCTGATCAGGATAGTCGATTTCTTAGCACATTCTGGTCGAGCCTCTGGTCACTGCTAGACACCAAGCTCACCAAATCTACGACCTTCCACCCCCAGACAGATGGACAAACCGAGGTTGTAAATCGAATGATTGTGCATATCCTTCGCATGTATAATTCAAAGTACCCTCGTACATGGGATGAGAGCCTTCCCTATGTCCAACATAGCTATAATCGAGCCCTGCATAGCTCAACTGGCCACAGTCCCTTTCAAGTGGGGTTGAGATTCCAACCATTGGGACCCATAAGTGTTGCACTTCCCCTTGCGGTCACCTCGACCGACTCATCTATTGCTCCAACTGAAGCTGACAAAGCCACCTGGTTCATTGAACGGATCCAACACATATGCCAACAGGTTCAGGATATCCTACAAAAGTCTAATGACAAGTAGAAACAATGCCATGATCAACATCGGGTGCCACATAAGTTTCAGGTGGGCAACAAAGTTTGGTTGCACTTGCAGAAAGAACGCCTTACAGGACCCCATTAGAAGCTTATCCCACTTCATTATGGGCTATCCACTATCACCAAGGCCATTGGGGATAATTCTTTTGAGCTCAACATTCCTCCTTTCCTTGGTCTGCACCTAGTGTTCAACGTGGATCTCCTTCGCCCTTATTTCCCACCATTATTGGATACCTTAGAAGTAGAAGAACAACTGAAACCAAAAGAGCTCAACCCCGACTGCCTATAAAAGGCATCTAATGATCAGATTGTGGATAGACAGATCAAGGGAACTCGACAACAAAGGATTCATCTTTATTGAGTCGTCAAAGCAGGGTAGTTACTGCACTAAGGCAAGTGGCTCACCCGAGGCCAAATTCAATAGAAATTTCCTCATCTGATGGGGGAACTAAATGCAATGGAGACCATTTCTTAATAAGGAGGGAGGATTGATCCATATGGATATTGGTGTCCACCCACCTTTTCCAACTAACTCAAAACAGTTTTCTGACAATTTTGGCAATTTACTATTTTTAGCAGTTTTAACTTCCAGGGCCATTTTGAGGGCCTAAATGAAGGTTTTTCAGGATAGAGCTCCTCAATGATATCCTAAGGAATGATTGAGCCCCAAAAAATAATCTCCTCTATGATACCTTTCCAACGGGCTATCACACGCCTAAAACAGAGATCGTATGCAAAAGTTATGACCCCGAGAAGTTGATGTACTAACTTACCCAAACGGGGCCCACATGACTTTTGGCACTTCATCTCCTAGGGTTAGGTTTTTGGATGTCTAGGGTTTTTGGAATTATTTCTTATTGTAAAAAGTACTTCAGAGCCTCATTGTAACCTTCTTCTTGCGAATGCGCGCTGCCGTCACATCTCTTCTCAGAGATAAGCTACCACCATTCTAGCAAGCTTGTTTCTGCTGCATTTTACAGTTTCATCTTATTTCGTTATTGAATAGAAAACTAGTTTTACTGTATCTCTGTTATTTTGTGTTAAGAACCTGTTAATAATCTATATTCATTTCATTCTTCTCATAAAATCTCCGGATCACCCTGCCCCTCATCCAGTTCGTTGTCATCCTTATCCTGTTCTTCTTCATCACCTGGGTGCCCCGTTTGTTTTGTTGGGGTTTTCCACCCATCTTCCCAATCATTCATGATTAGGCATACATCCTCTGTTGTCAACCTGTAGTTGGTTAGAAGCCACTAGCACACATGTTCCTTCTTTGCTTGCACGTACATATGGTGCATCCCTACTTTGAATTGTGCAATATCCTTGTAGGTTTCCACTGTCTTAGTTGATATGCGTAGTGTATGTTCGATTATAAACCTGATTAAGTCAAAGTATACATAAAGGTAACGTTATTGTCTTGTTTCCTCCTTTTTTTGGCGTATGCCATAAGTTGGCATACCGCACGACCAAATTACCTCTATCGGTTGTCCCCATGCAATGATAATAGCCCGATTCCTACCATCCTATTTGATCTGAAAACTCTTTGGACACTACTTATTTCATCAATTATTCACATGTAATCATCCAACTAGTTTCAATTTAATGAATAAGGATCTATTGAGGTGGTTGCATATATGTTGATGTATCTTAAGAACTAGTGAAGAAATTATACTTGAAATAAACATTAAAAAAATAACATCCTTACAAAAACATAAGCATAACTCCAATTATTGAATTCAAATGCTTAATATAATTTCACCATTAGAATCCTTGTGGAAAATTAAGTAGATTCGACTATAAACAAACATATATTTATCTCCAATGGCTAAACATTCCTTAGACTTGCAAACATAATTTAAGTCTCAACATATACATATACATGACATACAAAATGTATTTCTCTTCCCAATAGGATGAGTTGAACTCCAACTCTCCTATCTCTCTCTTACAGATCCTCTCTAGGATTCGAGACCTCCCTTACATAAGAGATTAACCCCTTTTATAACCCAAGGGGGCATGTTTGTGGTTACAATATGATTAATTACATAACAAAGTAATTAACTACAAATTTCTTAAAATAACCCACTTGGTTGGGTTGTTTGGCATCCTTGGCCATTCGATCCATTGGCATGAGGTTTGTTTTAGCCATAGGTTAAATATGGCATATGGTTTATAACAACCATATAACAAAAGGCATATTACAACTCCCTTATAAATAGGGCGCATGGCATAAGCCATATGAATAATTATAGCATATAGTTTTTTTACATGGCATAAAACCCATATTAAATACATTTATTTATGGGTTTTTGTTAAAAAATTCCAAAACCCACTTATATTAAAGTCCCGTGGCATATTGGTTTTGGATGGGTGCGTATACACATGAAAGTGGGTTGTTATATTCATTGATAACCATATTAAACCCATGTAACAGATCTCGTGGCATAGAACTTATGGAAAAGCGCGCATATTGTGGGTTGGTTATAAAACCCACTGATCCAAAGTTTTAACCCCTTGCATGAATCTTGGTAATTAAGCCCCGAGAGTATAGGGCGCGGTCTCCTCGTATACTGTAAGATCAAGGGTCAGGGCTATGCCTCGACCCTTTTTCCGCCCGTATTAACAAACTGCCATCCTTTTAATAATATCTTGCCATGTATAGCTTAAGAAACATGCAATAGCTTGTTCATTAGCACACAATGTTTGAAGTCTGTTGCATTGTAGGAGGTTTGAGTTTGATTCCAATCATTCTTAATGGTGAAACGTGTCATTTTCAAGTTTTTTTATTTTGGTCAGTTTGGGGTAAAACTTTGATTGACTATAATTTTTGCATACGATGTTCATTAGACAAATCGTCCGTGTTGTTGGAAATCTGGCGACGAGCTCTACTCATTGATGCCATTTTTGAGAGATTTTAAGAGACTTGAATTTTGAGCATTTTTGGATTCCCTGGGATCTTTGTGGATGTTCTGGATCTCTCAGGATCTTCTGTGACATTCCTTAGATGCTCCTGGACCTTTGTAAGTGTTTCTAGATCTCTGGACCTTCCTTGAATGTTCTGGATCTCTGAATCTTCTGTGAGCATCCCCTGGATCCTCATCAGTGCAATCAAAATCAACAACTAGGTATAATGAACCTCTGCACCCTTATCCCAGGCCTCTATACAGTTTTTCAAAAATTGGTTCACGAAGAAGGTGGCCTAGTTCATTTGGACCCCTTTTGAGCATTTTTATGTGATTGTGATAACTATAGCTGGTACTTCATCCTTACGACACTTGCACAACAATTTACAGGCCAACACCTGCATTGCAAACTGAACACCATCATCATTGATGTTCGTGACATCCAATCCTATTTCCCCCCTAAAGGTGTGAAAATTCTCCTTCATTTCTTCTGATAGGGCTCTCTCCCCTACTTTGTTGACCAAGGTGGCTAGATCCTCTCCTGCTTTCAGTAGCTTTGTGATCCTTACAATCAATACAATATCAATTGACACTAGTGGGTCAAGCGACAATGTCCTCCATGGATGTAGTTGAGTAGTAACATAACACATGTATCGATTTGTAGGTCGTGTCTAAATTGACGAACCTCCAATGGGTTCAGTGTTCCTAACTTCTCGAGTCATGTTGCCCACATCTGCATTTCCCCCCTGAAGGTGTGAAACTTCTCTTCATTTCTTTTGATAGGGCTCTCTCCCCTGCTTTGTTGACCAAGGTGGCTAGATCCTCTCTTGCTTTCGATAGCCCTGTGATCCTCACAATCCATACAATATCAATTGAAACTGGTGGGTCAAGCGACAATTTCCTCCATGGATGTAGTTGAGTAGTAACTTAACACATGTATTGATTTTCAGGCCGTGTCTAAACTGAGGAACCTCCAATGGGTTCAGTGTTCCTGACTTCTCAAGTCATGTTGCCCACCTCTGCATTTCCAACAATATCACTCTTGTGCCTGGTATGCTCTTAGCGCACAAGTACTTTTTGTTGCACGAAATTGCAAGTAGTCAGCGCTCCCTACGTGTATCGTGACAAGGGACTAATCGCCTCTCGGGATCCTTGAAATATGGCGATGGTGAGTTTACCAATCACCTACGGGTTTTGGTGTAACAGCATCCCTACTACCAACAAATGGTATCAGAGCTCATTTTTGGATTTAGAGGGATGCCTTTGTTGTTGAGGGTTTGGCTCGGTCTTGATAGATCAAGTTTATCTTGGGTCTATGATAAACCTGGGTTTAGTGGGAGCTTTTGCAATGGTGATTTGAGTGCAGAAAGAGGAATGGTGATTTCTTCTAGAATCGAGATAGAGAAGTTCAACGGTAAAAACTTTGAGCTATGGAAGATGAATATGGAGGACCTTCTTATAGAAAAAGAACAATGGATTGTTGTGGATCCTTGTACACAACCTACTGGTATGCAACCTACTGGCACACAGACGACTGGTACACAACCTACTAGTGCACAAACTACTAGTACACCACCTACTGGTATGTCGAAGGAAGATTGGGAGAAGTTGGACATAAGAGCAAGGAGTACTATTTGAATTTGCTTGGCAGATTCAGTGTTGTTGAATGTATCAGGAGAATCTACATCCAAGTAACTATGGGATAAGTTGGGGAATTTGTATCAATCAAAGTCCCTGGTAAACAAGTTGTTTCTTCAAAATAAGTTGTATCATCTTAGGATGGAAGATGGAGATTCTGTGACAGAACATCTAAATGCCTTTAATACTCTGGTAAGTCAACTTGGCTCAGTTAATATTACAATTGCAGAAGAAGATAAGTGTATTACTTTGTTATGTTCTTTTCTAGACTCTTGGGATAATCTGGTTGTAGCAATAGGTAGTACCACTCAATCTACATTGAAGTATGAGGATATAGTTGCATCCTTGTTATGTGAAGAGATGAGGCGAAAACGCATGGATGGTCATAGCACAGATGTTTTATGTCTAAGAGGGCATACCCAAGACATGAATCCTGGTAAGCCTTCGGGGTGGAGATCTAAATCTACAGGTAGATCTAAGTCTCCAGGAAAATCTTTGAGAAAATGTTGGAAGTGTGGTAAAACAGGGCATTATAAGAAAGATTGCAAGTCTAAGAAGGTTGAAAAACCAAAGGGATCTGATAATACCTCTTCCATAGAGGTCAAAACCTCCATTGAAGAAGGAGGTGATGTTTACCTGGAATCTACAAGTACACATGCAGACCGTGATGTATGGTTGATAGACTCTAGCACATCACCATATGAATCCTCACAGGGAGTGGTTCTCAGAATATGAAAAATATGATGTTGGTGATGTATTCCTAGGAGATGACTCGACAACCAAAATCATGGGACGTGGAAGGGTTAAGTTGTTGCTAAAATATGGAAGGATTAGAACTCTCCCTGGGGTTCTGCACATTCCAAAACTTTCCAGGAGCCTAATATCTGTAAGCAACTTGGATGATGCAGGAGTGGATACTATATTTGGAAAGAACACTTGCAAGATGGTATGAGGAGCGATGGTGTTGATGATGGGAGTTCGGTGTGGAACTCTGTAAAAGTTGTTGGGAAACACTTATACTAATGGGTGTAATAGTTCTATTGTCCCTGAGCATAGAAATGAAGGAGACGAGACCAATATTGTCCCAGAAAAGAAGACCATGTTGTGGCATCAAAGACTGGGGCATATTGGAGAAAAGGGCCTTCGAACACTACATTGTAAAGGTATGGTTGAAGGTATGTCTAATGTTGGCATGTTTTTAGACAGAGGCAGAGTATGCGTGTTTGTCATTGACGGTGAAGATCAGCATGATCAGATGGAAAAGATCAGAACGATCATTAGCATAGAGATAATGGCAAGATCAACAGTGTAAGCTCAGAAGGAGGAAAATAGTCAAATCACAACAAAGGTTTCGTTTCGGAGTTTCACAGATCAGGAAATCCAAAGGAAAGAGGTTCAAACTCATGATATGCGACATCGGGATAAGATCTTGACCGTTGATTCAAGAAGGACATGTGGTGAAATCACAATATTATCTGGATCGTTGGTTCCATAGGACACATGGTGAAAGATCATCATTTCACTGACTGGAACGTCAAAGGAGTGAAGTGATCATTTGATTGGAGAGTGGTCATATTTCAAGGTCACATCGTCGAAGGATTAAGGGAAGGAGATAATTGCTAAGTTCCATCTCGGCCTTCACAACTTGGAGCATCGAGACTCTTCATCACAGGAATCACGATATGAGGGATCACGAAAATATCTGGACTGTCAGATCACCAAGGATTGTGGACCGTTGATCAGGCATGAAGAAGGCTCATGAAGTGGGAAAATCGCGATAAGATCTGGATCGTTGATCCAAGAGGGGCACGTGGTGATAGATCAGAGCACGACAGAATACCCGAGATGCAAAAGTGTGAAATGCGTTTTCGAATAAGGCTGTGGTCACAGCCAGTGGTTACATCTGCAGAAGATGGAGGAAGAAGCTAGCAGTGTTAAGCTCCATCTCGGAGTCTCGGCGATCGCGACTTGGAGAATCAAGACCCTTCATCACAGGAATCACGATATGCAAGATCGTGATGAGATCTGGACCGTCGGATCATCAGAGATCTTGACCGTTGATTAGGCTCGATGAAGTTTATAAGTTCACGAAATACAAATCACCTTTTGGCGCAACCTGTGGTCACCACTGGTGGTCACGTGAGGGGAAGAATCTAGTGGTGCTAAGCTCCATCTCGGAGTCTCAGCAATCATGACTTGAAGTGTTGAGATCCTTTATCACAGGAATGCCAAGATGCAAGATCACGACATTTAAATTATGTTTAGTGCTCAGTCACAACCAGTGGGCATATGGGATAAACGTGAAACCCTACCGATTTAATCCAATGGTGCAGGAGAATTTGAATATGATCGGAGGGCTATTGTTGCACTTCACAGTTAATTAATCAGTTATGATTCAGTTAGCAAAACTGTTTCATGATTCTTGATCGGTTGGATATTTAGTTGCTGAGGCATTTTTGCCCAAGAAGATTCGAGGTGTAACTGATGAGGCGTGTGTGAATAAAAGGAGATATGAAGCGACTATGTAAGGTTGGTCATTCTAACTTGATCTAAAAATGAAGAAGACTTGAAATACTTGAAATTATTGCAATGTAAATGTTATGTGTTTAAAGCAAATGGATTAGTTTGCAACACATATATTAAGGGATTACTCGTGTAAAATACACATAGACAACAGCATAATCAATGAACATAAGCACATAAACACAACAATTGATAAAGGAGTTCACCCCTCTCTTGGGCTACATCTCTTGGTCCAGCTTCCAATGGATCATTATTATTAATTTCTCAAAAGTGCTCAAAAACATGTCTTACAATGCTCAAACTGACAAACCGACTGCTCCAATGGCTTCAGAGCGTCCAAAAACCCCTGTCTGGGCTCTTTTGGCATCTCAATCGGTCGAAAAACGAAGAAGTTAGGCCTCCTGGAAGTCTTCCCCTTCAAGCTTGCTATCTCTGCATCTACAAATTTCACCCTTATCAATTGAACCTGGCACACACGCAATAAATAGCGTGAAAACCCAGCACTGGGTGCAACCGTGCCAATGGTGCAAACCGTAGGACGGTTAAGGGCACGCCAGCCCCTAACTGCATAGCACCTCGGGCATATGGGTCATAACATGACCTCACGCTATAATAAAAAGGGCTTCGTATTATAACCAAATGACGTAATGACACATGGCGGGTCGATTTTTAAACCGTTTAAACCACAATGTAAAACCCCGCGCAAATATAACAAAGGGTCATATGGTATAAAGGCACACGACCGGGGGTTTGACTCCATTTTAACAACGCCCACACATATATATTATAACATGGGCATATACATTATCAATAAGACCGCGGGTCAGGGCTAAGCCCCGACCCGTCCCCCCCGCCATTGATTACATAGTGCAAATTCAAATATAATCCAACACACATATGTAATAAGGAACAAATGGCTGTGCAATGGTTGGGTAGATATTGTGAAAGCTTATGCAGTGGGGAGGTCCGGGGGTCGAACCCCACGGACTCTAATACATTTTACATATAACAATAAACCAATACCGGGGTGCCACGTGGCAACCCATGACTGGGCCACGTGGCACCCAATCATTGACCAGAAAACTACCACGTGTCGACACAGGATTCATCCAACATCTGCCAATCAGAATATGCCACATCACCATATGTACGGTCGTACGACTCTGCAACGTCAGCCTGTACGCACTGTATGGACTGTATAGCCAACACCATTTTTTTGCCTGTTTGACTTTATGAATAGATTGCAATATCTCTCGCTCCCGACGTCCGTTTGAGATGAAACAAGTTGCATTGGGTTCCCAATGACGAGGCCTACGCTCTCGTCTGGTTTGAAGCAATTCCGAGCACTTTTAATTTTTGAGCAAAATTTGATCCCCTGATCATACCTTCCCATTAGTAAGCTTTTGGACCTCCAAAATACTATTTTCAGTCTATGTGAAGATGAGGGTATAGTTCCCTCACCCTTCCAACCTCAATCCACTTGGCCTTGCTTGGATTCATCCCTTTAAGACCAACTCGAAGATACTCCACATTTCCTCCTTTTGAAGTTCACATTCTTCTGTCAAGGAGGGTGTCTTCCTCTAGTTCTGTGAGATACTCTAGAGAAAAATCATCTATGGAAGGAATGTGAACATGCTCTCCTTGATCATCAATCAATGGAGGCTCATACAACTTCAAATTCTCAACATTAACAACTGCATACATCTACATATAAGGAGGCAAATCTAAACAAAAAGCATTGTTACCAATCTTGTCGATAATCTTGAAAGGACCATATCGAATTGGTTTCAACTTTTTACCTTCTCCTTTAAGCCTCTCCTTGCTTATGTAAAGCCAAAATTCATCTCCAACTTGGAAACTGTGATCAACACGATGCTTGTCATGTCTCGTCTTGTACTTGGCCTGACTCTTTTCCAACTGCTCTTGCACCACTTGATGTATCGACTGAATTTGTTCAATGAACTTATCTGCCCTATAAATGTCATATTGACCATCAACAACAATATCTTTCCCAAAGATAAAATCTAAAGGAGACTTGGGCAAATAGCCAAAACATGCTTCAAATGGCGACGTTTGCGTCGAAGAGTGCTTAGCTCAATTGTACACATGCTGAATGTAGTGTAAATGTTCATCCCAAAGTTTAGGATGCTTGCTGCAATAAGCACGAAGAAGATGCACCACTGTACGATTAACCACCTCTGTCTGACCATCTGTTTTCGGATGAAAAGTTGTGCTCTTTTTAAGTTTGGTGTCCATGAGTGCCCATAAACTCGACCAAAAACTTCCAACAAATCGAGAATCCCAATCATAAATAATGGACTTAGGCAATCCAAAATGCACCCAAACATTTTGAAAGAACAACTGTGTCGTTTGTTCTGCTGTAACCTTCTTAGTGCAAGGCATCAAAATACACATCTTCCTAAATCGATCAACCACAACATAAAGATAATCATGACGTCATATCGACATAGGTAAACCACCTACAAAATCCATGGAAATACTTTCCCAAGGTCGAGAAGGAACTGGAAGTGGAGTATACAAACCCAACTTTCGATTGCTAGGTTTACTTGTGGCACACAACGAACATCCTCTAACATATCGTGAAACACTTTCATTCATCTTAGGCCAGTTGCAGTACCTTTGCAAATTAGCCACTGTCTTGCCTACACCAAAATGACCAGCAATAAGAGAAGAATGCGCTTCTCTTATAATGTTGATTCTTTCCCCCTGTGGAATACACAACTTGCCAAGATGATACAAGAGATCATTATGCACATGATAATCCAATTCTTCAACATGGTTAGAGTGGCACAAAGTTTCATACACTTCTTTAAAGTCAGCATCTAAAGCATATTGCTCCACATAACTTTCATGCATTATAGGAGTCCGCTTAAGAATAATTGAAGCACTAATAATAGGCCTTGAAAGCATATTAGCGACTTTGTTAAAAATTCCCTTCTTATACCTGATAACCAAATGAAACTGTTGAAGAAAATCAATTGAAAGAGAATAACGATTCTTAACTGTAATTTTGTTCAAAGCCCTGAAATGAACACACATACGCCACGTACCATATTTCTTTGGAACTAACACAATTGGACATCCACATGGCGAAGAACTTGGTACAATAACCCCTTTGTCGAGCAACTCCTGAATTTTTTTTTTAATCTCAGCATTTTCCATAACTAACATTCTATACATACCAATGTTTGGAAGTGGATAATCTTGTTGCAACTGAATTTCATGTTGGATTCCCCTCTTCGGAGGTAACCCCTTAGGTTCTTTAAACATGTCATCATACTGATTAACAACTTCAAATAGATCAGATTTTAACTTTGTATCACAACCTTGAAATGCTTCGTTCTCAACATCATTTTTAGGTTTGATCATTAAGAGAACAAA
>ML793741.1:808581-819130 GCA_009831015.1 Picea engelmannii
ATTTTACCATGCTTTTTCATATCCTCCTGAGTCTTGGATTCCCACCAAATAAGTGTTGCACTATCCAATATTAATGAAGCAAGCTGAATTTTGGTTTCATCATCTTGAATTTTTTGTATTCTACAATATACTTCAATTTGACGCATCCAATTATCTAACTTCTCAGCATTAACTTCTCCATTGTATAATGGCAATTCAAATTTTATATCAAGCTTTAATGAAGGAATTTGTGAAGGAGTTTTACCATGCCTCTTTGGAGAATTCAGAAGAGGTCTTGAACTCGTAGAAGAAGAAGAAGAAGATGGAGGAGAGGGTGGTGGAGAAGCACCATTCCCTCCATTTCTGTCTGGAGTTTTGTCACCACTGCTTCCCTTATGCCTTGAAGGGTTGGAGCCTTCACCCTGCGAAAATATGTTCCTTTCCATCAAGATCTTCATCATCTCTCTCATCTCCATGACAACCTTTCTGAGATCTTCATCTTCGGCAGGAACACGTTCATGACTTTCTGCATGAGCCATGCTTGGTGAATGTCTCCCTGAAACTTGCAGTGATGGTATATGCTTCCTCCTTGTTGGATGAGAACTTGGCTCCACAAGTTGACCTTCTCCTCTTTTGAGTTTCAACCTTGTGAGCATCAGAAACAAAACTTGCAAACAATCAAGTCTTCAAAAACCAGTGCTCTGATACCAACTTGATCTAAAAATGAAGAAGACTTGAAATACTTGAAATTATTGCAATGTTAATGTTATGTGTTTAAAGAAAATGGATCAGTTTGCAACACATAGATTAAGGGATTACTCATGCAAAATACACATAGACAGCAGCATAATCAATGAACATAAGCACATAAACACAACAATTGATAAAGGAGTTCACCCCTCTCTTGGGCTACATCTCCTGGTCCAGCTTCCAATGGATCATTATTATTAATTGCTCAAAAGTGCTCAAAAACATGTCTTACATTGCTCAAACTAACAGACCGACTGCTCCAATGGCTTCAGAGCGTCCAAAAACCCCTGTTTGGGCTCTTTTGGCACCTCAATCGGTCGAAAAATGAAGAAGTTAGGCCTCCTGGAAGTCTTCCCCTTCAAGCTTGTTGTCTCTGCATCTACAAATTGCACCCTTATCAATTGAACCTGGCACACATGCAATAAATAGCGTGAAAACCCAGCATCGGGTGCAACTGCGCCAACAGTGCAAACCGTAGGATGGTTAAGGGCGTGCCAGCCCCTAACCGCCTAGCACCTCGGGCATATGGGTCATAACATGACCTCACTCTATAATAAAAAGGGCTCCGTATTATAACCGAATGACGTAATGACACATGGCGGGTCAGTTTTTAAACCGTTTAAACCACAATGTAAAACCCCGTGCACATATAACAAAGGGTCATATGGTATAAAGGCACACGACCGGGGGTTTGACTCCGTTTTAACAACGCCCGCACATATATATTATAACATGGGCATATACATTATCAATAAGACCGCGGGTTGGGGCTAAGCCCCGACCCGTCCCCCCCGCCATTGATTACATAGTGCAAATTCAAATATAATCCAACACACATATGTAATAAGGAACAAATGGCGGTGCAACGGTTGGGAAGATATTGTGAAAGCTTATGCAGTGGGGAGGTCCGAGGGTCGAACCCCATGGACTCCAATACATTTTACATATAACAATCAACCAATACCAGGGTGCCACATGGCAGCCCGTGACTGGGCCACGTGGCACCCAATCATTGACCAGAAAATTGCCACGTGTCGACACAAGATTCATCCAACATCTTCTAATCAGAATCTGCCATGTCACCATATGTACGATCGTACGGATCTACCACGTCAGCCTGTATGGACTGTACGGACTGTACAGTCAACACCTTTTTTTTTTATGTTTGACTTTATGAACATATTGCAATATCTCTCACTCCTGACATCCGTTTGAGATGAAATGAGTTGCGTTGGGTTCGCAACGATGAGGCCTACGCTCTCGTCTGGTTTGAAGAGATTCCGAGCACTTTGAATTTTAGAGCAAAATTTGATCCCCTGATCATAACTGGAAAAAATGTGATGAACGGTAAGAAGAGTAAAATTAAAGGTTGCAGAGCTTGAGATAAAACTTAGAGATGAGTAAGAGTTGTTGAACAGACAGAAGCAAGTGCAGAATAGTAGAATAGCATAATAGCATGAAGCAGAGCAGAATAGCATAATAGCATGAAGCAGAGCAGAATAGCATAATAGTATGAAGTAGAGAAGAATAACAAAATAGCATGAAGCATAGAATAATTTCAAAACAGATAGAGGAAGAGAAGAATTGCAGAACAGTTAGAAGCAGACTAGATTTACAGAACAGAGAAGTAGTGGTAAGAATCGATTTATCTGTGTTGTTGGTTATTCAATCATTTATTTATAATCAGGGTGGTAGGGAGGTGCTAGGGAGGACTGTTGTCCTCATAGGTACAAGTGGGTGCTTGAACATAGGGAGTTGTAGCTTCCATCTGGTTCCAGCCAAAGAAACCAGGGTGGTAGAGTGGTGCAAGGGAGAACAAGTGTTCTCTATTATACAGGCTGGAACCTGTGTAACTAGAAGTTGGTGCTTCCATCCAGTTGGTGCTGGAACACTCAGGGAGTTGGTGCTTCCTTCTAGTCAATGCTAGAGAAACTAGAGAGTTGGTGCTCTCAATAAGTTGAAGCTTGTAAAATAGAGGTAGTAGCCTCACTTTGAGTTTGTGCTCAAACATAGATGATGTATAGAACTTAAAAGACTACCTATCATTTCGAAGAAGAAGAGGTTTTCTCCCTTTATGGGTTTCCTCATGAAAATATGTCTTTGTGTACATCTTATGTGTGACTGATGCTCATTATTTATGTTTTCCATATGTTGTATAATATTGATAATCACTTGAAGAAAGATTAAGAATGATTTAATAGACTTTAAATTGTTTAAGCACAATAACAATTGATTCACCCCCCCTCTCAGTTGTCTTAGTAATTTCAACAATTGGTATCAGAGTGGGTTCCTTTTATTTAAAGGTAGATCTGTAAGCTTAAACATGACAAGTATGTTTGATGGAACAAATTTTGCCTTTTCGAAGGTTAGAATGAGAACATACCTAATGGCCTTAGGTGTTTATGTTTGGGATGTAGTAGAGACTGGATATACAAAGCCTGTTGTGCTAGCTTCCAAGGATGATAAGTTAGAATTTAGATTTAATTCTAAGGAAATGAATGCTATCTTGAATGGACTTGAAGAAGCCGAGTTTGTAAAGGTGATGCATCTTCAAACTACCAAAGAAATGTGGGATAAACTTATTAGCAGCTATGAAGGAAATGAGAAAGTAAAAGATGCCAAACTTCAAACATTTAGGTTGAAGTTTGAACAACTAAAGATGAATGAAGATGAAACAGTTAGCAAGTAGTTTTTAAGAGTTGAAGAACTTGTGAATGCCATGAAGGGTCTTGGCGAAAAGTTTGAAGAATCACTCGTAGTTCAGAAGATTTTAAGATCTTTGCTTGATAAATTTAATCCAAAAGTCTTTGCAATAGAAGAACTAAATGATCTTAAAACTTTGTCCATTGATCAACTTCTAGGAACTTTAATTGCATATGAAATGAGAATTAGCAAAGATAAATCCATTACTAGAGAAGCATCGTTTAAAGAAGACAAGAACACTGATTCATAATTAGATGATATTGAGGCAAAATTTGTGAGAAGGTTAAAGAAAGGATCAGGAAAATATCGAGGCAAGTTACCCTTCAAATGCTTTAACTGTGGTAAGATAGGTCATTTTGCATCTAAGTTTCCCCATTAGAAAAAGGACCAGAACTTTGATGATGAAAATAAGTACAAATTCAAAAAATATAGTAAGAAGAAAAGTTTGTGTGCAAATAATGACAATTCCTCAAAAGACACCGATAGTGACTCTTCCTGTGAAGATAAGGTAAATGACTTCATGCTTATGGCCAAAGAGGATTATGATAATAAAATCACATGTAGTAATGATAATGATGAAGAAGCTATGGTTGATATGGAAGGAGAACTGATTAGTGCACTAGAAGAGATTGACAGACTTAGAATTAAGAACAGAAAGCAAAAGCAATTGCTGATACAGTTCAAGAAAGACAGTAAACAACCTGATGAAGACTTTGCCCTACTGAAAGTAGAATTAGAAGAGGCAAAGAAAATAGAAGACATATTGAAACAAAAGTTGTCAGAGAAGAAAGTGAGGTGTGAAGCCTTAGAAGAAGAGATAGTAAAAATCAAAAAAGAAATGGAGAAGTTTAAGGGATTGTATGACCAAAATATGCCAAGTATTAAAGCCTCAGAAGGATTAACCTCCATTCTAAAACAAAAAAGAAACCCAAAGTTGAAAGTTGGATTGGGGTATGAAGAAGGATCAAGTAGTGATCATCTAAGTAATACAGAACCTATCAAGTTTGTCAAATCCTCAAACATTGACAACAGTTACTTTGCAAAAACAAAGAAAGAAAATCAGCCACCAAGAAGGAATGAAAGAAAAAGTACCAGAATCGAATCTGTAGATCAGAGAGATTATCGGCATGAAATAAATCGAACTTCGCAAAGAAGACAAACTTTTTCAAGGTACAAAGGTTTTTTCTATGGTTATTGTTTTTTCTGCTCTGATTTTGATCACAAAGCTATAAACTGTTCTTTAAGATTTAGATATGAACAATCAAGATATTCAATGAATAACCATCTTCAACAACAAAGATCGAGACAACCAAGCAACAAACAACCTCTGACTATAAATCATGCGATGGATGGGAAAATGATGCAGGTTAAGCATAACAATAGTTATGAGCATAAAAATCATTATGATATGTTATTTAGTGAACCAGAATGTTACATCTGTCATAACTATGGACATAAAGCTGCAGACTGTCACTTAAGGAATTACAAGCTAGATTTGATCCCCACTGCTGAAAATGTCAAGGTTTGGAAGAAGAAAGAAGATGACAAGTGTGGACTAGTGTTATCAGCCCAAAGACAAAAGAATCCCTGGTATATTGACAGTGGATGTTCCAAACATATGACTAGAGACAAAAGTAAGTTTCTAACTCTAAGTGAAAGAAAATCAGGGAATGTAACTTTTGGAAATGATGCACCAGGAAAAATAAAAGGTAAAGGAATGGTAAGTTTGAGTAATGGCAAAGGGAAAGCTCAAGATGTGCTGTTTGTAGAAGGTCTAAAACATAATCTGCTTAGTGTCAGTCAATTCTATGACCGAGAATGTGAATTCATTTTTACCTCTAAAGACTGTAGAATAAAATATGTGAATTCATGACAACTAGTTGCAAAAGGGTTAAGAACAGGAAACAATGTCTATGTTTTAAAAGAAGAAAAAGAAGAATGCCACTTAAGCAAGTATGATGAAAGTTGGCTATGGCATAGGAGACTTGGACACTTAAATTTTGATCATATAATCAAGCTCAAAAATAGTGGGACGGTAAAGGATCTTCAAAAAATATGATTATGTTTGTAAACCATGCCAGATAGGAAAGCTTACTCGGACACAGTTCAAATCTAAAAACTTTCCTTCAACAGAAAAACCTCTCCAGTTAGTACATATGGATTTATGTGGACCATCAAGGAAAGAAGGTACAAGAAAAGAAAATTATTTTATGTTGATTATTGATGATTATTCTAGACTAACATGGGTTTCCTTTTTGAAGGAAAAATCTGAAGCATTTGAAAAATTCAAAGTGTTTAAGGCTCTGACTGAGAATCAAACAGGAGAAAGATTAAAGGAAGTAAGGTCTGATAGAGGAGGAGAGTTTAGTTCATGGAACTTCAAAGAGTTCTGTGATAAACATGGGATCAAAAGAGAGTATACAATTCCAAGGAATCCACAACAAAATGGAGTTCTTGAGAGGCAGAATAGATCAGTACAATAAATGGCAAGATCAATGATGAATGAAAGGAACATAACTCAAAAATATTGGGTGGAAGCAATTCATACAGTTGTTCATATCCTTAACAGAGCTCATCTCAGGCCACACAGTGACAATACTCCTTATGAACTATGGTTTGGAAGACCTTCTTCAATCAAGCATTTTAAAATCTTTGGGAGTAAATGTTATATCAAGAACAATGATGAACATATTGGCAAATATGATGACAGGGCTGATGAAGGTATCTTCTTGGGTTACACTACAAACAGTAAAGGGTATAGATGCTACAATAAGAGACTGCATAAACTAGTTGATTGTATAGACAAAAAAGTTGATGAAGAAATCCCGGTCAGAAATGTAAGCAGTGTTGAACCAAGCACAAAATATATAGTTGAATATGAATATGAATAGGTCCAATGATCAGAAAGGGAAGAACATGAATCAGATGAAGATACAAATACTCAGGCTGATACAAATCAACAGAAAGAAGAAAATTCACCTCTTAGAATTGTTAGAAAGAATCATCCTGAAAATCAGATAATTGGAGATATAGATAAAGGAGTTTAGACAAGAAGGAAATTGATTAAAGACTCAGAACAATCTCATGTTGCTTTTTTATCTATGACTGAACCTAAAAATTTTGATGAAGCCAACCAGCATGATGATTGGATTAGAGCAATGAATGAAGATCTTGATCAAATTAAGAAGAACAATACTTGGGAGCTTGTCCCTAGACTTGAAGATAAGAATGTAATAGGTTCCAAATGGGTGTTCAAGAATAAAATGAATGAAAAAGGACAAGTTGTTAGAAATAAACCCAGATTGGTCTGTAAAGGGTATGCACAAGTTGAAGGTCAGGACTTTGATGAAACTTTTGCACCAGTGGCAAGACTGGAAGCCATCAGAATGTTTCTTTCTTATTCATGTCATAAGAACATTAAAGTTTATCATATGGATGTTAAGTTAGCATATCTTAATGGAGATCCTAGAGGAAGAAGTATATATGGAGAAACCTGAAGGATTCTCATGGAAAGATAATCCTAAGTATGTTTGCAAGTTGAAGAAGGCATTACATGGACTAAAACAAGCACCACGAGCTTCGTATTATAGACTGGACAAATTTTTACAAGACAAAGGATTTAGGAAAGGTATTGTTGACAACAACCTCTACATTAAGTCTGGAGGTGATAATTTACTAGTTGTTTTGGTTTATGTAGATGATATTATTTTTGGTTGTACTAATGAATCATCTGTTTAGTGGTTTGCTAACTCTATGCAAACATAATTTGAGATGTCCATGATAGGAGAACTATCATATTTTCTTGGTTTACAAGCAAATCAGAGTTCTGCAGGAATATTTATCTCTCAAGAAAAATATTTGAAAGAGATGTTGAAGAAATTTCAGATGGAGGGTTCCTCACCTGTTAGTACACCTATGGTGGTTGGTTGCAAGCTCAGTAAAGATGATATTGCACTAGATGTTGATCAAAGGACATATCGCTCTATGATAGGAAGTCTTCTGTACATCACAACATCCTGTCCTAATATAATGCAAGCTGTTGGAATGGTAGGTTGTTATCAGTCAGCTCCTAAACAAAGTCACTTGGTAGCTGTCAAAAGGATATTCAAATACTTGAAGGGAACAATGAATTATGGCCTGTGGTATCCCAGAAATCAAAATTTTTAGTAATTTGCTTATTCAGATGCAGATTGGGAAAATTGTGTGGATGAAAGAAAGAGCACCAGTGGAGGTGCCTTCTTCCTGGGTGACTCGTTGGTAGTATGGATTAGTAAGAAGCAGGGATCTATTCCCTTATCAACTACAGAAGGAGAGTACATTTCTGCTGCTACTTGCTACACTCAGATTTTGTGGGTGATTCAAACTCTTGCAGATTTGAAGGCAAACTATATTGATCCGATTACAATTCACTGTGATAACACTAGTTCCATTAGTGTCTCCAAGAATCCTTTTCTTAATTCCAAGACTAAGCATATCCTAATAAAATACCATTTTCTCAAAGAACAAGTCAAAAAGAAGAGTTGTTCAGCTGAATTGTATCCCTTCCACAGAATAGATAGCTGATATCTTTACTAAACCATTAGCAGCGACCCCTTTTGGATATCTTCATCAAAAGTTGGGGGTTATAACTTCTTTCATCTAATCTGTTCACCTAGTCAGGGGGAGTACTTCTTAAATATCTGTTGTATTTCTAAGTTGTTCATAGTTGATAGGGGGAGTATGTACTGCAACAGCTCAGGGGGAGCGTGTTTCTTCCTTGACATTGATGTCAAAGGGGGAGAAAGTGTGGTAAATTTCAAGGATGCTACAGTGGTATAGTTTTCAAGGATGCTACAGTGGTATAGTTGCATGTTTTCAAGGGATTTCCATCAATGCCAAAGGTGGAGATTGTTGGCATGTTTTTAGACAGAGGCAGAGTATGCGTGTTTGTCATTGATGGCACGTGTTTTTCATTGATGGTGAAGATCAGCATGATCATATGGTGAATATTAGCATGATCAGATGGCGAAGATCAGCATGATCCGTAGCATAGAGATAATGGCAAGATCAACAGTGTAAGCTCAGAAGGAGGAAAATAGTCAAATCACAACAAAGGTTTCGTTTCATAGTTTCGCAGATCAGGAAATCCAAAGGAAGGAGGTTCAAACTCATGATATGCGACATCGTGATAAGATCTTGACCATTGATTCAAGAAGGACACATGGTGAAATCACGATATTATTTGGACCGTTGGTTCCATAGGACACATTGCGAAAGATCATCATTTCGCTAACTGGGACGTCAAAGGAGCGAAGTGCTCATTTGATTGGCGAGTGGTCATATTTCAAGGTCACATCGTCGAAGGCTTAAGGGAAGGAGCTAATTGCTAAGATCCATCTTAGTGTTCACAACTTGGAGTATCGAGACTCTTCATCACAAGAATCGTGATATGTGAGATCACGAAAAGATCTGGACTATCATATCACCAAGGATTGTGGACCATTGATCAGGCATGAAGAAGGCTCATGAAGTGGTGAAATCGCGATAAGATATGGATCATTGATCCAAGAGGGGCACGTGGAGATAGATCAGAGCACGACAGAATACCCGAGACGCAAAAGTGCGAAATGCATTTTCAAATAAGGTTGTGGTCATAGCTAGTGGTTACATCTGTGGAAGAGGGAGGAAGAAGATAGCAGTGTTAAGCTCCATCTCGGAGTCTCGACGATCGTGACTTGGAGCATCAAGAACCTTCATCACAGGAATCATGATATGCGAGATCGTGATGAGATCTGGACCGTCGGATCATCAGAGATCTCGACCGTTGATCAGGCTCAATGAAGTTTATAAGTTTTCAAAATACGAAGCGCCTTTTGGCACAGCCTGTGGTCACTGCTGGTGGTCACGTGAGGGGAAGAAGCTAGCGGTGCTAAGCTCCATCTCAGAGTCTCAGTGATCACGAATTGAAGTGTCGATATCCTTTATCACAGGAATGCTGAGATGCGAGATCACGAAATTCAAATTCTGTTTAGCACTCAGTCATAGCCAGTGGGCATATGGGATAAACGCGAAACCCTGCCAATTTAATCCAATGGTGAAGGAACTAATTTGAATATGATCGAAGGGATACTGTTGCACTTCACAGTTAATTAATTAGTTACGATTCAGTTAGCAAAATTGATTCATGATTCTTGATCGGTTGGCGATTTAGTTGCTGAGGTGTTTTTTCCCAAGAAGATTCGAGGTATAACTGATGAGGCGTGTGTGAATAAAAGGAGATATGAAGTGACTGTGTAAGGTTGGTCATTCTAACTGGAAAAAATGTGATGAACAGTAAGAAGAGTAAAATTAAAGGTTGTAAAGCTTGAGATAAAACTCAGAGATGAGTAACATTTGCTGAACAGACAGAAGCAAGAGCATAATAGAGGAATAGCATGAAGCAGAGTAGAATAGAAGAATAACATGAAGCCGAGAATAATGGAAGAATAGTATCAAGCAGAGAAGAATAGCAGAATAACATGAAGCAAAGAAGAATTGTAGAACAGACAGTGGAAGAGAAGAATTGCAGAATAGTTAGAAGCATACCAGATTCACAAAATAGATAAGTAGTGGTAAGAATCGATTTATCTGTGTTTTTTCTTATTCAATCATTTATTTATAATTAGGGTGGTAGAGAGGTGCTAGGGAGGACTGTTGTCCTCATAGGTTCAAGTGGGTGCTTGAACACAGGGAGTTGTAGCTTCCATTTGTTCGACAACACAGGTATTCCAACAGAGGACGAACACCTTTAGTAACCACTCACATAACCAGATCAAAGATCAACACACCGATGTTTTCACGTGGTAAAACCCCTACGAGGAAACATCCACGACCCCAACCAACGCGGCCACTTGGAGCAGTTTATTAATGAAAAGAAAAATATTACAGAGAGATTTTACAAGAAAGTTTCTCACAATCAATCATCGGCAAATGACCCTCCATGCTCTTTAAATAGAGATCATGGACCAATCAGGTGTTAAGCCATGGATCAATGGCCATTAAGATCGAGGAGAGTATGAACCGTCGGATCACTCTATGTCAGGAACATATCGTGACCGTCGGATTGCCTAACTACAAATGCATACTAATGCATACTAAA
>ML793741.1:824433-863827 GCA_009831015.1 Picea engelmannii
ATGTCGGGAACATATCGTGACCGTCGGATTGCCTAACTACAAATGCATACTAATGCATACTAAAGAAACACACTTTTACCTAATGACATATTAGACCAAGTAGATCTTAACTAACTCCTAAGTGTCTAAATATCCTAACACCATCTGGTTGCAGCCAGAGAAACCAGGGTGGCAGGGTGGTGCAAGGGAGAACAAGTGTTTTGTATTATACAGGTTGGAGCCTGTGTAACTGGAAGTTGGTGCTTCCATCCAGTTAGTGCTGAAACACTCAGGGAATTGGTGCTTCCTTCTAGTCGGTGCTAGAGAAACCAGAGATTTGGTGCTCTCAACAAGTTGAAGCTTGTAAAACAGAGGTAGTAGCCTCACTTTGAGTTGGTGCTCAAACAAGATGATGTACAGAACTTAAAAGACTGCCTATCATTTTGAAGAAGAAGAGGTTTTCTCCCTTTATGGGTTTCCACATGAAAATCTATCTCTGTGTATATCTTATATGTGATTGATGCTCATTATTTATGTTGTCCATATGTTTTATAATATTGATGATCACTTGAAGAAAGATTAAGAATGATTTAATAGACTTTAACTTGTTTAAGCACAATAACAAATGATTCACCCCCCCTCTCAGTTGTCTTAGTTGATAGGGGGAGTATGTACTGCAACAGCTCAGGGGGAGCATGTTTCTTCTTTGACATTGATGTCAAAGGGGGAGAAAGTGTGGTAAATTTCAAGGATTCTATAGTGGTATAGTTGCATGTTTTTCAAGGGATTTCCATCAATGCCAAAGGGAGAGATTGTTGGCATGTTTTTAGACAGAGGCAGAGTATGCATGTTTGTCATTGATGGCGCATGTTTGTCATTAATGGTGAAGATAAGAACGATCAAATGGAGAATATTAGCATGATCAGTAGCATAGAGATAATGGAAAGATCAACAGTGTAAGCTCAGAAGGAGGAAAATAGTCAAAGAGCAACAAGGGTTTCGTTTTAGAGTTTCGCAGATCGGGAAATCCAAAGGAAAGAGGTTCAAACTCACAATATGTGACATCGCGATAAGATATTGACTGTTGATTCAATAAGGACACGTGGTGAAATCATGATATTATCTGGACCGTTGGTTCCATAGGACACATGGCGAAAGATCATCATTTCGCTGACTGGAACGTCAAAGGAGCAAAGTGCTTGTTTGATTGGCGTGTGGTCATATTTCAAGGTCACATCATCGAAGGCTTAAGGGAAGGAGATAATTGCTAAGTTCCATCTCAGCATTCGAAACTTGGAGTATCGAGACTCTTCATCACATGAATCGCGATATGCGAGATCACGAAAAGATCTGGACTGTCAGATCACCAAGGATTGTGGACCGTTGATCAAGCATGAAGAAGGCTCGTGAAGTGGTGAAATCGCGATAAGATATGGATCATTGATCTAAGAGGGGCACGTGGCGATAGATCAGAGCATGATAGAATATCCGAGATGCGAAAGTGCAAAATGCGTTTTCGAATAAGGCTGTGGTCACAGCCAGTGGTTACATCTGTGGAAAATGGAGGAAGAAGCTAGCGGTGTTAAGCTCCATCTCAGAGTCTTGATGATCGTGACTTGGAGCATCAAGACCCTTCATCACAGGAATCGCAATATGAAAGATTGCGATGAGATCTGGACCATTGGATCATCGGAGATCTCGACCGTTAATCAGGCTCGATGAATTTTATAAGTTCACGAAATACGAAGCGCCTTTTGGTGCAGCCTGTGGTCACCGCCAGTGGTCATGTGAGGAGAAGAAGATAGCGGTGCTAAGCTCCATATTGAAGCCTCGGTGATCGTGACTTGAAGTGTCGATATCCTTTATCACAGGAATGCCAAGATGCGAGATCACGAAATTCAAATTCTGTTTAGCGCTCGGTCACAGCCAGTGGGCATATGGGATAAACGCGAAACCCTGCCGATTTAATCCAACGGTGTAGGAGAATTTGAATATGATCGGAGGGCTACTATTGCACTTCACAGTTAATTAATTAGTTACGATTCAGTTAGAAAAACTGATTCATGATTCTTGAATGGTTGGCGATTCAGTTGCTGAGGCATTTTTGCCCAAGAAGATTCAAGATGTAACTGATGAGGCGTGTGTGAATAAAATGAGATATGAAGCGACTGTGTAAGGTTGGCCGTTCTAACTGGAAAAAATGTGATGAACAATGAGAAGAGTAAAATTAAAGGTTGTAGAGCTTGAGATAAAATTCAGAGATGAGTAACAGTTGCTGAACAGATAGAAGCAAGAGCAGAATAGAAGAATAGCATGAAGTAGAGCAGAATAGCAAAATAGCATGAAGCAGAGAAGAATAACAGAATAGTATCAAGCAGAGAAGAATAGCAGAATAGTATGAAGCAGAGCAGAATAGCAGAATAGCATGAAGTAGAGCAAAATTGTAGAACAGACAAAGGAAGAGAAGAATTGCAGAACAGTTAGAAGCAGACCAGATTTGCAGAATAGAGAAGTAGTGGTAAGAATCGATTTATCTGTGTTGTTGGTTATTCAATCATTTATTTATAATCAGGGTGGTAGGGAGGTGCTAGGGAGAAATTTTGTCCTCGGAGGTTCAAGTGGATGCTTGAACACAGAGAGTTGTAGCTTCCATTTGGTTGCAGCCAGAGAAACCGGGGTGGCAGGGTGGTGCAAGGGAGAACAAGTGTTCTCTATTATACAGGTTGGAGCCTGTGTAACTAGAAGTTGGTGCTTCCATCCAGTTGGTGCTGGAACACTCAGAGAGTTGGTGATTCCTTCTATTCGGTGCTCTCAACAAGTTGAAGCTTGTAAAACAGAGGTAGTAGCCTCACTTTGAGTTGGTGCTCAAACATAGATGATGTACAGAACTTAAAAGACTGCCTATCATTTCAAAGAAGAAGAGGTTTTCTCCCTTTATGGGTTTCCTCGTGAAAATCTATCTCTGTGTATATCTTATGTGTGACCGATGCTCATTATTTATGTTGTCCATATGTTATATAATATTGATGATCACTTGAAGAAAGATTAAGAATGATTTAATAGACTTTAAATGGTTTAAGCACAATAACAACTGATTCACCCCCCCTCTCAGTTGTCTTAGTAATTTCAGCATCTAATTGCACTTTGGATTTTGATTTCTATGAACATTGCATATATGGTAAACAAAATCGTGTAAGATTTCCATCTGGTGCTACAAGAGCAAAGGGGATCTTAGAGTTGATACACAGTGATGTGTTTGGACGTGTTCTTGTTCCATCCCTAGGTAAATTTGTGTATTATGTTTCATTCATAGATGATTTTTCAAAGAACACTTGGATTTATTTTCTTAGAAAGAAATATGAGGTATTTGATAAATTTAAAGATTTTAAGGCTCTGGAAGAAAATCAAACAGAGAATAAAATAAAGGTATTGAGAATAGATAATGGTGAAGAATTTTGTAAGAAGTGTGGTATAGAAAGGCAAGAGACTACTCCATACACTCCTCAACATAATGGAGTTGCAGAAAGGATGAACAGGACATTGATGGAAAAAGCAAGGAGCATGCTCAGTGGTGTTGGGTTAGGACAAGAATTCTGGGCAGAGGCAGTGGGTACAACATGTTACCTAGCCAATCGATCACCTTCATCAGTGTTGGATTATAAAACTCCACATGAGGTATGGTCTGGAAAGAAACCCTCTCTTCAACATCTTAGAGTGTTTGGTTGTGATGATTATGTACATGTTCCAAAGGAAAATAAAAGTAAGTTGGGTAAAAAGGTTGAAAAGTGTATCTTTATTGGTTATAAAGATGGTGTGAAAGGTTGTAAGCTTTGGAACCCAGAAACCAAGAAGACTATTTACAGTCGAGCTGTTGTTTTCAGAGAGGTAAAAGATGTGTCCAAACAAGAATTGCTACCAATGCAAGACGAACCTGAGAAAATAGAGCTTGATTTGGATGATGCAAAATCTAAATTATCTGAAGAAGAGGAAGCAAAAGAAGAAGAAGAAGAAGAAGAAGAACCTCATACCCCAGTATTGAGGGGATCAGTGAGAGATAAAAGGCAAACAAAAAGGTATAGTCCACCTGATTTCCGTTCCAATTTTGCTTTATCTATTACTGATGATGATCCCAGAACTGTCAGGGAAGCAGTGAATTCAGAGGACAACAAACTATGGAAAAAGGCCATGGTTGAAGAAATGGATGCCTTGGATAAGAATGAGGCATGGTATATAGTTGAGTTTCTAGCTAGAAGAAAATCTGTTGGTAGAAAATGGTTGTTTAAAAAGAAGTTTAATGCATAAGGTAAAGTGGAGAAATAAAAATATCGGTTAGTAGCAAAAGGTTATTCCCAGGTAGAGGGAATTGACTTTGGTGATATTTTTTCTCCTGTTGCTAACTTAACTTATATTAGATTTCTTTTATCTATTACTGTTGCTTTTGAACTTGAAGTGGAACAGATGGATGTGAAGACAACATTCCTACATGGGGATCTGCAAGAAGAAATCTACATGAAGCATCCAGAAGACTTTGTAGTGAAGGGAAAGAAAGCGTTGGTCTATAAGCTAAAGAAGTCACTATATGGTCTGAAGCAATCACCTAGGACGTGGTACCAAAAGTTTGACACATACATCCTTGGATTGGGATTTGTAAGAAGTAGGGTTGATAACTGTGTATATTCCAAGCAGGTTGGTAATCACTTCATTTATGTAGTGTTGTATGTTGATGACATGTTGTTGGTAGGAAATAACATGGATGTTATCAAGGAGGTGAAATCGTAGCTATCCTCCAAATTTGACATGAAGGATATCGGTGCTGCTAACTTCATTATGGGAATGGAGATTAAAAGAGATCGTGCAAACAAGAAACTCTGGTTGAATTAGAGAAAATATTTTGAGACGATATTGCAGAGGTTTAATATGCATGGAAGTAAACTGGTCAAGGTTCCTATTCCTATAGGTGTAAATTTATCTACAGATCAGTGTCCCAATACATAGGAAGAAGAAGAGGAAATGCCCCATGTTCCATATGCCAGTGCAATTGGTAGTTTGATGTATGCAATGGTATGTACTAGATCGAACATTGCACATGCAGTGGGAGTTTTGAGCAGGAATAGGTCAAAACCAGGGAAGGAGCATTGGACAACAGTAAAGAGGGTCTTCAGGTATCTTTGTGGCACTACCAGTTATGGATTTTACTACCAAGGAAGACCATGATTGGACATAGTGGTGGACATACATGGCCTTGTTGATGCAAACTGGGTTGGAGATATGGATCATAGAAGATTTACAAGTGGGTATTGTTTAACCTATTTGGAGGAGCAATCGGTTGGATGAGCAAAAGATAGGCTGTAGTGGCACTCTCAACTACAGAAGTTGAATACATGGCAGCCACTCATGCAAGCAAGGAAGCAATATGGTTACAACGATTGTGTTAAGGTATTGGGTTGGTAAAAAAATAAGGGAGATTAGATTGTGACAGTCAGAGTGCAATCTTCCTGGCAAAGAACCCAGCTTATCATTCAAAGACAAAGCATATTGATGTTCAATATCACTTTGTGAGAGACATGGTTTAGGAAAAGAAGGTGTTGCTAGAATAGGTTGACACTTTGAAGAATGCTACAGATTCATTGACAAAGTATGTGAACACAAAACATTTCTCCTGGTTTAGAGTAACAATGGGCATTGCTTCCCTAGATTTTTGACTATATAATCCCCTGGACCCTTGGATGCAAAGAAAACAACAAGTGGGAGAATGTTGAGTATGTGTTATATTCTTTGCATGTGTGTGTGTGTGGGCGTGTTAGGTTCAAAAACTACGTCTGACAATCCCTATAGTAGTGCTCTTTGTTTCGTGTTCATTGGGTTCTTTCCTAGGGGGGTCCCAGGGGGGGGGGTAGGTATGCCCCCCCTGGTTACACGCAGTGTTTGGGGCAGCGCCCTAAAAAAAAAATTTCGACAGTTTTTGCTATTTTTAGCGGTTTACTAAATTAATCCTGGATTAAGGGATTAGGGTTTTGGTATCTACAGAATACCTAAAAACATTGTATGTATTGTATGGTGAATGGTGAAATTCGATAATGAATATAATAAAGGCTTTCTCGGTTGAGGGTTTCTGGTATAAAATATCTGTGTACTCTGTGTATGAGCCATTGAATAAATTCTGTTTTGCTTAAGAATCTATATGCATTGCTTTACTTCACAGGTTTAAAACTTACAAGCAGTAGGAAGGATAAGATCCATCACCTCAGAGTGCAAACAACTGAGTGATAAAAGTGCGCAGACATATGAACGCTTCATCGAGGATCCATAGCTAAGAAATTTGGAAGTGCAGTTACAGGAGGCACAACAGCAGGCATTTTCCATGCAGGCATAGATGAAGCTGCTCATCGCAGTTGAAAGAATGAAAATATCCCAGGAGAAGCATGTAGTGCACCAACAAATCACTGCCCTCCATGGAAATGTAATGGAAGTCACACAGAAGTTGCAACCTGTGCAGGATGAAGCCTGCAAGGTGTTCGAAGAGATTGATGGACAAGGCTCACAATTGGACAAAATGGTTGCATCAGTAGAACAACACCTGGAAGGGCCTATTATAGAGTAGATGATCTAGGAGATTGTTGGGAAGGAGTCTTAGGTGAAGCAACAAGTCTAGGCGACTCAAGTTAAGATCGAGGCCTTCAAAGTAGCATTGACCAGAACTGAGTGACTTAGGACGAGTCACATGTGAGTGTTGGGGGCCTATTGGTCCTCGACCAAGTTTTGAGGAAACCTTGGTTAGGTTTGGACCAATTTTTGGAATTTGACACATTATTCAAAGAAGGAGTGCCCAGGTGGAGCAGAGATCGTAGATCTCACTGATTTTTCTGGCTATGTGGACCCAGTAAGGGGCTCTCTAGGGTTTTTGTAAAGGGTTATGGGATGTCATCCCATGGGGTTTTACCCATGATTAGACCTTATTGTAAGGGATTGTAAAAGTATAAATAAGCAAGAATGTATTATAGAAGTAGTGTGCGAGAAGTGGCTAAGTGCAAGTAGTTCGATTGGCTTTGTGCAAGGGAATGTCTGTGTGTTAAGGTTTTGTGCTTGATAGAGAGTTGGCTCTGTGCTCTGACCTAGTTTGGAAGGAGGATCTGGTGCTCAGTGCACAGATCTCCCATCCTATGTGAAGCTTGACTCTATGGCTTAGTGCATAGGAGTCACTGAATGTAAGAGATTAAAGAATAATAAATAAGACGAAGCAGTTGGTGGATGTTGCCCCACACTGGGGTGAACCACGTATATCTTGTGTATTTGGTTTGCTTTGTGAAGTGTTGTTTATACCTGCTCAGTGCTTTGATTATTATGTATGATAGATATATTTGTTGATGCTTAGTGCTTTACTTGTGTTAAAAATGAATGAATGTTAGATCTAACCTAATTCTATGTGCTAAAATGGTTGAAGTGCTTAATCTTTGTTAGTACTGCACTAGATCTATTATTATGTTATGCGATGTTACTAAGATTAGGAAACTAATGCATGCCATCTTCTAAGTGTTGCTAGAATACCCTGCAAAGTGTTATTATCACATATCTATGTCCCATATTGGATACAGACACTGCGTCTTGTAACCCCCCCTGCTTCTATCTCGGGTGAGACTTTGCCTGCTCTGCAGGTGTTGCAGAAAGGGCCGGTAGTCGGGGTTTTGTTGGTGCACTATTAAGCATTGAACCCTGGTTCTGCCCCTATCCCAACAAGATCTATGATATAGGAGGTGGAAACAAGAAAAAGAGGTCTACACCAACCGTAAGGATTGAAGGTGCACTCATTAACCCTCTCTTTCATATTTCTCTTATCACTTAGTTTAGATGGTTTTGGGGTTGATTAAAGGTAGATCAGTCTTATAAGGGAGTTATCTCTCTTCCTATTCCTTAGACCCAGTTTAGGGGGATTTTCCTCGTAGCACTACAATGATACTAAGGAAGAATGGGATGAAGAAGATCCCAGGAATGTGCAAGTACCTGAAACAAAAGGAGAACGAGAAGTATAAGGGCCAGACCTTGAGTCTGTTGCGTACACACAACAAATAAAGATGCGGAAGGTAAACATTGGTAAAACAAAGATTCTGAAATTTGCGCAAATAGGGGACTAAAAGAGCGATGAGACAATAGAGAAGATTGCAGCTATTGCGCGAATATAAAGACCTATTCCCAACTATATTCTCACATATGAAGGGGATAGTTGGAGACTTAGGTGAGATGAAGATTCCTATAAAACTAGGTGCTAAGCCAGTGCGGCAGAGGCCTTACAGGTTAAATCTGAAATATAAAGAGAAGGTTAAAGCATACATAGAAGGAATGTTGGACACATGAATCATTGAACCCGTGGTGGAATTAGAGTGGATAAGCCACATGGTGTTGCAAGATAATAAAACAAGGGGGATCAAGATTTTCATGGATCTATGGAAGTTGAATGATGCATGTTTACATGATCCATTTCCAACACCATTCACGGATGAGGTATTAGAGAACATAGGAGGGCAAGAGACTTATTTGTTCACATATGGATTCCCGGGGTACCATCAAATCATAATTGTGCAGGAAGGCTGGTACAAGACTACTTTTGTGACATAGTGGGGAAGTTGTCAGTATATAGTAATGCCCTTTGGATTGAAGAATGCCATTAGAGTTTTTTCAAGAGTGGTGGTTGTAGTGTTCAATGAATTTATTCATAAGTTCCTTGAAGTATACTTAGATGAATGGATTGTTTCATCCTACTAAAGGATCACATAGAATTAGTCAGTCTAATGTTGGATGGGTGTAGACAGTGCCATATTTCACTAAATTTAAGGAAGTGTATTTTTTGCACACCCTTTAGAATTTTGTTGGTCCATGTAGTTTGCAAAATTAGTGGATCCAACCAAGATTGTAGTAATTATGGATTTAGAACCACCTACATCATTCAGATAGCTAAGGGAAACTTTGGGTCATACAAGATATTATAGGAAGTTTATTAAAGGCTATGCGCATCTCACAACACCGATGGAAAAGTTGTTGAAGAAGGAAGCAAAGTTCCAATGGAAAAAGTTTCAAGTGGGAGACTTGGTATTATTCTATGACAAAATATTTATGCATCATCTAGGGAATATTTGAATGCATTGGTTAGGAACTTATGTAATTCAACATGTGACAAAGGTAGGTGTTGCACAGTTAGAAACCCTGAATGCAGAAGTTCTTTGAGGGATGGTGAATGGAAGTCATATGAAATTCTATAGAGACAACTGACAGTATGTGCTATAACTCAAGCTATGCCAGAACACATATATCATAGTAATTTTATTATAGTAGGGAGGAAAAACATAGAAAAACAAATAAAAATTAGAAAGAGGAAGAAAAACAAATAAAAAGTAGACATAGAGAAAATAGAAAAAGGTTATAGAGTACAAGGCATAAGAAATTGTGCAGAAGGAATGATTATCGTGCATACAAAGAAGAAAAGGACAACTAAGAAGAAAATGTAGAAGCAATAATAGTTGCGCAGTATAATATTGATAAGACCATTGAAAGGAATTAAAGTAGGGAAACATCGGCTACGAAGTAGGAATTACATCTCATAAAGGAATTGTATAATCTTAAATAGTAAAATTTGTTGGAAATCATGACAGATTAGAAGAACGAGGGAAAAATCACATGACATTTTTGATAATAAAGCTACATTTATTTAACCATTCATCAACCTCGTTAGCGGATTGGACAAGTTATTTAAGGTGTGAAGAGACATGAACAGTTGGCAAGGATGCACACAAGCAATTGAAGATTTTTAAGTGTGTATCATTGTTACTAAGAGTTGCATGCAAGTGAGAGAAAACCAGAGTGAAATAGAGCAAACCATAGTGACTTAGAGACGAACCATAACTACACCAGCACACACACAGAGCAAGTAAATAAACCTGTCGCATGGAACAATGGCACCGTCAAAAGTTGGAGCACCATCAACAACGGAACGGAAACAATTGAAATGACCATCAATTGCACAAGATGTTGACGAAACACCTGGAGCTTCAGCTTCACAAGCAAGCTTCCACAGGGATTGTATCCCACCGAGGAAATATAATGCGCCTCAAGTCAAAGTACCAGCAGATGGGAAATGCCCATTGGTGACATCACCAGTACCACTTGGTGTAAGTGTGGAAGGAGAGATGTTAGGAAAGGTTGTCGCCCTCAAGTTTTCGGATCACAATATCACAAACAAGAAGAAGTTTCTCGAGTTGGCTAGGGAAAAGTGTTGGGTATGTGTTATATTCTTTGCATGTGTGTGTGTGGGCGCGTCAGGTTCGAAAACTGCATCTGATGATCCCTCTAGTAGTGCTCTTTGTGTCATGTGTTCCAGGCACTTTCTTAGGGGGGCAGGTATGCCCCCCCCTGGTTACGCACAGTGTTCGGGGCAGTGCCCCGAAATTTGTTTTTGGGCAATTTTTTCTATTTTTAGCGGATTTTGCTATTTTTAGCGGTTTACTAAATAAATCTCGGATTAAGGGATTAGGGTTTTGGTATCTATAAAATTCCTAAAAACATTGTATATATTGTATGGTGAATGGTGAAATTTGATAATGAATATAATAAATGTTTTCCCGGTTGAGGGTTTCTAGTATAAAATCTCGGTGTACTTTGTGTATGAGCCCTTGATTAAATTATGTTTTGCTTAAGAATCTATATGCATTGATTTATTTCACAAGTTTAAAACTTACATGTGGTATCAGAGCTAGAGGTCACGAGTTCGATACACACTCGGCTTGCACCGAGGGGGAGATTGTTGCATGAAATTGCAAGTAGTCAATGCTCCCTGCATGTATCAGACAAGGGACTAATCGCCTCTCATGGATCCTTGAAATCTAGTGGTGGTGAGTTTACCAATCACCTACAGGTTTTGGTGTAATGAAATCCATACTACCAACACTACATTCTTAGAGTTTTCCTCCCTTTGGTCATGCACCTCTTGCGTGGTGCTCGACACTGCTTGATCCTCCAATTCTTCTATCCTGGCCTGAAGCTGTTGGATAGTCTCAGCGAGCTTCACTACTTGAGCCTTGACCTACTCCTTTTCCTCCTGTTCCAAGCCTAGTACAAAGTGGCATGCTTTACTCACTACCTCTTTGACTATGGCCCGTTCTGTGAGCAACTGCTCCTTTTCTCTCTGTAGCTGGGCTTTGTTCTCCTAGAGTATCACCTAAAACTCTTCTCTCTCACTTTCGTAGGTGGCCACATTATACCACGCTACTCATAATTGTTCTAATACTTCATATTTATCTTGTTTCAAGGATTCTATAGCCTTCTCCTTCTCTTCCTAGATTTTCTAAAGTTGAGTCTCTGTCGCATCTGCAAGTCTTCTCAATTGGGCTGGTTCATCCCCCAATTCTGTGATATGTGATGCAGTAGGTACTGCGCGGACCGAATGAATAGATTTTTGTACTTCCATGAACTCCTTCTCGACCCTTCCATATAGCTCTTCCTGCTTCACTCCATATCTCTGCAATATATCCTCTGAAGCGTCCTCCATAGCTCTGTGGACGAAATTGATATCATCCTCCATGCGCGTGGCCTCTAACTGAGGCTTATTAGTGTGCATCTTCTTTCTTGCTGAAGGTTTCTTTGGAGAAACCCTCCTCTTCTGCTGTGTTAATGTTTTAGTAGGGGGATATTTTGACAGTGTAGCTTTGCCTCCTCCTTGCTCATCCCCTCCTCCTTTTCCATCTGCTTCATCTCCTCCTCCTCCTAGTGAGCCAGATCCATTTTCTTGAGAGGTGTTCTCCTCCTCATCGATCTGTATATCTTGGAATTCTTCCTGCTTCTTATTCTTCTTCGCTCCAATGGAATGTACGACATGCTCAACTGGGGTGACCATGGGGCTTCCTATGGTGTCAGTGTCAGATATTTCTACATCAGCGACGAGTACAAGGAAATCCTCCTACCATTCCTTTGTGATCTGCTCCATGTCTTCATATTTTATCTTGTAGCATGATTGTAACTCTTCCCTATTCTCATCTTTGCACACAGTAATATAGATGAAATGTGGATCTGTGTGAAACTTTTCTATTGGTCTGTATCGGTGCAGGGTGCACGGTGTCATGCACATAAATGATTCAATGACAACCTTTAGTTGCTGGTAGTATGCATGAAAAACGACATTTGAATGCCACTGTTTCTTCATGTCGTTGGTGTACCACAAGGTAGAAAATCGAGTGGCCAACGAATCTGAGGGTTCGATCTCTAGAAAGGTGGCTCCTTCAAGCATTTTCCAAGTGACAAATGTAATCAAAATGATCAACCATCTATATTGGAATTCGTATCCTAAATCCTGGGTTTCGCGACAATCTTTCTTTATTTCATTAATGAGGTAGCTTGCCCAGTTCATCTGCATGCCCTCCACACATTTTCCTTCGAGGTCCACCACAAACCTGGTGACCTATGTGGGGTGGTTCTTCCTTACGATCCTGCCAACTATGAGTCAGCAAGTGAGGTGCATTGCGCCATCCTGTATAGAGGCTACCTTGTAACCTCGCTTTCCTTTTTAGACTTCACCATAAGCTTCCTTGATGCGCTGTGCCAAGGAGCAGTCTGAGGCCTTCCCTGGATAAAACCATTGAGGGTCAGGTCCCTTCATGCTTAATCCTGTAATTTGGTGGATCAATGCCAGATCCACAGTAATCCTTCAGTTGAGCCACATGTATCTGCCATGATAGCACACCAAGAGGATTTTAACACAAGCGTTAACCTCTCGGTGACAACCAAAATGGGGAATCTTCATCACATTTAGCACCATGGACTGTGCCAGTCCCTTAATCCATGGTTGGGAGATGAGGCGAGGCTTCTTCCCAGTTGACTTCATCAAGTATCAATGGGGCTCTAGCATAACATAGTTCTTCTTGTCGCCTAGATTGAAGTCGATGTTCTTCAGCAACGGGATCTATCCTAATTGAATCCCAACTACACGTAGTCCTTTTGGAATATACACAGTGAACAAGGTGTACTCATAATCTCATTGGATGTTGTCTCGGTTAGCAGTGCCATCCAAAAGTGGGATATACTCTAGTAGGATGGATGGGATCTTCTTTGCATTAGCCAAATTTCTGCAATGCTTACTTCACTGCTCAGTCATGGGGTTAACATGGCCAGAACGACATCTAGTCGAAGGGGAAGCCTACAGTCCCCTAGTCGAAGATGCCTGCACACCTTCAGATAATTTTCTATCGACCATTAGCTTCTTGAGGACTTCTTTGACATACTTCTCTAATTCACTGGGTTCACCTGTCATTCTCTCTTTTAAACAGACAGGTTGGGGTAGGCGAACAGATAGGTAGGGTAGACAATGGATGGTGAGGTCTAGTTTCTGATAACATGACTTGACACTTAGACAATTCTCTGTTAGCTCAGTTAATCATGGGTGGAAAAAGGTGGTCCCGACGCGATGATCGATGGGTTAAATAAGCAGGGCCTCGCAACAGATTCTTCCAAAGGGCAGGACTGCTTCCATCAATGTGAATTTGTCCATTATGGCATGGTCTCAGTGTCCAAGAGTGATCCATCCTCCCATAATATTTTTTCTAACCATTTTGAAGCGTCATTCTAACAGTCAGGGTGCCTCCAATAGTCATATAGCTTCGCCGGGGTGAAGTGTCATTCTGTGCGGTCCTGCTGTTCCAGTGAAGTTCGAATCTTGTGAACCTGCCTCCTGCGAGGTTCCAGTCTGCGAAGTCTTCCATCTGTTTTCTATAGCTTCTTGTGGATTTTCCAACTTAGCTTTCTTTTTATTGAGCTTCCTTGCCTTCTTTCCTATGATCTGAGTCTCTCTAACTGTTTCTAGAATCCTCTTTCCATTTTTATTCTTATCTTCCCCTAGTATAGTGACTTCATACTGTTTCTATGCCCTCAAAGGTTCTGAAGTTAATATCCCTTTTCTTAACACTTCCTGAGTGGACATACTTATTTTTTTCATAGATAGCTCATTCAAATATTTTTTCATTCTTTCAACCTTGACAACTAATTCCCTTGTCTTCTGTTGCTTCGACTTATCCTCTCATTCCTTTATTAGTCTATCTATTTTTCTAGGTATGAAATCCCTTAGTTCTTTCTTTTTCTTTTTTGTAGCTTCTTCCTTTGTTTTTCTTCTGATCTGATCCTTCTCAATCCAAGTCTTACCTAGAAAAAGTGGGAAAGAGGCGTTGTCCCCAATAAACTTAATGACTTCAAATTCTTCTTCAGTCGACGTTCCATGAACAATAACAGGTATGTTAGTAGTTCTTCCACATAAAGTTATCATCTTACCTTTAAACAGGCCTATCCTTCCCAACAAAGGTATCACAGTAGGCTTTCCCAAAATTTCCCAAGTGTCTTCTGTCATAATATTCACTTGTGTTACTTCATCAAAGACACAGTCTATGTCAAAGTATTATATTCTTGTATTTATGCATTGTTTTACTTTTAGGATCTCTGGTAAACTAACATCTTTACGAACATTCATCATTTCTTTCAATTGTAATAACATAGTCTGAGCTTTATCTGATTGTTTCTCTGTATGATTCTCTAACATGCTCTTAGTCTCTTGACTTTCTTCATATTTTTCTTGTCTCATGTTCATTCTTTCAACTTTAGAAATCATCCTTGGACAATCCTCAAACTCATGACCAATAATCTTACAACAAAGACAAATAGGACTTGTACTAGGACATTCCTTAGCAAGATGTCCCGACCTTCTGCAGTTATAACACAATGTCAATCCTCTTTTTCTTTTAAACGTTCCCCAACCTCTTCTATACTGCGCACTAGGATCATGGTGTTGGATCTACAATTTGCAAAAATTTCTTCTAGGTTCCTGCATCCACTTATTAGTCCAAAAATTCTTTCTATGCATAGGAATAACATATCTTTCTTCACTTCCATTAAATTTACTCAGATCAACTCTTTCTTCCAACTACGCCCTAGCCTTCAGACTAGGACATAATTTATTAAACATACTTAAATTCATGCTTTCGAAACAAAATTTTTCACTTATCTTAGTCTTATCAATGCACAAAGCTTTACCTTTTTTAAGATCTTACCTCTTTCTTCAGATCATATTTATTTCTTAGCAAAGATATTCACAAGTCAAGTAGAGTACTATGCACTTTAGCAATAGATCTACGCACAAAGATTCTCGTTTTTTTTTTTTTACTTCAGTTCCCAACAATCACAGTTTTAGGTCCTGGAAATAGAACCATTTGTTGGCACAGGGGAAGACCTGGGGTTCAATGCTTAACAACGCACCAACAAAACCCTAACTACCGACCCTTTCGACAACACCTTGTTACACATTGAAATTACTCACTTTGATAGTGTCGCAAGTGTCTTCATTAAAAGTGTCACAAGTGTCACATTTTTCTCACAAGTGTTGCGAGTGTCAAGCAAAGCATACTTCCATGATGCTTATGTCATACTTATAATGACATCAAAAAGACATTTGAAACACCTCAAACACTTGATTTGGAAGAAGAGGAATGGTTAACTGGAGTTATGTACCTCTTTCCATCTGAAAGAACCATTGAATTTGGGTTTTTAGAGGAGACTGCTCCCCTATACCTCTCTCAGGAGTGTTGGCGCCCCCCTATAGACTGTTAGGGAGTGTTATAACACTTCCTCTACCATTTTGAAGGAGAGATACTACTTTTGGGAGTGTTGGTGCCCCCTAAACCTTGCTAGGGAGTGTTATAACACTCTGACACTCCTTTTGAGGGAGCACTACCTATTTTGGGCAACAGTTGGTTTGTTAAGATGAATGAGGGGAGGATCCCTTCAATCCCTGAAGGCAATTGGATTCGAATCCTATTCAAGCCATGATCTTAGGGAAGATCCCTAACTGAAGGAGGAAAATCCTCAACTCAACCCAATGATATCTCAAGTGGTTGAGCTTCTCCAAGGCTATATAAGAAAGCTTTCTCATGGTGAAAGGGGGATCTGGATGGAGAATCATACCAAACTTATGATCTCATAAGTGATATTTGAAGAAGGGATGAGAAGCATGAAACCTATGATCTCATAGGAAACACATAGTGAAGTGGAGGCTAATCAGGGAAGCTATCGTCATTTCGATCGTGGAGCTTTTGAGCAAGGGTTAGGCAAGGAGAATTTGACGAAACTGCTACATTCCATCTATGGCTGTAAGTAACGTTTTGTCCTCATTAATGTTATATGCTTGGCTTGTTTCTTTCTAATTTGTGTTTGACATTACATGAATTTGTCTTTATGTAGATAGGTTTGCTTCGAACTAATCTCGATAGAATAGGAAGTGGTTGTACTTTGTTTGTCTACAGGGCTTATCGAGGAGCTCAAGATTAGATTTCAACTCGGAGTGTGCAGGGACAAACACCGGTAAAAGGTATGTCTTTCCTCATTCCTCTTCATGCATTAGTTTGTGTAGACCTAAAAGGAAGTTAGTGACCATGATAAGCACTTTCTGTCTTAGATTTAAGAGTCTATCTCTTTGAGGAGATCTATCTATCCGTAGGAAGATTTTCCTTCAACAGAAACTGGCGACCATACTAGGGAATCGAATCGAAACTCTTGGTTTTGATTTTTCCTCATAGACCTTTTCTTACCATTTGATTGTCTTTAGACCTTGTTCACCCCATTTTTTTGATTTTGTATGTTGATTGACTCTTTACCCCATCACGTTCAGCTTGACTGTCAAAATTTGACTGAAATTTTAGGTTTTTGGACATTTTTATGAGTTTTTTAAGCCCGATGCCCCTGTGCACATGTTAGAAGAGCGCCAACCCTCCCTAGAAGCCTTAGACAGATCTTTATAACACTCTGGTGGCCCTTACACCATAGCGCCAGCCCCTTTTTGCACAAAATCTTTTCAAAAATTGCATTTTTTGAGGTCCAGACCCTGTTTTTTCACTTGCTGAGATTCTTTGTGAGTCAAAGCTTCTTCCCATTGAACTTTGACATCCCTCCTTCTGAGAAATAAGCACTTTTTTGTTTAGAGTTGGTGGCCTTCTTCATTATTTTTTGAGTTTTTGTTGTTGAGAGCTTGAAATCAATCCACTGCTTTCTTCTCTCCTATCCGACTGAGCAGGAACTCTGGTGAAGGGCATCAGAAAACTGTGAATCATCTTGTTTGGTTATTTGAGGTCATTGTTCTTCAACATCTCTCTTTTGTGTGAATTGTTTGATTTTTCTTTGTTATCTTTTGTCTTCTATTTTCTTATTGTTTCAATCATAGCAAGAGGGTGTGTGTCATGTGTGCGAAATCTGATCATGCTTGTCTGGATCTCCTTGATTTGAAAGGGTAGTTGGTAGGAGAAGTCTTTGCATTGAATTAATCATCATTCACATACAAATGAAAAAGGATACAATTTAGTGATTGGTTTTCATATTAGAAGGCATTTTTGAAAATGTTTTAGCATTGCATTAGATTCAATTGAGAACCAATTGATAGAGTACATTTCATATTAGTGTTTGAAAGTGAAAACGACTCTTTCTCTTTCCCTTAAATAGGTGTTCATTGAAAAAAAATGATTGCTTATCATCTTTCATGCATCTTTTTGGTAATTGAGTCCTCATTCCATTAGTTTCACTTTCGTACACCCTTTGAGTAAAGAACAACTATAAAATGAACGCTAATTAAAAATTATCTAGAACATTTTTGTTTTTAGGATCTTCCACCAACAGTAGACTAGGGTTAGCACTTTGGATTAGGCTGTGAGTACAACTCTCCAAAGTTTTTCAAAACAAACATTAGCATCCTGAGCTAGGGATAGTCAAATCCAATTGTCATATTGGTTTTTTGGGATCCCCCTCTCACACAGGGGTTACGCACGAGGTTGCATTCAGGTGAATTACGGATATTATCCCTCTGTGGTTCAACTGTTTGTAGTGGTTGGATCGTATATTGGAGGTCGCTTGGAGGTATACCCACGATTATGTGTGGGAGCCTCTCGGGTTGATTTCAGACTTGTTATCTTGCCCATACGTTTCAGATTGGACTGTCAACTGTACCCGCCCAGGGACTCACTGTGAATTGGTGTCTTTAGTTGCCATAATCTTTAGGTACTTACACAAGGTGATGGTGAAGGGAAGTCTCATTGTACTTGGAACAGACATTGGTCAAACTCACTCGGGCTCCTTGGAGGGTAAATCCACAATTACTGCATGGAAGCTTGCACCAAGGTGAAAGTCCGTTAAGTAGGTCACCATTGTAACTGTTCCACCATATCCTAGCCCCTTCTCGACTTGATCACGCGACGTTGGATTTCATCACCAACTAGTACGGTCATCGAGAGAATTTTCGTCTGCTTGGTTGATTCCTAGATTTTATTAGCACATGTTGTTTCTTTTTGTTAGTTGGCCCTAGATTTTCAGTGTGTTCTATTTTTCTCCACAATTGAGCCCATAGATGATAAAGGTCTTTGCCGATCACATAGGATGCAAGGGTTGCCTCTGGAAGGATATCAACCCTAACCTACCAGAAGACAACTACCATAGAGAGGTAGAAAATCAATCCGACACTGGAAGTGTTATTGCTCCTCCGTTAGATAACTTAGAAGGCGCTTTGGTCATGGTTGAAAATACCACTACACCTATGTTGGTAACTCCTCTCGAACCACTTTTGGTTCGTTTAGACTCCCTTGGGAATGTAGACAAAGAGGTCCCACGATTATCGGAGAGGATTTTTACTGAAACATAGTAGAAACCAATCCCACACCTACTCGTTCTGTATGGACTCTTGTTCGTCCTAGCACCATAGTAGAAACCAATCCCACACCTACTCGTTCTGTATGGAGGAGTTCATCAGGACATGATCTCTATGAACATTTCAAGTCTATTCGACAACCCTTTCATCCTCATGACCCTCCTAGTGAAACAGGACCATCCAGTCAAACCATGAATCACCCAGTCGATCAGGTTATTCACTCTACTGCTACACTAGCACAAGTCCATCCTAATGCTGGACTCACCACCTCTACTCATCCCCAAAGCACTTCAATCTCTACCTCTGTTTCTACAAGCTTTTACTCTACAGCTCCACATGTTCCACATGACCCTGCTGGGACATCTTCTCACCTGAGAACGCAGACCCCTGCTAGCCAAACACAACCAGTTGGAGGGAAACCACCATCTAATGAACATTTCCTTCCTAGAGGACTAACTTTCCATGGTCGGCCTACCCCTCCCGGGGGACATCCCCCTTTACATGCTCCTCCTGGAGGGAAACCTTCGTTTGCCAGTCATACCCTGGTTGTAAATCCACCGCTGGCAGGGGGGAAACCCTTGTTTGCTGGAAACCCTTCACAATCCTGGGAATATCTTCAGGAGGCACTTTTACTCAACCCCACATTGGGGGGCACTTGTATAATAACCCACTAGGAGGAGTATCTAATCCTGTCCCTTCCGGAACATATTACAGGCAATCTTATCTGGGCGGCATCCCAAACACCACCTGGAGTTCTTCGGGACCACAACCTTATCCTCCTCATGGGCCTTATGTGTATCCACCTCCGAGATCTAATCCTTACCATTCTCAAGGGAAAAATGTTTATCCTCCTCATGGGCAAATAAATCACCCAGCCTATAATGTTCAAAACCAACCAGGTTATGCCAATTTTTCTCATGCACCATCGAATCCTTCTTATCCTGGCCAACAACAACCATATGTAGGAGGACCTACTAGTTACAACTATCCACCTAACCCAGTCTATGTTCCTACTGGTGTTCCTATGCCGCACTAGTATCATTCGCAAATTAACCGACAGATACCTTTCCTTGCGACTCTGGATCTCCCAGACTTGTTTCGGTTAACTAATGATCCTATTTCTCATTCACCTATTTGGCTAGTCATTCTAGCTAAACTTCCTTCTGATATTCCAAAATTTGACGAAAACCCTGGCGAAGACCTGAACAACCATGTGATGAATTTGCATTTGTGGTGTTCATCAAAATCCCTCATGGATGATTCTATATGTTTGTGTCTTTTCTAGCGAACACTTACCGGTTCAACAATAAAGTCGTATATTGAACTACCACGTGCTTCTTTTCATGATTTCAATTCCCTTGCCATGTCTTTCCTCATGCACTTTCAATTGCCTATTCACTACAATATGGGTACTGAACTCTTGACCTCCCTTCATCAAACTAACTCCGTGCATATCTCTGACCATATTCATGAGTGGAGGCGACGACGAAGGATGATCAAGGCAGTCATTCCTGACATGCTATTGGAAGAATGGTTTACTAAATCACTGTTAGCCCCGATCGCTCGTGATGTCGCTATGGGCGATGTGGTCATAGAGGAACAGGACATTGCTCGAGCTCAGTACTTAGATTTGGTTTATTCCCAGTCTGGTACTTTGTATGATCTAATTCTGAATGTTGCTCGAGCTAATACCAACCCTTCTAAGCCATCATCCTCATCTCATGTGGATGGTGTTATCGGTTCCGTCAAAACTCAATATTTTTCCAAATCGACTACACCCTCCTCTACCTCCCCCCAAACTCATATCGCTGAGGTGAATGCAGTTCAATCTACCTCTTCACAACAATCTGGAGGTAAGAAGAAGACAAAGAATAAATCAAAAAATAATAATGAACAACCTAAAAATAAAACACCTGCTACCGAAAAGCAACCACAACGGAAACTGAAATTCCTGTGTATCATTTGTGGTGACGATCACTACACTCAATATTGTCCACTTCGCAATGAAGTGGCCAAAATTTTCCAAGGGAAGTCACAACCCGCTATGCTTACTCAACCTTTTCCACAGCAGCAATCCATGGTTGCTCAAACCCCCTCTCCTTGGGGCATTTCTAGTGATCCTAATGATGAGACCTCGTCGAGTGCACATATTTATATGTTTAATGGGATCAATTTGACCACTCGCTGTAAGGCATACGATGCACCAGGTAACCCTGACAAAGGAAAAGACACCAACGGTGCTGGTACTTTACTGGATCCATCATCGTCCTCCGTCAGTCTTCCATCGGTTAATCCTCCGTATGGACCACTCCAGATTGAGAAACCCATGTTCGACTCTATATTACGCCCTCCTAAGAGCATTATACGTAAAGCTACCTTTAATCCTAGTTCACGTGCCTCCCAAAACTAAAACATTATTGAAGATTTGGCTCAAGCACCGTGTGCTATGTCTGCGTTAGAAGTTCTACAGCACTTCCCCAGTCAACGTAGAATGCTCTTGGATTCTCTTGGCACTGTTGATCCTGAGTCATCCAATCAAATCATGTTTAACCTGGAAAATTATGCATCTCGACTCTCCCACCAACTTGCTTTCCAAGTTGATGTTGTTGTTCATAATCAACAAATCCACCGAACTATTCTGGATGAGGGAGCCTCGACTTGTTTCATGTCTTTGGCGTGTTGGAAAGGTTTAAAATCAACAACACTCAACAAATCCCCAACGATGTTATGCGCCTTCGACGGGCGAGGTTTTTATCCCCATGGGCTTTTACAGTCCCTGCCCATCCAATTGGGTGGTAAAAATGTTACTGTTGATGTCGAGGTGGTTGATGCTCCTCTTGATTACAACTTGTTACTTGGAAGGAGTTGGTTTTATGCTATGACTGTCATTGCCTCATCAGTTTTCCGATGTGTCCAATTTCCTCATCAGGGCAAAATTGTCACTATTGATCAGTTGGATTTCTGCACGACCGATGCTCGCATTCCTGCTACCAACAATATTCCTTTCTTGGGAGACCAAAAGATCATGTATGAAAGCGTTGGTGTTGGCTTACTAAAATATTCTAGCCTCATGGGTACCTTTCCTACACCACTTCCACCGATTACACAACATATTTCCACCGTTGATATGATTTCGACCGCGGCTTATCAATCTTTGGAATCATATGACCCTTGGATTGTACCTTGTCCGTTGGAATTCGATGCACTAAGTGACACCGTGCCACTTATTCCAGCTGAAACATCATACGTTTCTATCCCATCTGCTTCTCCCTCATCATATGACCAACATCTATTGGCCCCTGACGTTTCCTCGATGCAATCACGGTTGAGTTCCTTGTCATCTACAATTGACTGCATTTCCCAAATTTTTCTTTTTGATGAATCTATTCCGAAAATTCTTCGTATTGAAAAGTTACCTCAGGATCATAACTGTCACCGATCCTCTTTTCTTCCCCCTCGTGAAGAAATTCGGGCAGATATACAGTCTATATTCCCTCCTAGTGTTGATCTTTCATCATCTCCCATGATTTCAACTTCTGATGATTTGGATCCGGTAGTGGACATGGTGATTTCTTCGGTAGGATTATTGGAGCCTGATCTCCTTACTCCTATCACGACCCTCGACATGTGTTCCTTCCCAAGTGATTATCTTCCATCTAGCGAAGATCTCTTAGAAGCCATGATTGAGTTTTGTCCCTTGACATGCTATCCTTCCAGAGCATTTTCCTCTCAGAAGCCATGATAAAAAATAAACCATGAGCATAGTTTCTCTTCTCTATGGAAATCTCGTTAAAAAATGAAACAGAGGTCCTGAGCATAGTTCTTTTCCTGTGTCAAGCTCATTAAAAAATGAAACAGTCACCTCTATTGAACCTTCTTTTCATCCACCCTTCTCCTTTTTCTCATCTACTAGAGAAATTGGTGACGACCTCAGAGCCGGTGAATGAATTGAAGCTTGGAGGGCATGTCTCTAGCCTTTGATGATATTTCTGGAGTTAAGCCACTAGCTTTCAAGCTGGAGGCATACTGATCTTAGTCTTTGTTCTTTCTCGTGCTCGTAAATACATGAGAATGCATCCTGGTAGACTTTTATCTCTTTTTCGGACTTGCATGGATACATGAAAAAGGAACCCCCTGGAGTCGTCTTTAAGCTCTTTTCAGACTCTCTAAACATGAAAATATTTTCGAGTGATCTTGCTTCCTTTCCCACTCATTAAAAGGTTTGAAAGGGCGTCTTTCGAGTGATAGTTTATCTCTTTTTCAGCCTCGCGAGACTAACATTACAAAAAAGGACAACACTGGAGTCACCTTTAAGTTCTTTTTAGACTCTCTAAACATGAAAAAATTAACGAGCGACTTTGTTCTTTTCATGCTCATTAAAGTATTTGAAGAAAATGTCTGTTGAGTGATAGTTTATCTCTTTTTGGGTCTCATCAAACTACTTTACGAAAAAGGAACTGAGAGAGTTCTCTTTTAAGTGTTTTTCCAGACTCTATAATCATGAAAAACCTTCAAGTTTTCTATCTTTGGACTCATTAAAAGAAGCATCGACAGACCCATATGGGACCGAACCCTTACCTCTTCCAGTTTGTTAAACAAAGGAAGAGGAACTTACCGAAGGTGAGTTATATTGAGCATTTTTTACCCTCCTCGAGCTCGTTGAATTAAAAGGAGGTACTCATCTATCTGGATGGGGGAAAATTGAAAGAAGCAAGCCAAGCAGTTTTTGAGAACATTACCAAGTAACTCTTAGAGTCGCCCTTGAACACGACACTTTTTCTTTGTGCACATCTTAATCCACTGAACCTCTGCACTGAACCAATCCTCTGAGTTTTTCTTACTCCTTTGGGTCACCTGACGAAAGTCACAGTATCCACTGCATTATCGTGTTTTGGTCCGTGTCACATTTCTGCTGTTGTGCCTCAATGTTCAAGGGAAGTATCTGCCTCGAGAGTCAGCCATCACAAATATCTTGTCTCAATACCCATGTCAGTCCATGTTCATTTGATATACCAATTACATCTCTGTGTCCGTTTCATGTCATTGATGGGGGATACATCAAGGCCCTCCTTCGACGAGTTTATTCCTGTCGACTTCAACACATTATCCAGGGACTAGACTTAGAAACCAATTAGTACTTTGGGACCTGCATGCTTCAATGGCAGGTCTCCTCACATCCAACAGTGGGTTTACATCATTGACCTCTAATTGGATGATTCCATGGATGTTCGACTTCAGTTCATCCATTCACATTCGTTGGAATGTACTAGGGTACCTTGAGAATCATTGACATTAATGGTGATTTCCCTCACGCTTGTTAACGGTTTACATCATTGACCGGTAATCAAGTGGTTTCTGCCATGTTCAACATTGGGACATCTATTCACATGGTTAGATTTGTACTACATCATGATTGGTAAGAAGACCCTGGGTTGAGTGATCACTCTGATATGTACTTTGCCCAGGTTGCGATGGAATTTCTTTTGAACAATGACACATATACTATTACAGAGATCCACTTTGTATTGGTCATGGCTATGTCTTGTCATCTCGTAGATCCATTTTGTATTATTCGTGGCTACGATCAGTTCAAGTCATGGGAGTATAGATCCATAGTGTATTTTCAGTGGCTATACCTTTTTATCAGTACAATTATGGATCCACAGTGTATTTTACGGCGGCCATATCTTGCAAGTCTTGATCACCCAAGCATAGGTATGCTTGCCTTGGGTTTGAAACATATCATAATATTTGTTGGATGTTTGTGTGCAGCTTCTATCAGGTTCTCTGCATCTATACCCTTTCTTGAAAGTCTACAAATCATTTCAGTTATCAGTTCCTGTCTTCTAACTTCATACTTTGGGGGGCAATCTGTTACACATTGAAATTACTCACTTTGATAGTGTCACAAGTGTTGTCATTACAAGTGTCTCATTTTGCTCACAAGTGTCGCAAGTGTCAAGCAAAGCATACTTCCATGATGCCTATGTCATACTTATAATGACATCAAAAAGACATTTGAAACACCTCAAACACTTGATTTGGAAGAAGAGGAATGGTTAACTGGAGTTATGTACCTCTTCCCATCTGAAAGAACCATTGAATTTGGGTTTTTAGAGAAGAGCGCTCCTCTATACCTCTCTCAGGAGTGCGGGCACCCCCCTATAGATTGTTAGGGAGCATTATAACACTTCCTTTGCCATTTTGAAGAAGCACTACTGCTTTTGGGAGTGTTGGCGCCCCTAAACCTTGCTAGGGAGTGTTATAATGATCTGACACTCTTTTTGAGGGAGCGCTACCTATTTTGGGCAGCAGATGGTTTGTTAAGATGAATGAGGGGAGGATCCCTTCAATCCCTGAAGGAAGTTGGATTTGAATCCCTATTCAAGCCACGATCTTAGGGAAGATCCCTAACTGAAGGAGGAAAATCCTCAATTCACCCCAATGATATCTCAAGTGGTTGAGCTTCTCCAAGGCTATATAAGCAAGATTTCTCATGGTGAAAGGGGGATCTGGATGGAGAATCATACCAAACTTATGATCTCATAAGTGATATTTGGAGAAGGGATGAGAAGCATGAAACCTATGATCTCATAGGAAACACCCAGTGAAGTGGAGGTTAATCAGCGAAGCTATCGTCATTCTGATCGTGGAGCTTTTGAGCAAAGGGTTAGGCAAGGAGAATTTGATGAAACTGCTACATTCCATCTGTTCGCACCCAATTCGTCACCTGGTGAGAAAATCGAGGGTGCTTACATGCCCTGTTGGGTCTTGCAGAGCATGAAAACTGTGGAAGAAAGGGTTAGAGAATACAAGACAAACTATAAGCAATAATCAAATGAAAACAAACTAAAACTGTGAGCATAAGAATAAAGAAACAACAAACATAAAAAACACCGATATCACCAATGGTTTTGAGCTGGTCAATTGATGAAATCAGGGCACAATGAAGGAAGAGAACTGTGGTTCCTTCTTCCCCCAAAGGAAGGCTCTTGAGGCCCTCACAAACTTGCTTTCCTTACAATGCGAAGAAATGAGAATGATAGTGAAATAACTCCCAGCACATCCACTCAATGGAGAGGTGAATGGCCCTATGAGATGTTGCCAATGTGTTATCATCAAAGAATGAGCCCTTGACAATCTTAGCAGCATAACAATACCTGAAATTCCTTGCGAAAACAATGTTTCTTCATGTCTTTTTATAGCAGATCATCGGGTGATTATGTAACCTCTTCAAAGTGTGAAAAGGGGCTCTTTAGGGCTTCATTAGGTCATTAACCTGCCTACCCTGTGGATTCAGCTCGGATTTGGGAGTCAAATCAGATTGGGAGCTGGTTCGTAAGTGGTTGGGAGGCCGACCATTTCAATAAATGCGTCGTTTTAGCAGGTGCGCGGGTTTTTGCGCTGACAGCCGCGCGTCGTGCGCGCATGCGCGCATAGTACATTCTTGTCCTGCGCATGCGCGCGCACCAAACTACTATAAAGCGCCCTTCAATTTTTGGTTACTTTGTATAGTTTTTTACCCTTCTGGAATGCTGTGAAATTAATTCAGTGCCATGAATGACTTCATTGTTGTTTTGACGATGCGGAGTTCTTGTCGCCATGTGCGGACGAAATTTCATTGATAACACCATCTATGGCTATAAGTAATGTTTTGTCCTCATTAATGTAATATTATTGGCCTGTTTTTTTCTAATTTGTGTTTGACATTACATGAATTTGTCTCTATGTAGATAGGTCTGCTTCGAACTAATATCGATAGAATAGGAAGTGGTTGTAATTTTTTTGTCTACAGGGCTTATCGAGGAGCTCAAGATTCGAGTTCAAATCGGAGCGTGCAGGGACAAACACCGGTAAAAGGTACATCTTTCCTCCTTCCTCTTCATGCATTAGTTTGTGTAGACCTAAAAGGAAGTTAGTGACCATGATAAGCACTTTCTATCTTAGAGTTAAGAGTCTATCTCTTTGAGGAGATCTACCTGTCCGCAGGAAGATTTTCCTTCAACACACTTGTAGAGAAAAAATATTCTCACCCGAGGTAGAAGCAGGGGGGGTTACAGGACGCAAGTGTTTGTAACCAAGCTGGGACACAGATTTGTGATAATAACACTTCGCAGGGTATTCTAGCAATACTTAGAACATGACATGCATTAGTTTCCTAATCTTAGTAACATCGCAGAACATAAGAATAGATCTAGCGTAGTACTAACAAATATTAATCACTTCAACAATTTTATCATATAGCATTAGGTTAGATCTAACATTCATTCATTTTTAACACAAGTAAAGAACTAAGAATCAACAAATCTATCTATCATACATAATAATCAAAGAACTTAGCAGATATAAACAACACTGCACAAAGAAAACCAAAGACACAAGATATACGTGGTTCACCCCAGTGTGGGGCTATGTCCACCAACTTCTTCGTCTTCTTTATTATTCTTCAATCTCTTACATTCAATGACTCCTGTGCATTAAGCCACAGAGTTGAGCTTTGCATAGGACAAGAGATCTACACACTGATCACTAGATCCTCCTTCCAAACTAGGTAAGGGCACAAAGACAACTCTTTATCAAGCATAGAAGCTTAACACACATACATTCTCTTGCACAAATCCAATTGAACTACTTGCACTTAGCCACTTCCCACACACTACTTCTACAATAAATTATTGCTTATTTATGCATTTACAATCCCTTACAATAAGGCCTAATCATGGGTAAAAACCCATGGGACAACATCCCATAACCCTTTATAAAAAACCTAGAGAGCCCCTTACTGGGTCCACATAGCCCACAAAATTGGTGAGATCCATGATATCTGCTCCACCTAGGAGCTCCTTCTTCAAACAATGTGTCGAAGTCCAAAAAGTGGTCCAAACTTGACCAAGGTTTCCTCAAAACTTGGTCGAGGGCCAACATATATCCTGCTAAAGCCAACCTACAAGAGGTTAGGAATACAATGCAACAACATATACAATCTCTAATAATCACTTTAAAAGTCTAAACATAGTTATAAATGCTCAAATTAACAAGAACATGTAAACATAGGGTTTTGAGACAAAGATAATCTCTTTTATTCAAATTCAAGATAAAAGAGGTTACAAACTTTGTTGGCGACCGCTTTATGAACCAAGTCTGGGCTCCTCTGTCATGGCTCCAAGTGCATTAATCCCACATTATCTTCTCACAACCAACATACCATAAAGGGAAGGAGAAAAGATTGCATAAGGAGAATGGATGGAGGAGAAATCTGAGACAAAACTTAGAATGTGATGAAAATCTTCAGAAAATAAAGGGAAGGGATTTTGGCAGAGTTTTCTTATTCTCTTGTTCATGTCTCTAAATGAGTCCCCAATACATCTTTTAATATGAGAAAAAGATGGTTATTCAGTTTGGGGAGGGGCTACAAGGGGTAAAATGGTTAGGAAATCCTCCATATCCCGTAAACTCCATCGAATTCCGCACAATTTTATATTTTTTGCAAATTTTGGAGGTAAATGCGGGCTAACTAGCATGAAACACGCGTGTGTATGTAGACTAACTAGCATGCAACACGTGTGTGTACGTAGAGTATTAGTGCAGCAGGGCATGTACACTATCCAAAAAATGGTTTTTTAGAAGGAAGCCTCAACAATAATGTTTGACAAAGTATCCAAATGGATGGACCAATGTCTTGGATGCACATATATGGAACTTTTGGACTATAACAGATCACCCCTAATGTGTGAGGTTAGAATAGCAATTGATGGCCGAAATACATTACAATATCTTTACATAGTGGGAAGACACAGAGTTGAGTGAGCCCGAGATGAGTGTTCGTGAGCGTGTCATCTGAAAAATAATGATAATTTCTCTGAGTCAAGCGTACCCATGCTCAGGATAAAATAAGCATGGTTTCCAATTAGGTACACTGCATATCCATGTCATATATACAATATTCATGGATAAATGACTAATGTGTATGCCAATAAAAGTGTAGCCGCAAAAAATACACAACGGATCTACATTTCAAAATCATTTGAAGATACACAAGTACAATATGATATGCATCTCCAGGAAGCATCGATGCTTGTGGATGGAGATGAGGACTTCATAGCTTGAGAAACAAATTCAATATCTTCAAAACTTAGGTAAGAGTACAATAGGAGTGTAAGACTCACTACTCTGAGGTCTTTGACATGCCATTTGGGAAAGACTGGAGGATCTCGATCATTAAGCAAAAAAATTCATTGATTCTGAATCTGAACTTGACTAGACTCTTGGGATGGCCGACTCATGAAGGTCAAGAGATCAACTGTATAATGGCCGACTCATGTTGGATAAAACTTCCCTTGGACAAAAGCATTGAAAAATGATGAGACTCAGGTAACATATTATTGACATAAGTCTGTGATACATGAGGCACCAAAAACTCTCCATATGTTTGGAATAGTAACCAAATGGAGGAGGACACAACTCTATGTAACGAGAAAAAATTTCTAAAGTCATGTTAGATCCCAATGCTTGGAGAAAAAAACAGAAGTATGTGCTTTATCCAAGGGAGAATATCTTGCTTCCAATAAAAAAGAATGTATATCTTGTCCCCTCTTTTTGGAATATTTTATTTTTTTGTCTTTTTCAAAAGTTTAACTAGTTTGAAAAACAAGAAAAGAATGCTATGTTACAAAGGAGGAACGAGTGTCGTGGGAAAACAAACTAGTTCCAATTGCATGGAACATACTGATTCTTAGCACAAGGAGACATGTGCAGGATAAGGACACTCAGGAAAATTCCTCCATAGGCCAAGGTGTTAGATCGCAAGGGAAAAAAGTGCTGCAAGGCTTGCATTTAAGGAATGCTTTGAAGGTTCAGTTAATAGAAACATGAAGCCGACATTAGTCCAAAAATGCAATGATGATACATGAGATGAAATTAAGGATGACACAACAAGACTCCTTCCATGTGAAGTTTTACGAGCCCAGAGAAGGTAAGCTTGGTGGTTTTTCACGTTTTAGAGAGTATGAAATGGTTATTAAGGTTGGTTTTCATTGAAGTCAACCCTTGAAGAAAGCCCCATAGCACAAAGGTTTAGGTAATGGACCCAATATTGTTTTCTGTAAATATGACTCATTATTGTTTTTTCATGGTTGATAAAAAGTAAATATGGATGAACTCCAAAGTGGTCCCCTTATGGTGAAAGCCCTCACGGGAAGACGCTTTGTGGAGTAAGAGAACCCATGCTTAATTGTGGAGTAATGAGATGAAGGAAAGTGAAATTTTTAGGGAACATATCCTAGATGGATAGTTCTTGTCATTTCATTTCCATTGGTATGTGGAACGTCACGTAATTCCTCACCGTTAGAGAGTTATGGCCATGAGAAGTTGGAGACCCCAGGTTTGGGTAATGGACCCAAGTTTGTTTGATGGGAAATGGTATGAGTTATGATATATTTTCAGATAATACTATTCTATATGAATATTACATGTCATGTCATTTCTGATGGTATGTAGAACGTCACATAACTCCTCACGCTTTGAGAGTTATGGCCTTACGAAGTTGGAGGACCCTCATATGTCATCTAGAAGCCCCAAAAGGTCAAAGTAGTCAAAGTGGTTTAAGAGATTTTAAAAGGTAAATAATAAAGTGAAGTGATGAGTGTATTATAATTCAAATTGAATACAAAATAAATTATTTTAATAATAAATTTAATGGAGAAACTAGAAGTGGACCCAACCCTAAAATAAGGAAAGTGGGCCAAGTGACCTAGAAGATGTTTTTAAGGAAGTTACTTGGAGAGTATAAATAAGAGGTAAGGCTCTCTCATTTGAAAAACACTTGCGCATTTTGAATATATATGTGTGTCTGAGGTAAACAAGGATATGCAAACCAGAATTCTGAATGAAGGTGAAGAAAAGAAGGGCCGAAATGCAAGGAAGGATAAATTCTTTTGATGGTGCTTTCTAAGGTATGTTATTTACAGGTCATCTCACCATTTTCTCTATAAAAAAATTTCTATAATGATTCAGACCGTGAAATTGCTATAAAAGTGAGAAAACATATCCAATTATCTGTGGTAAAAAATTCATATTTTTGGTCGTTGTATTTTTGGAGTTACACTCCGTGGAAAATAGGGTTTGTGGTCAGTCCTGAAACTACTCAAAATCAGGGGTTTTGGGTAAAAACGTCATAACTTCTTCATAAAAGATCCAAATTCAGTGAGACCAAATGTGTTGGTTAGGGAACTGTCTTTAGTATGCTGTGTAATAGTTTTAGATCAATTCATAAAACATTTTTTTTTGGGAACGCTCTGCAAGGTCGCTTTATAGAATAAGCTAAAATTCAGCAAGGTATGTCCTTTTTGCTATAACTCCTTTTTCGAGAGGTTACAAGCAGTAAAACTTGGAGGAATTGCATAAAACACACTAAAGAACATTGTTTATCAGTTTCAGATCTTTATACATTATAGGTTAAAAGTTATGATTACTTCAAGTTAGGGTTGTTGACTAATCCAAAACTAGGCATGTGAGACTAAAGAAAAGTTTGATGAAAATGCTAGTCTCTTGTTTTTAAAGTCAAGGAAGGTTTGTAGGAATGTGATCATATACACCAGGTCTATTACAGATCTAGAAATCATATTTGGATGATGAAATTGATGAGGGATTTTGGTTGTGGTACATGTTGAGTACATGGTTGAGACAAGTAGTTGATAAGTTGGCGCACATACATGAGGTGTATAGTTGATGATGTTGGTACATATTGTTGAGTCATAGTTGATGAGTAGTTGAAACATGATTGGTACATACATGGTACATGGTTGGATGCACTTGTTTATGGTACAGGTTGATTACAGGTTGGTGCATGGTTGATGCACTTGTTTATGGTACAGGTTGAATACAGGTTGAGGTACAGGTTGATGCATGGTTGATGCATGGTTCAGATTTATTGGTACATGTTTACAATGGTATATCTCATAGTGATAGTGTGAAAGTGGTTCCATCATTCTACTTATACTTCAGGGTGGCAGGATGGGGCAAGGACAGGTGGTTGTAGCCGGAGAACATTGGGGGTTGTAGCCTCCTTCTGGTTGTAGCCAGAGAATTGGGGAGTTGGAGCTTCCCTCAGGTTGTAGCCTGATAAACTAGGGGGTTGGAGCCTCCTTCCATTTGCAACTAGAAAACAAAGGAAGTTGGTGCTTCCAATGAATGTAATTCTTCAAGACATATAAGAAAAAACATTATGTGGTTTTCTCCCGATTTGGGTTTCCACGTAAAACATTGGTGTACTGTGTATGTGTGTAATTGTTTATTTCTTATTTCTCATTATTGGATAATAATTCTACATTGATATAACATTTGAAGAAAAAGGATTATAATTATGCTATTACTGATTCAACCCCCCTCTCAGTAATCCAATAATTGGTATCAGAGCAGGTTCCTTAAGAAAATAGTTTAACCACTAAAAGGTAGATCATGGAGAGTACCGACTCGTATAAAAATGGAATACCATAGTTTGATGGACATAAGTATGCTTTTTGGAGCATAAGGATGAAGACATATATACAGGCACAGGGATTTCAAGTTTGGCAATCAATTGTAGATGGATACACAACAGCAGCAGTTCCACCAACAAATGACAAAGTAGTGAAACTCGGTGAGAATAATTCCAAATAAATAAATGCACTTTTGAATGGTCTCAATGATACAGTATTTACCAAAGTTGCACATTGTAAATATTCTAAAGAGATTTGGGACAAGCTTCGAAATATTTATGAAGGAGATTCAAAATTCAAAGCAACACAACTTCAAACTTACAGAGGTCAGTTTGAACAACTCAAAATGAAGGAAGATGAATATATCACAGCCTACTTCTTATGAGTCGATGAAACAATGAATGCAATCATAGGATTGAGAAGAAATCAAAGAATCTGTAATTGTTCAAAAGGTACTAAGATGTCTTCCTATGAGATTCAACCCTAAGATATCAACACTAGAAGAAATATTGGATCTAAACTCAATAAGCATGGATGAACTGCATGAAATCTTCACAGCATATGAGATGAGAACTGAACAGGAAAATTCATATGTAAAAGAAACAGCCTTCAAAGCATCCAAAAGATCAAAGCAAAAGAAAAAGTAACAAGAATAATATAGCAACAACAACGATGTCTTGGAAGATGATGAAGAAGTGGCCAACTTCGTCAAAAGACTAAACAAGGGAACCAATGGTAAGTACAGAGGTAAGATTCCTTTAATTTGTTTTAATTGTAATGGTATTGGTCATTTTGCTAAAAAATGTCCTCATAAGAAAAGGAAAAATGATGAAGGTGTTGGACAACTAAGAGGGGGGGGTGAATCAATTGTCACCGTGCTTAAACAATTTTTATTCTTTTAAACTCTTTGCAGAAACACTTAATGATGATCACATTAATGCAGGGAAATAAACAATGGCACATTCAGCATCAGTCACATATATGAGAAACACAGAGACAAATATTTCTCGAGGAAACCCATACAGGGTAAAAACCTCTTTTTCTTTATATGATGAGTAATAGTTACATTCTTTACATTATCATACATATGAGCACCAACTCATAATGAGGCTACAAGCTCAGTTTTGCAAGCTGCTACTTGCTGAGAGCACCAACTCTCTGTTTTCTCTAGCACCCACTAGAAGGAAGCACCAACTCCCTAGTTTCTCTAGCACCAACTAGAAGGAAGCACTAACTCCCTGAGTGTTTCCAGCACTAACTGGATGGAAGCACTAACTTCCAATCATACAGGCACCAACCTATATAACAGAGAACAAGAGTTCTCCCTTGCACCACCTTGCCACCCTGGTTTCTCTAGATGCATCCAGATGGAAGCTACAACTCCCTGTGTTCAAGCACCCACTTGAACCTATGAGGACAAAAGTCCTCCCTAGCACCTCCCTTCCACCCTGAAATAAAAATATTTGCTACTGAAACTTATTACAGTGATATGATGTTCAACAATGGCTTACCAGACTCATCACTGTTCTGCTGCATTTCGTTGCTCTGTCTGCCTCATTGCCTTTCTGCACACATGACTTACGTTGTCTGTTCTTCTGCTTTTTATGCTCTGTGCACCATGTCCATTCACTGAAAAGTTCCTCTTCTTTTCAATTTAGCTACTGCCCTCTCCTCCTTCTTCACACATGAATCACTTTCAATAACAGCAACCACAGAAACTCCAATAGCAACCGAAACCCCTTGTCTTCTCTATACCGTGTATATATAGCTTCTATGCATCTTGTACATGCAATATTCTCCATTCTTCTGCATGCTCATACTGCACCAATCTCCTCCACATCTCAAGTTCTCTGCGTGATCATCATCGCGACTCTTCAACTTCTCTGGCAGTTCAACCCCTGTGTCTATCATCACTGGGTGTTAAGCCGAGATTCCTTTTTCTCTCTGGAAGTTGAGATTCTTCATCTTCTCTATTACAGTCGAGCTCATCCTTTTTGTTTTAGTTACGAGCTCAAACCCTCATCCAGCTATCAATTTCCTCCACGAATCATCTTCATTCCACTAGAAGATTCCATGTGACTCTTCAGCTCCTCTGGAAATCACACTGAAGTCTCTTCGCATCCTCTGGTAGAAACCATCAATGGTTTCTAGCAGTTTCACTGTGTCATGCAACAATAGCCCTCCGATCTTGTTCAAATTCACCTGCATCGTTGGATTGAATCCATGGGATCTTGCATTCATTTCGACATTTCGGCATTCGACAATTCTGTGCTGAGTGTCTCGACACTTCATTTCTCGATCTCCAAAGTTCCGATACATAACTTTTCTGCACTAGCTCCTTCCCCAATATGACTATGGTCATAACCAAGCGCCTATGAAAAAAGCGCTTTTCATGAATTCGTGTTTCGTGAATCTGGAGATGAGGCATCTCGACTTTCGAAGTTGCAATCTCTGAAACCCTGAAATGGATCTTATCTGGACTGACTCCTTCCCTTCTTGTGACCATGGGCTGTGACCACAGCCTTATGCATAAGTCGCTTTCATGATTTCTCATTTCATGAGTCTGGAGATGAGACATCTCGACTCTCCAAGTCACGATCCCCGATACCCCAAAATGGTGTGGGATCAACGGTCCTGATCAGAGCTTCATTCAACGGATGCGATTGAATTGCAATTTCGCATATCGCGAAATTGACATTCTTGTTGCATTGTTTACTTGCCACTCCATGTTGCGATCCCCAAAACTCCGACACAAATTGGAATCAACGGTCCAGATCAAAGCTTGATCTGACGGATCAGATTACATCGCAATTTCGCATATCGCGATATCGGGATTCCTGATGTTAATAATCTTTGACATGTTCAACTCGCGATCCTCGAAACTCCGACATGGACTGGAATCAACGGTCCAGATTCAGCCTTGATCTGACGGCTCAGATTACATCGTGATCTGCGGTGGTCGGCAGTTTTGGTTCGCCACGGTGGTGGCGAGGGTGGACATTATTTTACGGCGCAGGTGGCGCAGATATGGCGGCAGATGCCGCAGGTCATACTTCAGTACCCCTATGCTGGGGTGGACTTCCGGGATGATCCAGATATGGTGCTGCCTCCTGGGGAGGTTTTTGACCATCGAGGTATGTTGATTATTGTGTATGTTGTGATTTATGTTATTATTTTGATATACCAGTTCATATGTATGATTTATAGACATTGATATGATCTGTTGTTTGTTGTTTGGTGTATGTGCAGATGTGGCACCTCGCGGGCGCGAGGTGGAGTTGTACAAAGCATCGGTTCAGCGCGAGCTGGAGAGACTGCCTCATGGAGAGAGGCATCGGCGAGATGAGGCCGCGGGGCGGCCAGCAGAGCCTGAGAGACCGGCGAGGAGGTGCCGGTTCAACGATCCTGGTGCAGGGCCATCACATGCTCATCCGGCGGCAGCCAGAGTGGATTTTGATGATATACGTCGTCGTCTTGAGATGGTGTTACAGGACGTGCCTGAGGGCATGTGGATCCGCATCTAGGATGAGGGGTTCCTGGAGCAGTGCATAGGGTTACCTCCACCATGGCGGGGTATAGTGCGACGAGAAGCTGTGCTCGCCGCGATGACTAGTGGACGCCTGCCGCCGGGGCAGGAGGGTCCTGCAGGTGTTCCACCACCACCACCTGGGGCAGGTGGGGGTGGGCCACCACCTCCTCCTGAGGGAGGAGCAGCTGGGGGTGCGATAGAGGCACCCTGATGGATGTATATTGTATACCTTTTTGATTGTTTATAGGCTGGTGAGCCGATTTTGTACCGAGGTGTGGCACTGGCCTGCGGGCATATGTATTTTTTGTATGTAAACATTCGAATGGCCGGATAGGCCTTGATATATATATATGAGTATACATCTTTTTTGAGATCCTGGTGTTGTTTACATATGTTTTTTGTTGATAATGATGATGATGTCTATCTTATCTATATGTTGTGACATGATGTATGAGATGTGTTATGTATGTGTATCTTGATGTGATATATGCCAATCTAACACCATGTTAGCTATTTCATATGTTGCTTGATTCAATTGTCGTGGAATATGTGTAAATGTAATAGAATCAAAATGTCGAGATAACAGTCTAACCTGCACGTATTTGCGAAAGAGGCACGGATCTCGTACACGGTACTCATTATTGAGCTGGAGAACGACTAGTTGAGAGTCGAGGAAGACGCTAAGGTGACGAATATGATGACGCTGGGCGTCGGCCAAGAGGCCAATGACAGCAGTATATTCTGCTTGGTTGTTGGTTGCTGGCCCTAAACATATGCCGCTGGAATGTATTATTTTGTGTGAGGGGGTATAGAGAGCCCAAGAAGCCGAAGCGAGATTTTGTGTCCAACGGCTGGCGCCGTCGGCGTAGCCAATGTGGTAGGCTGGTGGAGGAGGCATCTGTCAACAACACAAAGGATAGTTTAGATGATAGGGAAGGAAAAAAAAGATTAAAAATGCTAGAAAACAAGAAACAACCTAAAGTAGAATGACTACTTCTAAGCATAAAATTTCTTGAGATATAACCCATTAACGGGTTCTTTGAGAGCCAGGCCTTCAGGGGAGGCCAAGATGTATACACCTTTGGTGAGGCAATGTTGGATGATGTAAGGGCCATGCCAAAGTGATTCGAATTTGTCATGGCCGAAGGTATCATGAGTGATATCATAGGCCAAGACGAGGTCGCCTTCTCGGAATGAACGAAGGTTGACATGGCGATCAAAGGTAGCTTTGGATCATTTTTTAGCTGCCTCGTTGTTCTGTAATGAAGATCGGTGGTCTTCATCCAGTGACTCCAAGTTCAACAAGCGCTGCTCCATTGGAGCAGTGTCAGGTAATAGATAAATTGCGGTGCGTAAGGTGGGAATTTCGCACTCAATGGGAAGAGTTGCCTCAACCCCATGGACTAAATGGAATGGCGTGAAACCCGTAGCGGTCTTTACTGTCGTTTGATAAGCCCATAGCACGGAAAATAACATATGATGCCAATTGGTTTTATGTTTATTAACCGTGCATTGTAACATGGTCTTGAGGACTTTGTTTACTGCCTCAACCTGTTCATTTGACTAAGGGTAATATGGTGAGGCAAACTCACGAGAGAAGCCTAACCGAGATGAGAGTTCAATGGAGATCTCATTATCGAAGTGTTTTCCATGGTTGGAAACGAGCTGGAGTGGCACGCCAAAATGGGATATGACGTGATTAAAGAAAAAATGTGTTGTAGTGTCAGCGGTGTTGTTGAAAGTGGGTATAGCTTCGGCCCATTTGGTGAAGTAATCAACGGCGACAACAATGTATTTGTAACCATTGCTGGAGGGAGGATTACAAGTCATAAAGTCGATGCCCCATTTACAAAAAGGGCCCGCAGTAATGACAGGGTGGAGAAGAGCGGGGGGAGCTCGGGCTTTGTTGGCGTAGAGATGACATTGCTCACATCGTTTCACGGCATGAACGCAATCATGAAACAAGGTGGGCCAAAAGTAACTGACTCGGATAATCTTCTGAGCTGTGGATATACCCGAAAGATGGCCCCCACAGGAGTCGTTTTGGCAGTCGTTTAAGACTCTGTCGACCTCATCAATAGTCAGGCAACGACGAATAATGGAGTCAACGCCCCGCCGATATAGGATGTCTCCGATGAGGAGATAGCAGGGGGGTTGATGGAGAATGCGCCGACGATCATCTCGTGAAAGGTGCTGACCAAACTTTTGAGTGCGTAGGTAGACGAGAAGGTCGCCATACCAAGGGTCATCGGAAGTGATGTAAAAGAGATGTTCGTCAGGAAAGTCGGTGTTGACAGGGGCACTGGTGGTGTCAGAGGGGAGGGTCATGACAAGTTCAGTGAGAACGAGGGCCTTCTTACTCTTAGGTGTTGAAAACTCGAGGTCTTACTCCTCAAGGATAACGATCCATTGAGTGAATTTTCCATTAACTTGTCAACGACTGAGCAAGTATTGCATAGGGTTGGAATCTGCGATGACCTTGGTGGTCCGAAGCAGAATGTAATGGTGCAGTTTCTGGACTGCGAGGACGAACTGCGAGAGCCAGTTTCTCTTCGTGTTTGTACTTCAAGGGTGGTCCTGAGAGGTTCTTACTAATGTAGTAAATGACATGTTCATGATTGTCATCTCCGAGCTGGACGAGGACGCTGGCTACTGATACAGCTGATGCTGATACGTAGAGGATGTAGTCGCGATTATAGTCAGGTGCACTAATTAAAGGTGCATTTGAAAGTGCTGCTTTGAGATCATCAAATGACTGTTGGGCATAATAGTCCCAATGAAAGGGGATTTCATGACGTAGTAAGCGAAGGAAACCATGCGCGCGTATGGCGTAATTAGGAACAAAGCGTCTGAGGAAGTTAGCTTTGCCCTGCAGACTCTGCAGTTGTTGTAAATTCCGAGGAGGTGGAATTTCGGTGATGGCTTTGACTTTGAGTGGGTCCACGGTAATACCATTTTGGGAAACAATAAAACCAAGGAGGCGCCCAGCGGTGACACAGAACACACACTTGAGAGGATTCAAGTGGATATTATACTGACGACACCATTGAAAGATGATTCGTAAATCATCGAGATGTTGGGTGCGTTTCTTGGAGCGAGTTGTGAGGTCGTCCAAGTAGGCAAGGATGATTGCAGCCAGATCGTGAAAGATGTAGGTCATGGCCCGCTGGAAGGTTGCGCCAGCATTTTTTAAGCCAAAAGGCATGACACGATATGCAAAGGTACCCCATGGGGTAATGAATGTGGTTTTATATTGATCGGCTAGGTGGATTTGGATATGGTTATAGCCAGAGAATCTGTCCATAAAGGAGAGGGCCTCATGGCCAGCGCAGTCATCGATAATTTGATCGATGAATGGCATTGGAAAGTTGTCTTTTGGACATGCGTTATTGAGATCGCAAAAGTCTGTGCAGACGCGGATAGTGCCCTATTTTTTGTCGACGGGTACAGGGTTGGAAACCCATGAAGTATAAGCGATGGGGTAAATAAACGTGGCAGCACGTAATTTGTCAATTTCGGCTTTGATAGTCATTGCTTTGGCCGGGTGTAGCGGTCGTTGTTTCTGGCGAACAGGTGTGATGTCGGGCTAGGTGTCGATGCGATGTTCGACAATGGATGGGTCGAGGCCAGGCATCTCCGTGTATGACCAGGCGAAAATATCCCGGTATTCCTGGAAGAGGGCTTTATATGCGGCAATTTCCTGAGGAG
>ML793741.1:886271-898575 GCA_009831015.1 Picea engelmannii
GGTACATGTTGAGTACATGGTTGAGACAAGTAGTTGATGAGTTGGTGCACATACATGAGGTGTATAGTTGATGATGTTGGTACATATTGATGAGTCATAGTTGATGAGTAGTTGACACATGATTGGTACATACTTGTTACATGATTGGTACATACTTGTTACATGGTTGGATGCACTTGTTTATGGTACAGGTTGATTACAGGTTGGTGCATGGTTGATGCACTTGTTTATGGTACAAGTTGATTACAGGTTGAGGTACAGGTTGATGCATGGTTAATGCATGGTTCAAATTTATTGGTACAGGTTTACAATGGTATATCTCACAGTGATAGTGTGACAGTGGTTCCATCATTCTACTTCTACTTCAGGGTGGCAGGACGGGGCAAGGACAGGTGGTTGTAGCCACCTTTCGGTTGTAGCCGGAGAACATTGGGGGTTGTAGCCTCCTTCTAGTTGTAGCCATAGAATTCGGGAGTTGGAGCTTCCCTCAAGTTATATTCTGAGAAACTAGGCGGTTGGAGCCTCCTTCCAGTTGCAGCTGGAAAAAAAAGGAAGTTGGTGATTCCAATGAATGTAATTCTTCAAGACATATAAGAAAAATCATTCATGGTTTTCTCTCGATTTGGGTTTCCACGTAAAACATTGGTGTACTGTCTGTGTGTGTGATTGTTTATTTCTTATTGCTCATTATTGGATAATAATTCTACATTGATATAACATTTGAAGAAAAAGGATTATAATTACGCTATTACTGATTCACCCCCCCTCTCAGTAATCCAACCTGAAAAAAACTAAAAGAAGAATATAGAAAGTTCCTTTTTCATAATTAGTCCAATCGTTTCAAAAAAGGGTTAAACTTATACCGAAATGACATCTCTTCAAAACCAATTTAATGAGTGTGACTGAGCCAAGATCACTCGGCTATCTTTTCAATTTTAAGGAGTCTGAAAAGAGATTAACTATGGACTCACAACCTTTTTCTAAGTTTAGTCCCTATATAAAATATAACTTAGGATAACTCTCCCGAGAAGACATGTACCCCGAGGCGTACCTTTTTCCTGGATAATTTATTGGCCAAAAAAAGGGCTAAACTTATGCTAAATATATATTCCTTCTAGACCAATTAACGAGTGTGAAAGGAACAAGGTCACTCGACGATATTTTCATATTTAGGGAGTCTGAAAAGAGATTAACTATGGACTTCGAGGGGGTTCCTTTTTTGTAGATAATCTCTAAGGCCCGAAAAAGAGATAAACTAAAAACAGGGAGAATGGCCATTTTTCAAAAATTTAGTCCCTCAAGCCCCAAAAAGGGTTAAACTTACGCCTTATAATACTCTCCTAGTGAACTGAAGCTCCTAGGGCATACCTTTATTCGTAAATTAACCGTCCGGACTGAAAAAGGGACAAAATATTTCCAAACAAATGTGCCTTCCAATTTTAGTTTGACGAGCGCGAAGGGAAACAAGATCGCTCAGAAATATTTTCAATTTTAGAGAGTCTGAAAAGGGCTTGAAGAAGACTCCAGGGGGCTTCTTTTCTTAAATAATCCAAACGAGACCGAAAATAATAAATAATATCTCATTACATGTTGCTTTCAAAGTTCAAACGAGCCTGAAAGACAACAAACCATGCTCTTAGGGAGTCCCTCAGGTATGATCCAAAAAAGATGAAGAAGAATGGGGCTTTGATACACAGTCATGGTGGGACTAAAAGGACTCCCAAGACTATGGAAACAACTCATAGCATGAATGCCAAATTGCAGTAAATGATCTACCTAGGGCATCCGTGTAGAGGAAGGCTCTACCACCTAATTACGACACTTCTAAAGCAACATAGAAGGTTCTTTGTCGCACTTCGGTGGGATCGATCCTATGACAAAGATAAAAAAATTCAACAATATGCAAGATGCAAGGTGATGAAAACCTAACATATATGCAAGTCTCGAAAAACAACTTTACCATGGGACGATGTGAGTGTAACCCGTCTCATAAAAACACCAAACCAAAAGAAAATGTTCATAAGATCAACCCAATGATCTCTCAAAAAGAAACTCAAGTAGCCATTGAGCCAAGAATAGGGAAAAAGAGGACCAAACTGGAGAAAAAAGAGCAAAAAACGTTTATAAATAGGGGTGGACAACTCATTTTAACCATTGCAAATTGGAAAATAACGAAAAAACCAAAAAACCCTCTTCTTTAAAACACGAATTCAATGAGCTACAATGGATGAAAGATCTTCAAACTTGAACCAAGTAAGTACAAATTACCTCTCTCATCCTTTTAATTCATCATTTATTATCTATTTAATTGTTTAGAGGGTGCGTGCCTTAGTAAAAGGGCCGGGTCTACATGTACACGGGCTGTCCACACTCAACACACATATGTACGTGGGAAAAGTAACACTTAGCCCACATACATACACAAATTTCTTAAAGACAACCCACGTATATCTCTCTAAGATTTCAAAAAATATGAAACAAGGGACTAAACTCACAAACTTTTAAGCAACAAGATGTATGTTCATTGGCAAGAGAGAGAACATGAGGCGTTAGATATCTTGGTAGAGGAGGATCCAGAGGCCATTGCCATGGTTAAGCAGTGTGGTATGTGGAAGTTCTTTTAGTGTCCATTCATGAGGGCACAACCCAGGCTACTGAACCATCTGATAGAGTATTGGCATCCATATGTAGAGGCCTTCATGCTATAGATCCAATCATTAACTCTGATGACGGAGGATATATACTTGTTGACCGACCTCTCCAGGAGGGGGGGGGGATTGGTCAACTTGAGGACATTTCCTTAAGAACCACACAACATAGAAGATTACATTGGCATGTATTGTGAGGCTGGCACTGAGAAAATAGGATCTCAAGTGCCAATTCATAAGATATCTAGCCTCAACCTCCGGATAGTACTTTACTGTTGACGGATGTTTATGACACACTGTCAATGGGAAGGGAAGATCCAGTTCGAGGTTGTCTATTTAACCCAAGCCGTTTGGTATAATCTACCCTGATGGGTTTTATGGCTCTGTTAGCCAACTAAGATCCTAAAACAACTAAAATATGTGGACTAACTTAAGATACAACTCTAAAAATCAACACTTTAATTACAAATGCTTAACTAATAGTGTTTATGTACAATAGCTATATACAATTTACAACGTTTAACCAAAGCCTTGTGAAAATAATTGTTTTCAACTAATGGATCAAAATAAGAAAATAAAGGAAATTTTCTTTGTACTATAAATGATAAACTAATAAACAATGATTGAATAAGATTGTAAATGATAAAATGATAATGGTCAAAGAATTTAACGTTTAAATGATGCAATCATTATTCATTCACAAATAAACAAATTAAATAAAATATAAACTAACTAACCTGACGTTGATCAACATTACTAAGCTAGATTGGTCTCTCTGTATTTGTATAAGCTCCTCTTAACCTGTGTCAAGTGTAAACCTATGACAAAGGAAAGCATAATACTTCCTTAAGAAACTCAAAGAAGTCTTTTATATTCTAGAATGAGTTTATGATGACAGAAAGACAAACGATTATATATCATGTGACTTTAGAATGTCTAAATAACTGGAAATGAAAGAAATTCCAATCCTCAGTAAATGGTGTTACCAACTATCTAGTATTAGATGTAAACTCAAAATACTTGAATAGATGATCAACCAAAAATATTAAAGGAACCAAAATATAATGAACCATATAAATGAAAACATAACATGAAAAGTTATATGCAGAATAGTCTAAAGCTAGTTCAATACAAATAAAGTTTCATATTCATAAATTATATGAGAAAAAATATTAACATTGCACAATCTACAAAAGGAAAAAGGCCAAAGAGTAAATTGTATCCCATATAGCTTCAGTATAATAAGTTAATCATAGACTCTTAAAGATTGAAAAAATTAATACATAAATGATAGCAATTAACCATGTGTTGATAAAACAAACTAAAACTATTTTAAATCAATGCATAATAAATTATTCAAAGAATATGAAGATATTATAGTGAAAACAAAACCATTTTACTCACAGGACAAAAGCCATTAAGCAACTTGGAATTCCATATTCTTCTTTGAAAATACTTGTCCATTCTCCCAAAGATTCCAACCATCCGTTACTCCATTTGAAAACAAAAAAAAGTTTACAAAAGATATAATATACAAAAAATAAAAGATAAAAATCCTCCTCTCAATTTCTTGGATCCCTTTGGCTCTGAAATTTCTCATATATTTATACAATGAATGAACAGTCTAGGCGTCACTAATAATTTCCGCCACCTGAAATTTTCCTCGTAAAGAGACACACATATCTCTCAAATAATGCATTTGTTTGGGACAATTCCCACGCGTAAGCTAAATGGGTCTATTATGGAGATGGTTTTTCAACCGTTTCTTCAGATTCCTCACGGTTTGGCTTAAACAAGTCCCGCAAAATCGTCTGTATGTTCTTGACCACATTTCTAAATCTTATCTGTTGTTGCTCTTAAATTATTTGCAGCAATCTAATATTATTTTTGGATCAATTATCTTTAACGTATTTAGATAATAAATCAAGCCATGATCAGATCCGTACCATATAACTGATAATAAAAACTTGTGAAACAAAAAAGAAACCAAATTAATAACCTAAAAATTGTGAATAAAACAAAATCTAGAACAATAAAATTAAAATGAATTTAAACTAACTATAAGTTCTAAACAAACATTTTTTATATTTTCCTTTCAAATATGATCTTAAAATTCTATAAGCTTCAAGTTGATGGAGAGGAGAAAAATGTTAATTTTGGGTTTTCACAAAATCAAACAAATGATAGATAATTCTTTTTTTTTGAAATGAGATGCAAACTGAAAAAATAATTTAATTAATTAAACCTACCAAATTATTTTGTGAAAATGATTTCTAATGAGAAAAAGACACAAATATAATCATAATTTAAACTAAAGTGACAGTTGATAAAAAATAATGTTTTCGTTTAAATAATTAATATTTCTATGCTCGTCTCTTCCTCATTCAAATTTGATCAAATGTGAACAAATGTCATAGAAAAGATGTGTCACAATAATATTTCTTCCTGTAAAATCATTGTTATTAATCCATGTCTTCAACCAATCCATTCTCATAGCAGATAAATTCAATAAGGAAAAGGTAATAACAAACTCCCAAATTAAGAAGCTCATCTATCAACATCAAAACTCTGTAGAAAGAAAAACGAAATGGCATTTCAATTTCACGAAATTCAAACAATAAAAAAGAAAAGAATATAAACTCAAACCAACCTCAAAACAAAGAAAACCAATACCAATCCAATCAAGTCAAAGGGAAAAAAATGAAGAATCCAAGTAAAATTTTGAGGGACCCTAGATTTTGATAAAAAATAAAGAAGGGGGTTGTTGGGGCCCAACAAATGGAAACTCATTGGGCGAAGTAGTTATCTCTGACCTATTAAAATTTCATCGTAGGGAAGAAGAATAAGACTTGGATATAAATTTAAGCTGCTTTGAAATAGATCCACTTTAAAATTACATAATATTAAGATTATCTCAGATTTATAGAAAAATATCAGAAAACAAGAAAAGAATGATTTTACATAGGATTATAACCTGAAGTTGTGTTTTAATCAAAGAGTCATGATGTTTAGAAAAGGACTTCAATACCATTGACAGAGCCACTTCTACCAGCAGACATTCATAGCCTTGACATGCATGTCATTTAACCCACTCAAATGCTTTAATCCCATCCAATAGTTGTATCCACATGATGTATACTTCCATAAAAGTCAATTTAAAAGCATATACCTGCTACCTCTCAACCCGACATTGTGTCATTTCCAGCAGGCCTGTTCAGTACCCCAATGAACTTGTCTTGGTATCATGTGTGCATTTACCCACTGCCAGGGAGCCTGTTTAGTACCCCGAAAGGGTTTACACACACTTCCCACACTTAAGTGATTTCAACCCTCTTATGCCACTTTAAAATAATAATACAATTATAGATCTATTGATGACAAAAAGAGCAGGGTGATACTGGAGGTTAATTGCAATACAGGTGAACAATTGATCATTTTTTTTTTTTGCTTTCAAAACTGGAAGTTTTATCATGGTTTAGAGATTTTAGATTTCAGTTAAGAAATCATCTAGAGAATGGGGAAGCATTTAAAAGTGATCTTTTAAGAACAAGGACGGTGTAAAAAGTCTAAGGATAATCGTAATTCTCAAAGATCTCGACATATTTCAAGGGTAATACTCTGACAAAGACCGTTTAGGATTTCATAGTACTCAACTGACTTACAAATCAATTATCTGAGCTGAACCGTAACATCATAAACTGTTTGAACTGTTTCAAATTGCTTTTAAAAACATAAGTCTTGAAATGAATGCTTCCTTCGACAATCGCTCTTTGATCAAAATTATATTTATTCAAAAAGACAGACAAGAAGAAATCTCATTCAAAGAAAACAAAAAACACACAACAAACCAAAGCAAATTTTATTAATGAGATTCAAAATCAGAAGTACATTAAAAAAAAAAAAAAATCAAAACAACAAAAGAAAACTTCAATATATATATATATATATATATATATATAATTTGACAAAAAACAAACCCAGGCCAACCTCTCATAGAGAATGAGGATCAAAAGGAAGAACTACAGATTTCATAGTTTTGCGTATAGGTAGGTTCTTTTCTTAAGATAGTGATGCATGATACATCATTTTGACTAAGCTTATTATTAAAAGTAACAAAAAAATCCTTAACCAGGATGAGTGCAATTACGTGCAGTGGTAAGCTGTGTTTGTTAGGGTAAAACTAATGTGAATTAAAGATCAAATCCTTAATATCTTTATTAATGCTTCATTATATCTGAAATCATTGCATAATGCTGCCAAGTTTCAAAAAAGAAACATTTAGTCAAGACAACCGCGAAAAGGAAAAATAAAGGAATTGAAAGAAAACTTCCCTGACAACATTCAGACGATGGTTCTCTTTTCATAGCCACGTGCCTTCATAACTGCATTATTCAAAGGAAAAAAAATGAAAAGACAAGAAAAACCCAAAATGAATCTATTCCTACACCTACTCTAACTTCTACATCGATCAAAATGCTAAGTAAAATCGTATTTCTAGTGCATCCACAAGAGCATATTCAATTCTGCAAGGCATAGAAAGTTGAAAATCAGAATAAAAGAATGTAGTGTTTGCAGATACGAAAGAAATATGTTATTATTACCTCCTATATATTCAGTTAAAAACAAAGCAATCGCGACCTTACCATTCTTTTGAAACTTCTTGATGTATGAATCCTCCAACCATTCTGCAATCTTGTCGTGATATGGGTCATAATGGCATGGAAGAATGTAAGTAAGTTTGGAAAACTTATCAATATTATGGGGAGCTGACATAACCATCAACCAAGGCCGAAGTGCCCCATCCTCCTAAAAATTCTCCAAGTGTTCATCAATTTCTTCACATGGAGGATCTAAAAACATCATGTCATGCTTACTTCCTAGATATTTAGGTAGAAATAAAGCAAGCACAACTTTATCTTTATTAGGAATATTTTTTAGATACAAATCTTCAAGCCATTCTAAGATCCTGTCATAAAAATTAGGATGCAAACTATGACTTTGATGAAATGGATATATCAATGGGGAACACATCATAAGAGGATTCATGACATTGATTAGATTATTGGTTTGAACGCTTCCTTTGATGACATTGATCGTTTCAAAATGTGAAACATAAACATTAAAATTTGAACTAATCAAAGAAAAAATATGCAATGTAGAATATTTGATCTCCATAAGAATGAGTGCATTGTCTTTTTCAAAAATAAATCATGTAAAATCATATTGCAACATGTATTTTTTCCATGCGAGTGATGAAAGTTAAAGAACATCAAATCCGACTTCATAAATGTTATGTTTGGAATTAATTTCACCAAATCTTGGCATATCGAAAAGATCTGATTGTGACAGAAAAGAGTAAGATACCATGGGTAAAGTATCATGTCCACCAAAATCTAATAAGAGATCAGGATATAAAGAGTAAAATGAATAAAAAATGAGCACATGAACACAATCTTTTGAGCTATGATATTTAACAATGGTATTCTCAAGACATTCTTCTTCACTTTCCTTAAAACTTTCACTCTGTTTTGGTGATAAATTCTTCAGCATAATATGATCATCTAAATTTGCCTCCTGTATGATAGATAATTCAAAACTTTCATGACAAACATCTAATATTTCATGTGGAAAAGGTATGATTTGTGGATGAATGTTTAAGGTTTCTTCTTCCAATTGCAGATATACATCTCTAATTAGTTTCATTGGAATGTTAGAATGCTTAAGATAATTTTCATCACCTAAGTGTTCTTCAATAATTGAATTCAAGTACTGATTAGAGCAAGAGTTAGAAGAATATGGAAATCCACCTTGACCCAACATCAAGTCTTCTTCCACGATGGTCGAGGACTGAATATGAAATGCTTCAAAGGAAAAAATAGTTTGATTGTCAGTAAGAACCTTTTCAATAGATTCTACCTCCCTTGCTTGTTTAAAATTTTCGGATGGATTCCTCTCATCCTGTAAAAAAAATTCTTCTCGCAATTGAGCGATAGGATTTGTAACCGATTCATCATTCTCTATCGAATATGACTGGATGAAAGGGATGCAAGCATTATAGAGGAGATTTAATACAAATGACATGTCATCAAGATTAGATTTATAGAGAACATGATGGATTCTTGTTGAAAATCCTTCTGGAGATGAATTGTCATTGATTAGTAAAGTCTGAAATTCTTCACATAATTGATTGTAATCATAGTTTTCAAAAGCATCTAAAATTCCTCTACAAATTGAAACCACTCAATAATGTGATATGCTAGAAAAGACTCAAACCAATGTTTAATCTGGCACCTAAAAGTAAAAGCGAACAATCTTCACAAAACCTTTAAATAAGAAATATCATGCTTGATGCATTTACACCAAAACTTGTTAAGGTGGTGTTTTGCAAATACATCCCCCCCACCATCAAAGGTGAGTTTGGACAAGCGAGATACTGTCTCGTTGGGAATATCAGGTAATGAAAAGTGGAAAGCATGTTCCAACACAGTGATTTGGGGATCCATGGGGAATTAAATACATTCAAAACAAAGACTCTTGCAAAGCCAACTTATCAGTTTGGAATGCCTTCTAGTGCATTTCAAGATGACACAGAAGAAAAATTTATAAATCTGGAATTATGACAAGATGAGGGGTAAAACATTTAATCATTAAATTTACCTCAGCCCTCTTTATAGCTCCATTTTTTGATGGGCGTTTATCACACACTGTCAACGGGAAGGGAAGATCTGGTCTAGGGTTGTCTATTTAACCCAAGCCATTTGGTATAATCTACCCTGACGAGTTTTATGGCTCCGTTAGCCAACTAAGATCCTAAAACAACTAAAAGATGTGGACTAACTTAAGATACAACTCTAAAAATAAACACTTTAATTACAAATGCTTAACTAACAGTGTTTATGTACAATAGCTATATACAATTTACAAGGTTTAAGCAAAGCCTTGTGAAAATAATTGTTTTCAATTAATGGAACAAAATAAGAAAATAAAGGAAAGTGTCTTTGTACTATAAATGACAAACTAATAAACAATGATTGAATAAGATTGTAAATGATAAAACGATAATGGTCAAAGCATTTAAAGTTTAAATTATGTAATCATTATTCATTTTCAAATAAATAAATTAAATAAAATATAAACTAACTAATCTGACGTTGATAAAAAATACTAAGCTAGATTGGTCTCTCTGTATTTGTATAAGCTCCTCTTAACCTGTTTCAAGTGTAAACCTATGACAAAGGAAAGCATAATAATTCTTGAAGAAACTCAAAGAAGTCTTTTATATTCCGGAATGAGTTTATGATGACAGAAAGACAAACCATTATATGTCATGTGAGTTTAGAATGTCCAAATAATTGAAATTGAAAGAAATTCCAATCCTCAGTAAATGGTGTTACCAACTATCTAGTATCAAATGTAAACTCAAAATACTTGAATATATGATCAACCACATATATTGAAGGAACCAAAATATAATGAACCATATAAATGAAAACATAACATGAAAAGTTATATGCAGAATAGTCTAAAGGTAGTTCAATACAGTCTAAAGGGAGAGGGGCCCCCAACCCCCTCCTACAGTATTGTTACAGGGAAGGAGCATGGCTCCAACCACTTCAAACATCCAACTTTCGAACTCCTGGACGCCATGGAAAAATGCATTTGGGAAGATGAACTCCTGAAGGAAAAACCAATGGATATTGACCCGGAAACCAGCCAACCAAAAACCAAACGCACATGGGAACCCGATAAATGAATTCCACAAGCTTCGACTGCTCCCAAATACACCATTAGCTCATCGAGAATGGAGGATCAGAAACAATATATGTGTGATTTTTCTCTGATAGGAAAATTTTCGGGGCTACGGCATTCATAAAAATACCTGGTCAAATGGATTCACCAATGGTGGAAACCCAAGGGCCATTACAACCTCCAACTAGGATCAAAAGTCTTCTTTACAATCATACTGCACAATCCCGAGGACATAAATCAAATCTTTGAAGGAGGGTCGTATTTCTACAACTCAGCAGGCCTGCTTCTCCGATTCTAGATGGAAAGAATCAACCCAGAAAATGAAGACTTCACCCATGCTCTGGTTTGGTTAAGGCTATACTCACTTCCACAGGAATTTTGGCTGGAGGAGATCCTAGCAGGGATCAGAAACACCATCGACAGCTATGTCAAAGCCTCGGAGGAAAAAAAACAAATAAGGTACACTGCTTATGCCCATATATGTGTCTATTTAAATATCTCAAAACCCCTCCCTGATAATATTATCTTGGACTATCAAGATGAGGAATGGTCCCAAACCCTAGACTATGAGCACATCCCCTTTCGATGCCGCAAGTGTCACGAGCATGGCCATATTTTCTGAGAATGCCCCCTAAATATCCCCCCCAAAACAACCCAAGAAGATTCTGACAAACCCAAGAACGGTTTCACCCAAATCACGGGTTGATGGAAGCAGCAGACGAAACACCCCCCCCCCTAGGCCCCTACGAGACCCGTTATCAAAAACTCATTCGATGCCCTTCAAATCCCAGTGGATACCCCCTCATCCTCTATTGACCCCTTGATAACCCCAACAACTAGCCAAACCTCGTTCATATAGGATCTCCATGCTCTCTCTTCTTCACAACCACCAGTCTCGACGACCTTCCTCCCAACCACTCTCGGGCCAGAAATGGGAGATCCAGATACAGATCTGGAAGATCAAGAGATGGTAGGAATCAATATGGCACATCTAGAACAGGCCTATCGTAAGAAGTATCTCTATACCATACTGCACTACCAGTTGCGCAAGGTGCACAAAGTCTTCCTTAAATCTTCTGTAGGAGGGAAATCCTGAGCCAGCACAAACCTAGGAATTCAAAAATAAACCACTAAGGAGCAATGGAAATTCATAAAGGAGGAGAAAAAAAGAGGTAGGAAACCAAAACACCAGCTCATTCAGGATGTTGGTAACTTCCTTGTCAACTCAAGTCAAATTCATTTGATCTAGGACAAATTTCCTCCCCTCCAACCCCCACCATCTTTATGAAGATACTATCCTGGAACATAAGAGGCCTCAACGCAAAGAGCAAAAAAACCCTGCTCAAAGACAAAATAAGGAAGGAACAACTGAATATTCTACTTCTACAAGAAACAAAATGCGCAGGAATAGAGGCACACAACAAAGTCCAATGATGTTGGACACAGGCACAACATATGGAGGTGGACGCTAATGGGGCAGCAGGAGGCCTTGCAATGCTATGGAATCCAGCCACCATCTTGCTTGACAAATTTTTTACTTCCAAATGGACCATCACAACCTCTTTTCGTCTCATTGGCTCAAACAAACAGGGTTACATTATGAATGTCTATGGACCTCTCAGACCAGGGGATAAGGAAGAATTCCTCCAACACATGGAATGGATAGTTGATCAGATATGCCCACAAAGATGGATCCTTGGGGGGGACTTCAATATGATCACATGGCTAGAGGAGAAAAACGGAGGCAATCGATTCCTGGGAAATGACTGTTGGATTACTGAGAGGGGGGGTGAATCAGTAATAACGTAATTTTAATCCTTTTTCTTCAAATGTTATATCAATGTAGAATTATTATCCAATAATGAGCAGTAATAAATAAGCAATGAACAAATGAACAATCATACACA
>ML793741.1:911868-923285 GCA_009831015.1 Picea engelmannii
CCCCCACCCCTATTGTGCTAGGTGTGCAGACCAAACAAAACTCTTGCATATCCTGCGCACCATGAAAAAAGACTTGGAGGACATGAAGATGATGAAAAAAGACTTAGAGGCTCTCAAAATGGCGGCACTCGATGCACAGAACAAGGAAGAAAATTGATGGAGAAGTATCGATGCCATGATGAATTCATTCAAGACCTCTGATAGGCCATATCATAACGTGAGAAAGTCAAGGCTCCAGTGAAGCAAGTTTTCACAGGACTACGTCTTGGTTCAGGTTTTTAGTATTCGTAATGCTTTTCTTTTCTTTTCTTTTCTATGCATTGTAATCATGCGCCTCTTCCCTGCAAGGCCAGTATACTAGTTTATTTTCCATGGATTATCTCTGGCGATGGTGGTTTCCCAACAGGGCACCAGGACCATAATATTTTTGGGACAAGTGGCTACACTAGTTTGTGGACATCTGGCATAGTGGTTTCCCTCATAGGCACTGCGACCATGTGGCACTGTGCATCCAAGACAGCTATACTTTTTTGAAAGGAATTAATACATTAATCTAACTTACAAAAAAATAAAAAATCAAGCCATGATCAGATCCGTACCAAAGAACTGATAATAGAAACCTATGAAACAAAAAATAAACCAACTTAATAACCTAAAAATTGTGAATAAAACAAAATCTAGAATAATAAAATTAGAATGAATTTAAACTAACTATAAGTTCCAAACAAACATTTTTTATATTTTCCTTTCAAATATGATCTTAAAATTCTAGAAGCTTCAAGTTGATGGAGATGAGAAAAATGTTAATTTTGGGTTTTCACAAAATCAAACATATGATAAAAAAAAATTTGTAAATGAGATGCAAACTGACAAAATAATTTAATTAATTAAACCTACCAAATGATTTTTTTAAAATGATTGCTAATGAGCAAAAGACGAAAACATAATCATAATTTAAAGGAAAGTAACATTTGATAAAAAATAATATTTTCGTTTAAATAATTAATATTTCTATGCTCGTCTCTCCCTCATTCAAATTCGATCAAATGTGAACAAATGTCATAGAAAATATGTGTCACAATAATCTTTCTTCATGTAAAATCATTGTTATTAATCCATGTCTTCAACCAAGCCATTCTCATAGTAGATGAATTCAATAAGGAAGAGGTAATAAGAAACTCCCAAATTATGAAGCTCGTCCATCAACATGAAAACTCTGTAGAAAGAAAAACGAAATGGCATTTGAATTTCATGAAATTCAAACAAAACAAAAGAAAATAATATAAACTCAAACCAACCTCGAAACAAAGAAAACCAATACCAATCCAATCAAGTCAGAGGGAAAAAAATGAAGAGTCCAAGAAAAATTTCAAGGGACCATAGATTTTGATTAAAAATAAAGAAGGGAGTTGTTGGGGGCCAACATTTACATGATTGGGAGGATGAAGAGATCCACAACACTTCATCAGGCTTCACATGCACAGATGCATTGTGCATCTTAGTGTCTATATGCCACCATCTTTGACAAGAGCACTACAATGCTCACATATATGAAAACAAACTGACTGAATGTCAAAGAAGAACATATAAGAACTTCGGGTTCGGGACCGTGCTGTGCTATTTCATTTTCGAGAGAGTGCCAATCCTTATCCCACGAAAGAAATTACAAGGCCATGTTTCCTTCTTTCTGGCATTATTCAGGTGGGAAGCTTTGTTGCCTCGACAAGGTGCGGGGAGAGTACAAGAGGCCTTTGACAAAAAATTATTTGATTGGTGGGCTCATTAAATTCCTATGATTGAGGACTACCCCTACGAAGGGATCAATTTACTAAGGGATCCTGATATTCCTATGCCCCCTGGTGAGGAGCACAGAGAGATAGGTACACACATTTTAAAGTTATTTTTTATTTTTTATTTTTTAAACATTATCCTTTTTATGGTAATGTCAAAATACTAACTCAGTGATCTATTATATACAGACGTGGGACTAGTACGACCAACCAACTTCACGAGGACCAGACATCATCCTCAAGCAGATGTCAGATGAACAAAAATAGGAGGACCGACAATCGCAGGAGGACCATCGACTAAAGAGGATGAGAGAGTACTGGGACGAGTAGAGAGGAACCTGACAACTCTCACTCATGCAGTGTCGATGACAAAGATAAAGGACCTTCCCCCAACCATGTATCCACATGTTGTAGGGGTACCTTGGACTTGGGTTCAACTGTTCCAGTGTCTTGCAAACACCGTAGTCCATTATACTAGGGCCAAAAAGCCTAGGACATAGATAGAACTGAACCACATATGTTCCAAGTGAACCTTTTTGTACTCTCTTATGTAGTGAGGGCTTGAGCCCAATGATGTATACATGAATATAAGTAATATAATCAAAATGGTGTTCTAAGAGACATACCCTAAGGAATCGTCGGTGAAGGGTGGGATTGTAGACACATTATACTCCATTTAACTAAGTCATGACCAGTTGAGCATCTAGATAAACCCGAAGGTGAGAAATACCATGTGACAAGGTATCACATAGTAATTCTATTACAACACTATACTTGACAACATTATTGGTTGCTTCACCCAAAAAAATACCTCCAGAAGACATCGACTGACCAAAGGGTGTAAAAATCACCCAAGTTGTAGAAGCAAGCCTCCGAGTGTGTCGGCTAGCACCATCTACGAACCCACATAGACCTCAGATTCACTTGACATCTTCCATTGTGAAAAGAAACATAATAAACTACACGTTCATTAAAAAAAAGACAAGAATGTATAAATAAAGCTATACATTATATACAATAATTCATGCCCAGGTGACCGATCTAAGTGTAATACGTCTTTAGGTAGAGCCTGTTTCTAGGCTTTGATCAAGCATTACCTTCAAAATCAACCAGTTGATAGGCGCCCTTTTCTAAAACTTTCTTAACAATAAACGATCTGAACCACATGGGTTTGAATTTGCTTGCCCCTAAGGGATATTTATATTGTTCATAGACCAAGACAATATCGCCTTTAGAGAAAACTTGAGGGAAGACATACCGATCATACTGACACTTGACACATTGTTTGCAAGCCTCATTGGCTAAGGCTGCATCTTGACGTTTCTCATTGAGATGCTCGATATATAAAAGACGCTCTTCAAGTGGAGTAGTGTCAGGAAGTAGTTCCACTGCCAACTTAAGATAAGGGATTTGTCACTCTATGGGAAAGACTTCCTCCATCCCGTAAACAAGTTGGAAAGGAGAAAAAACAATAGCAGTCTTAAATGAGGTTCGATAATCCCAAAGTGCTAAGTACAACATCAAATGCCAATCCAACTTGGCCGAATTGATTGTTCGTTGAAGAATAGTCTTGAGAGACTTATTAATAGACTTTGCTTGACCATTTTCCTGTGGGTAGTAAGGTGATGAATGTTTTGTCTTAAACCCCAGTTTTGGTGTTAACTCATAAATCATCTTGTTCTGGAAGTGACTTACATGGTCTGTGACAATATCCTTCGGAATACTGAACCTGGCTACAATTTGGTTAAAAATTCATTTCTCTGTCATTGTTGAACGTCGGCATAACCTTGACCCACTTAGTAAAGTAGTATATTTATACGATGATATAGGGATTCCCCCTGGTTGAAACCGGGTAGCATGTGGTAAAATGAATCCCCCACTTGGTGAAGGGACCAACAACAATAACTGGAAACATTGGAGCAGGGTGTGCCCACATCTTCCGAGAGAAGATCTGGCACAGGTGACACTTCTTGAATGTCTCTACACAATATTTGATCAACTAGGGCCAAAAGTATCTGACGCAAAGAATTTTTTGGGATGTTTCCAACCCAGATAGGTGACCGCCACATGCTCCAGTGTGACAAGAATTTAACACAATTTCTGCCTCTTCGTGAGTGAGACAACGACGGAGAATGTAATCCACTCCTCAATGATATAAAGTATCATCAATGATAAGATAGTTTCTCCTTTGATGACATTCATCGATGCTCATCGTGAGAAGCATAAGTCAAGAACTTCAAAGTTTGAATATACACAAGTATATCTCCATACCAAGGGTCTGAAGATGCAATAAGGAAAATATCGCCATTGATTAGTGACTCTTCAGGAAAATTGTTACCACTCTCGACTGGAAGTTCCGAGATTAGTTCAACAAAGACCAAGGACTTTTTAGACTTTGTCAAAACAAAATCCAAGTCAAATTCTTGCAGGATGACTATCCATAGATTGATTTTCCTACCAATGACCCGTCATGCTAACACATATTGAAAAGGGTTCACGATGGCTACGAAAGTGGTCTTGCAAAGTAAGATATAATGATGGAACCATTGGACAACATGAACATCTTCCAAAACAAGTTTCTCAACATGTGTGTAGTTGAGTTTCAGTCCTACTAAGCCTCGACTAAGATAGTAGATAACATGATCTTCTAGCACGTCATCCTCTTGGACCAAGACCATGCCAATAATAGACTTTGCAGTAGCCAAATACAACAAGAAATCATTGCCATAATCTAGAGGACTGAGTATAGGGGTAGACGTCAGAGCACATTTTAGGCCTTCAAAAGAGAATTGACCCACTTCATCCCAACAGAATGGGACCCCTTTCTTCAAGAGACGCATAAACCCTTTAGTAATCTTGGCATAGTTGGCAACAAAACACTGAAGAAAGTTGGATTTCCCCTGTAGACTTTGAAGCTGGGGTATTATGCACGGGGGAGGCAATTGAACTATTTCCTCAACCTTCATAGGATCGATCATGATCTCTTTAGTTGACAAAATAAAACCTAACAGGTGACCTGATGTTACACAAAAACTACACTTATTCATATTAAGGTGACTCCAATAGTACTGACACCTCTCAAAGATAAGTCGTAAATGGGTGGGATGATCAGATCTGTTACAAGAATTTGATGCTAGATCATTGAGATACGCCTCGAATATGTATTTGAGGTCATGGAAGGAAAACAACATGGCCCGCTGAAAAGTGGCTCCAACATTCTTAAGGCCAAAAGGAATTTTCTTGTATGTGAATGTACCCCAAGGACATATAAATTCCATTTTATGTTGGTCCTCAGGCTTGATCTGAATCTGGTTGTACCCAAAAAAACCGTCCATAAAATAAAATACCTCACAACCCACACATTCATCGACAATAGGGTCAATGAATGGGGTTGGAAAATTATCTTTCGGGCAAGATTTGTTTAGATCACGAAAGTCCATACAAATGTGGATCGTACCTTTCTTTTTGTTGACAGGAACAGGGTTCGATACCCATTCTATCAATTGCACTAGATAGATGAAGCCAATCTTGATGATTTTCTCTACCTCATGCTTGATCGTCTCTGCCTTGTGAGGATTGATTGTGTGAAGCTTCTATCGGACATGCTTAACATTGGGGTAAGCTGTGATATCGTGTTCAACTATACGTGGTTCAATGCCTAAAATCACCTCATAAGACTAGGAGAAGATGTTGTGAAACTCTCTATATAATTCAGTATAGATCTAAATCTCTTTGGAGGAACAATCTGCTCTGATGAAGACATTGTCCACGATGCTAGGGGTTCTAGAGATGTTGATAGGAATTGTTTCAACTATACTTTCCATGTTTCCCTCGACATATATTCTGTGTGTGACCAAAGGGTTAAAAAGAAAATGGGCATCTCCATTTAGGGACGGATTGAACTCTCTTGCCTCGACTCTCCTCAGCTCAGGTAATAAATAAGATATGTGGTGAAGATTGTCCCAAGGTCTATCCGGCCCAGTCATTTCCTAAAATATTGCCTCGTTATAGCTAAAGACTAAGTCCAAAGGATCGTGAGTGGTGAGAGATTCTTGAGCCCAAATAGGCTCGAGAACGAGATATATCTCCTACGGGGGAGCTAGATCAGGGTTGGTCGAGGCTTGCTGGACAATATTTTATGCAACCTCAACAACAGATAAGGGCATATCCATTCCAGGGTACCCTACCTATTCCATCGAAGCCGATGGGGAAGGTAAAATCCACGGGTCATTAAAGTAACTTATTGTAAAAGAAGCAACTTGAAATATCACAGCCTTTGGCTAGTCAGGGACAATCAAAATAAAATTAACATCATTAGAAGGTAGTGAATAATCAAAATTACCCATTAAAGATGGAAACAATCAGACACCTAAGTTGACAGTACATGGTTTCGGGTTGTCAATCATTGGGACTGTGGATGCCCCCGATGAAGGATCAGGACAAGAGAAGGATAACTAATCAACAATTATGATCTGGACTTCGTGAGGAAAACATAATACCCAGAAAATGGTGGATACAACCACTGCCATAGCATAGGTCCAACCCCACCCTAACAAAATATTGTAGTCCGGAGGTGCATCGACTACTTCTACCTCGACGCACATGGGTTTCCTTCCAACTGCACAGGGAAGGAGGGAATTATACCATGTGGTCTAAAATATTGATTGTCAAACACAGTTAGCAACATGGGCGATGGAGACAACTCAGGTTGGCCAATGGAATTCCAACATGCCAATGACATCACGCAAGTTGAGGCACCCTCATTAAACACCATACATAAAATGTTTCATGTCAATGATTTCATGGCATACACCACTATTATATGAAAAGTGACATGGTGAGGAAAACAAGGTTTATAATATGTAGGTTCAAAAAAAATCATTCCCAAGTTAGTAGTCTCGACTGCTCCCAATGCATATAACAATGATTTCCTCTATGAGGGGAAACTCTGGAGGACTTCCAAAGAAGACATTACACAAGGAGTTTGTGTCAGATCCTCCACAACAGAGTAATTATAAGAAACCCTTGCATTTGGGTTGTGAGAAGCCTTTTTAAACACACCCTTAGGGATGCGAGTCATAGTTTCTCCCACAATATTCTCAATTTGAAGAGAAGGCAGTGGGTTGTAGGCTTCTTTTCTCCTCTCATAAGACTCTGGAATTCCATAATTATGAGCCCTGATCTATAGATGAGCATCATATTTCATCATATAAACATTTTCAGCTCCGTTATTAGCATTAGGCGCGGGGGCTCTCTGATTTCCCCCAGGCACATTCGTGGATGAGGAATATTGATCCATATTTTTCCCTTGTGGAAAATGACTTCTTAACATGGAAGGTTGATGATGTGCCAATACCTTTTGGGCCTCCTCAATACGAGGGCAGAGGTGAGTCAAGTGATTGTCTGTGCAAAGATTACACGAAAAATTCACCTTCCTCTTTTCATTTTTACCCTCGCTAGCATTATTCACAACCTTCTTATCCCCCTTACCTTTCTTGTTTTTATATTTCATCTTTCCCTCGGATTGTTGGTTACCCTTGGGATTTGTTGATTTCACACTGTGTACATCTGACGTTTGGGTTACAGGGCCAACCGAACTAGGATTTTGTCTAGCCATAGTCTCTTGAATCGATAATTGTTGTGAATGATTAGTCAAACGATCTATGTGATTTCTCTATACTGAGCCCACTATGCCATTGATATGATTCCCAGAATTATGTTTGGTATTGTCAAAATTCAACCATGGTGCATTGGGAAGGATCTCGTATAGCATACTGGATTGAGAGTAAATTAGCTCTAGTTTTTAGGGTCTCATGATAGCCTCTTCTTCGAAAAAAACCCTGGATGTCGCGACGTGTTTGGATACACAAGGCACCAAGGAATTTAGGAACCATTAGAGAAAAAAAGTGGGAGGGACCTTAACTTTGATCAATCTCTTTTGTCGACGGAATTCTTGGATATGATTTGAGATATGGAAGGATTGTTTTTTCTTGAATTTGGCTGGAAACGCGGTGTCAACATTGTATCTTACCGGTAATTGGAAATGGTTTAAGAAAACCATATCCAGGTCGTTAAAGTAATCATACTTCGAGATATCGAGCTCAATATACCATTTTACGACAACCCCTATAAGAGTGAATTGAAGCAAACACAATTGAAAAAAATCATCCTTTAATGATTTGGATGAGCACCATAAATGAAAATTCGTAACATGATCACTTGGATCTTCGTCAGGATTTCCTTCAAACTTAGGGATGTCTGAGGAAAAATTAGTTGGCATGGGGGGCTAATGTGAATCATGATAGACTGGGTCGTTCAACAACCTCAACAAGTCTAGAAAATGCAGAGTTTCCAGGAAAGGTAGTCAAGGTTGTGGTGGATTCAAAAGAAAAAAGGAGCCTGGATTTTGACTCGCACCAGGTTTCCAAGAAACGTTTTCCTGCTAGCCAGGGTTTAGTTAGAAACCATAGTGTCCCTGGCCAGTAAAAGGAGTTTTCACTTTATTCTGCATCGTTGAATGATTCCCGTAGTTGGATGACATGCCTTGTGTAGGGATTTCTCTCTACACGATATTCCAATTACCTTGGTTGGGGAAGCTCGTTGGCATAGGGGCAGACCTAGGGTTCAATGCTTAATAACACACCAACAAAACCCTGACTATCGACCCTTTCAGCAACACCTGCGAAGCCGACAAAGTCTCACCCAAGGTAGAAGAAGGGAGGGTTACAGGATGCAGGTGTCTGTAACCAAGTTGAGACACAAATATGTGATAATAATACTTGCAGGATATTTTATTAACACTTAGAAGATGACACACATTAGTTTCCTAATCTTAGTAACATCAAAAAACATACCCAAAGATATGTTGGATTACTGACAGGGGGAGTGAATCAATAATAGAGCAATTTAATCCTTTTTAACCATATAATCCAAGTGTTATATCAATGGAGCATTATCATCCAATAACTGTAGAGTAAGTAAGCAATGAAAAAATGAACAATCATACACATACACAGTACACAATTGTTTTACGTGGAAACCCAAAGCGAGAGAAAACCACAAAATACCTTTTCTTCTATGTCTTGAATAATTACATTCATTGGAAGCACCAACTTCATTTTTTTTCCAACTGCAACTGGAAGGAGGCTCCAACCCCCTTGTTTCTCAGACTACAACCTGAAGGAAGCTCCAACTCCCCTATTCTCTGGCTACAACCAGAAGGAGGCTACAACCCTCTATGTTCTCCAGCTACAATCGGAATGTGGCTACAACCACCTCTCCTTACCCCGTCCAACTTCCCTGAAGTAGAAGTAGAGTGATGGAACCACTGTCACACTATCACTATGAGATATACAACTGTAAACGTGTACCAATAAAACTGAACCATGAATCAACCATGCATCAACCTGTACCTCAACCTGTAATCAACCTGTACCATAAAAAATTGCATCAACCATGCACCAACCTGTACCAAACAAACTATAATGAACATGTACCATAAACAAGTGCATCCAACCATGTACCAAGTATGTACCAATCATGTGTCAACTACTCATCAACTATGACTCATCAATATGTACCAACATCATCAACTATACACCTCATGTATGTGCCAACACATCAACTACTTGTCTCAACCATGTACCCAACATGTCCCTCAACCAAAATCCCTCATCAATATCATCATCCAAATATGATATGTAACTCTATAATAGACCTATTTTATATGATCACATACTTGCAAATCTTCCTTAACTTTAACAACAAGAGACTAGCATTTTCATCAAACTTTTCTTTAGTCTCACATGACTAGTTTTGGATTAGTCAACAACCCTAAATTGAAATAATCATAACTATGTACCTTTTGTCCCTTGGTTATGGAAGAAAGTGAATATTACAGAAGAAAAGGTGAAACATGAACTGCGCAAAAGGAAGGTTGACTGAGATTAGGTCGAAGTGGTTAAAGAAGCATAAAAGATAGAGTGAAGTCTGAGAGAGAAAGCCATTGGAAGATGAGATTGAGGATGAAAAACCAGCAAGAAAGATGGATCATGTTCAACTCAGCAAGTGGAAAAATCCACCGGTATATGCTTTGGAGAAACTTGTAGGAAGGAAGGAAAGACAGGATGGTGAAGCCCTAAAAACATGAGTCAAGTTGACCTAGGGTTTTAGACACATAGGGTTTTGGTATCTAGGGTTTTGAAACCTAGGCTTCAGCCTAAGGCTATCAGTGAGATATTTTAATATATAAATGAGGGTCAAGAGGACCTGATATGGGTTCAGGTATGTGATCATGAGTGATTGTTGTTATTACTGAGAGAGAAGTATTGTGTGGTGAGATAAGTCTGTGTTGTAAGATATTCAGCTAGGTGTGAAGATCAACCCTACAACTGGGTGCGCAGTGAAGGGATATAGAGAAAATAGAGAAGGCGAGAGATTTGCAAGCTAAGAGTGCATATAGAACTGTCATATTTCACCTAATATATTATAAAGCACAGTTCTTTTTGGAAGATTGGTTGTTGTCATTGATGTCAACCCTAGTCATAGGTTTTGGACCGCAAGATTGATGAAGATATTTGGACATGAAGTAAAATGAACATCTAGATACAACACCCATGGATGGATAACATACATCATGTTGTTTCTGGTGGTATGTGGCATGTCATGTGGATCCTCATGGTTGAGGAGAAATGAATTTTTGAAGATGACAAAGTGAATTGAAGAAGGAAGTACATGTAGGCCTTGAAGATAATTAAAGAAAATAATTACAAAATAAGAAAGTGTCAGGTCGGCCCTAATGTTAAAAGGAAGTGACATGAATGGTATAAATAAATATCATTATACATTCATTTGATACACAAGTCGAATTTCAGAGGAAATCATAAGTAAAGGAAGCCAGATTTCAAGAGAGGATGAAGTCTTTTGGTGATGTGTTCTAAGGTATGTTATTTTCAGGTCATATTACCATTTTCACTATAACTTATTTTTAGAACGATTCAGATGGTGAAATTTATATGGTATTGAGAATACATATCAAGGTACCTATGGTAAAATTTTCATCTCTTTATTCACTATAATTATGGATATACTCTCTGTGGAAGATAGGGTTTTTGACTAGTCCTGAAGCTAGTCAATAAACACGTGTTCCGGGTAAAATAGTCATAACATATTCATAGAGAATCCAAATTAAGTGGGATGAATTGAAATGGAAACAGTAAGGACTTTAGTTTCTTGTGTGCGAGTTTCAGAATATGATGTTAAATATTGAGTGCAGGGCATTATGTACAAGTTAGGTCTTCTGAACAAACCATAATTGAATAAAGTCTACCATTCTTTCTATAAATTCTTTTTGGGGAGGATTCAAGGAGTGAAAATTGGAGGAGTTTCAGAGAATACATTGAGTAATATTATCTATAGGATCAAAGTATTCTAAGAATTCAAGAATTGTAGAAATTGAATAAGTCTCAGGAAGCATTATCAGGTTCTATGTGATGGTTGGTTGATGGTGATGATTTAATGTAAAGTTTTATTATCTCTCATATATTCTTGGGTGGAAGGAAGGGGCAAGGATGGAGAGTTCAAACCTCTCTTGATATTGGAGGATTGTATCTTCCTCTTGGAGGTTTA
>ML793741.1:974160-984595 GCA_009831015.1 Picea engelmannii
ATGCAAAATTTTCTTTGATTTCAAATGAAATTGCAAGTTTCATTAGATTTAATATTGATGCATTACAATTCTTTCATGTCAAAGCTTCAGTTACTTGATTTTCAATTGCAATGAATTGAAAGGTTATACTTGCCTTTTCTAATGTGTATTGAAGAGACATTTCATTCCTAAATAATTTGCTAACCCCATGAATTACCTTGGTTCAATTAAATTATCTTGGATCAACCAATTTACAATGAATTTTATATTTTCTAGGTCAATACAAATTTCACATCCTCTAACTACAAAATCCATACAAAACAATAATTGTTTTCCAAGCTCATATTTCTTCATGTTGGCTTGCAATTAATTGTGGGTTAATATGGCATTACCATATTACAATGTAATATGGTAATACCATATTACAATGTAATATGGTAATGCCATATTACAATGTAATACTACATTACCATATTACAATGTAATATGGTAATACCATATCTCGTGTAATTTTTTTTTTTAAAACTTAATGCCATCGTCGCAATATCGACGATAGTTCGTCGGAAAAAAATTGCATTTTGACCACTGTGGCAATAGCGCCGAACTTTCGTCGCAAGTTGCCACATGTTTTCATCTCACATACAAAATCTTCATCGTAACTTTGGTCTTGATGAATCAATGTCATCGCTATTGCCAGGGGTATTCGTCGCAAGTTGCCATGGTTTTTCGTCGCACATACAATATCTGCGTCATAAGTTTTTGACTTGTCATAAATTTTCATCGCAATTGCGAGGAAATTTCGTTGTAATTTCCACGGTTGTTCATTGTACTTACGACGAGGTTTCATCGTAATTGCGACGATGCATAGGGTTAACCGAACTTGGAGGTGGTGACACGTGGAGAGCTAATTTCGTCGATGTTTCCACGCACACCTGGATCGTTGATAGAGAGATGAAAAAAAACTCAGCTTTCATGGAAATTGCGACGGATAAGTGTGGCAATATCAACGAAAAACCGTCGCAAATTTGGTCATATGTACTAGTGGTTTTACTGACAAAACTGTCATATTTTGTCCTGAAAAGATTTGGTTGAAAGGATATATCAGACTCAAGGTCTGGATGAACAACTAACTTCTATGGGGTGGAAAGGGACCTTGGAAGTGGGCTGTTACTCCTTGAAATCTCTGCAGTATTTTTCTTCCTGAGTAATCTTTCGGGATTATCTATTTCTATTGCAGGTTCTAGGTCAGGATGAGATCTAGTAAAAATTATTTTGGGAGCCATAACTGTTGATTTTATTCTTCTTTTTGGAGATTTTTAACTATTATATACAAACTTTAACAACCTTTGAACATTATTTCTAGATAATATTTAGGGTTTATGTTTCTTTCAGAAATAAAGTTATCTTTGTCTAGGGGAAAGAAATCAAGGGGTGGAAAGTTTGTTCAGTTCTTCCCTAGTGGAGCCGCCATTTATGTTATCACTCTATAAATTCCTAGAGGTTGTTATGAGGCAAGAATAAATTTATCAGAGGTAACTTTAACCAACCACTTCGAAACTGGGAGCTATCCCTAATAGTTTTAGAGAGGGATCTCTCTGTAAGATTTAGATTTGTTTGGATTTTCAGATCTTAAGCTAGTTAAAAAAGAATAGAACCGAGTTGTTTGTATTGTTTTTTAATAAAATCGCTGAATGTCACTTACGCTTCCATTGGGATATGGGGTCTATTTTATAAAATAGAGGTCAAAGGATGGTTTTTAGAAGATTCATTTTATAGTGCGAGATAGTGCAACTGCTGGATTCTTTAGGAATAAAATGATGTATTGCTGAAAAAGGTGAGATATCAGTTAGAACAAAAAAGAATTTAAGAATTTCTTTGTTATAACATCAGAAGGAAAACATTTAAATCTATAAAATATTGAGAACAGAGTACACAATGGTAAATTATTCAACTTTAACTTCTTTTAAAGATTAGATTAGAAAAACAATATGATAACTGATAAAGAAAAACTTTTACGAAGACAGAGGAAACTTCACCAACAACTAACACGTAGGAATCCTGTGAAACGTCTCTTTGTATTACTGGAATAACCTCTTGATAAAAATTACAACGATTACAACTTACTTGGGCGTAAAGATCAACCCTCATTACTTCTAAGTTTGAAATATTTATAATCAAAATTACAAACGACCTTGTCATTAATGATCAGGACGTGGCAGTCTTAGAATCTAACTAACTAGCTAACAAGATGCAGAAATATAGTAACTGATGATGATGTGTCAAATCTCTCATGCTAATTTTGGGGAAGACCGTTGGTGAGTCATGCAGATGAATTTGATTGCGCTGGACGCTGAGTTGGACGAGACCTTTACCTTTACTCAATCAATTCACACATCTCATCCCATCTTTGTGTGCTTGGGATGGTAACTTTCAATAGCCGGTGATAGATTTCATCCATCTCGGTGTACTTAGCAAAAGTCGGCTTAGTGAGGAAAATGTACTTGATTTCGTGCTGTATGCTGAGGTCAGGTTGCAAAGTTTCCAAGAACGCTTTGCCTGTGATGCTGCCCTGTATCCCTAAAAACTTGAAATTGTCTTTGGCCATGGTGGCAATCTTTTGCTTATAATCGGATAAAGTCATAAATTTATCATTTAGGACAAGTAGGCCAGGAAGGCCTTTTTTTTGTAAGCCCTCAATCTTGTTAAAAAATCTCTAGACTCCAATGTCCATGTTCTGAGATTTCTCCTCCAATTGCAACATTAATCCTCTTTTGGTCAAAAATCTTTTTACTTCAAGGATAGTTTCTGTTCTGTCTTCAACTTTCAGTTCTTCAAGCTCTTCCTTGGTCTTTGAATTCAGAAACTTGATGATCTCATTAGCTGCCGAGGGCATTTCATCCAGCTCTCTTCTTATCCTGTTGATGGCCTGCCTACTCTTTAGCACCAGATCATGTTGCTCGAACATGATTTGCACCATGGGACAAATCTCGTTTATGGAATTGGAGATGTCTGTCCAGATATTTTCCTTAGCCTCTGCTAATGTCTTGCCTCCCACTGTTTGTCTCTAGAGATGCTGTATTTCCTGCTTGAGCTTCTTTGATGCTTGTATCTCAACATTGTATCTTGTTTGGAAAGAAGATTTGAGTTCCTGGAGGCTTTCAACCTCCATTTTCATCCTATTGATCTCTGTTCCTCGCAGAGTGATCTCCTCCATGGACTTTTCTAGCTCCACAGTCTTTTCCAGTGCTGTCAATGGAGTTTCCGATGGAATTTCTACTGTAGTGGTAGTTGACACAACTGCTATACTGATTTCCGCAATGGAAATTGCACTCAATGGAATGACTTCCATTGGGGTTGATTGTTCCTTCTCTTTCATTAACCTTTCCAATTCTGCCTCCATTTCCTTTATTTGTGCGTTCTACTGCATGATTAGCTTCAAAAATTCCTCTTTCTCGTCTTCTGCCTCAACTATTTATTTAGCTTGTGAATCCTCTATTGGTGGAAATTTCAGCTGTTTTCTCAGAGATGCAATGTCAACATTCTTTTTCTTTATCATCTCCTCTGCTTCTTTTACATTTGAGGGATCATACCCAATCTTGAGCACAAACTCCTCTAAGGATTTTATTATGTTATCCTTTGAAAATGGGATATCTTTTCGAACTTCAATTGGGTCTGAACATTGTTTAGAGATACCTGCAACTTTTCTGTTGTAGAGGAAGCATGTGCCAATGTGGAGAAAACCATTTCTCCAGTTTGTCTGTGCAAATTCATCTGGTCAGCTGGATGGACTTGTTTGGTGTCAAAAACCATAGTTGACCTTTTGTAGTCAGTGATCTCTTTGGGTTGAGGTACCCATGCTTGCAAAAATGCTGGATGCATTCTTCCTTTCTCTATGTCAAAAGATGACAACAATCTATGTTGGGTTGTGGAGGTTTGCTTCCAAAATTTAGCGTAAGTGTTGTTGGTCAACATCTGGTTCTTCTTTTTAATCATGTCATATTTTTCGAAAATGCTTAGAGGTATAGATCCTTGTGGAGTTTGGGTGGTCACAACTATATCCGTTTGCTTCTTTGAAGAAGGAGTGGACACCACCTGATGTTTTCCCTCAAACACTTTGGCAGAGTAAGGCTCTTCCTCACCAGACTTGTGAATAACATGAGTGGTTTTGGGTCTTTTGCTGTATACCTGAAAATATTCTGTTGATACCTCAGTGATTGAAGGAGAGTAATCCTTTCTTGGAATTTTTTCCTTTGGTATATGTGGAGTGGAAGTTTGTGAAAAAGAGACTGAAAGAGCTTCCTGCTATTCAATATCTACCAGAGTATTTTCCTCCCACTCTGTCTGGTTCACATACTTTTCAATTTTGGGTTTGAGGGTGTGAGCATAAGGTGAAATTTTGTTTTTGGATCTCATCTCTGTAATGATCCCACTCGGATCATAACACCAAATGAAACTGGTGCTGAATTTCATTTCCTTTAATAGTTTATCTGCCTCTTCCCCAATAGCTCGACTGTTGCAGATAAACGATCCTATTTTCCCTTTAATCCTCATCTGCTATTTTTTCTTCAGAGACCCAAAATGAATGTCATATAAATTTATCATCTGACGGATATACTCTAGTGCAAATATTCGAACAGACACATACTTGGGCAGTTTATATGGAGCTAGTTCACACCCATACACTCTGATATATGTGTGATTCTGATATAGTAACCAGTCCCTAGTTTTTGCGAGATTCGAAAGGTGAAAAACTCTTTGGATCTCCTCGTTTATCCTCGGTTCTGGTCTTCCACTGAGCATGCTTACTACTCGGTGATAAAATAACTCAATGAACTGTTTGAAACTAAATTCAGTGGAGTTTCTTCTGAGCAACGACATCCATAAAGTTACTGCTTGTGGTTTTTTGTCCTTGTCCATTTTCTGCATGAGAAAAGGAAATTTTTCTGCCTGAAAGAACATAAACATGTAGGCCAATATTGAATAATATCGGAACATGCATTCTATAGGGAAATTTGCCAGTTTCCTGTGCAGGTTTTCAACCAAAAAACTGCTGAAATCAAACTAGGTGGCGACTTTCTCTTCAACAGAGAAAATGGACATGAAACCTAGGATAGGTTCATCTACCCATTCGTCTGAGAAATAACCGAGAAAACAACACAGTGTTGAGATAATATGATTTCCCTTTTCAAAAAATATGGAGGAATGATAAGGAGGATTCTTCTTAGGAAATTGGGCATCTTGTGGGAGGAACAACTCAAAGATTTGTGCTCTTTGGGGAAAATACATGTTCTGATACATTTCGGTCAATATTTCAATGGTGAGGGGAGAACGGGGTTCGGCTCTGGGCACCTGCATCATTTGATCAATGGATTCAAGTGTAATAAGGAAAAAGGTTTCTTTAGACGAAGATACTATGGCTCTTTGATCAGGGAGGTAGTGTGCTTGGCATTTGAGGGAGAATTTGGGAAAATGATGGACATGGGGAAAAAGATACAGAGGGAAACTTGACTACTAGAGCCCGATATCATCGCTCCGATCGATGAAGGTGTCTTTAAACCATGACTGTAGCTCGAAAAATTCGAATTCAGACCTGGTTTCTGAGATTAAATAGTCTATGTCTGCTAATGGGATCCGGTTGAGATCGACAAGAGGTGGGAGAAAAGGTTTTTCCTCCACATTTGGCCTTTTACTTTTGGGCGCCATTGATTTTCCACTGGTACCTGCACACTGAACACACGTTAGTATGCGAAAGCTATGGCGGGATGAGATGTTGCAGAGGTGAAGGAAAATGAGTCTGTGATAGGAAGGGAGTGTGAGTGAAGTGCGAATGACCGAAACAGGGTTGAAATTTAGTGAAGAGGTGTCCGTTGGGAGAAAAAGGACAGGTCAGGTGAACAATGGGTATGTGGCCAGTAATTAATGGTTAACAGGTCCTTTAGAGCGAGATAGGGTAGTGTGAAAGACATCTGATGTGTGTACCTGGTTGAGATGTAGAATGGTGATTGGGGGATGAATGAAAAAAACATGACCCCATAATAGTTAGATGGATGGGACATGCTGATGGGGTCATGAAATGGAACTTGCAAAGGGTGCTTTTGGGATGTGACATCTCTGGATGATGGTGGTGAGTTGGAAAAATGGTAGGCGATAAATGTTTGGAGTGGGGAGGTAAGATGCAATGAGATGATGCCACGTAGGGATGGGGCCCGCCTGTACACTACTTCATTCCTGACCCCCCCACTGTTAAAGATAGAAATGTTGGGGGGGTCCGGGATCTCTTGTTGACCTTTGATCTGATCACAGCTAGATCAACTGTTGTTTCGATCATTTTCTTTAACCATCATGTTGAACCCCCCCCACCATTAAATGTAGAATGATAGGGAGGGGGGGGGTACGAAGTCTCCTGTGGACCATCCGTTTGCGCGCTGCCGGAATGACCGTATATCTAAGTGCACACTTTAGCCACCTTTTTGGACCCCCCCACCGTTAAAGGAAGAATGGTCAGGGGGGTCCAAAAACTCATCAGAGCCGTAGATCTGGGCGCCAAAAGCTTAGTCGTAGATCTAGGCCTGATCTTTAATCTCTAGGGAGCGTTTCAGTATATCAGGCCAAACTTAGGCTTAATGATATGTTTATGGGTTTTGTGCACTGCCTCCCTTGCTTTGTCACCATGGGGTTGGAAAAACATTTCACCATCAAAATCATGCATTTTTCATCGATCATCTTACACATTTTATTGAAGAGAAACTAACTAACCTATGTCCTAACCTACTCCTTTTCACGTTTATCCCAGCTTAAACTGTTGGGCTAAGAAAATACTCCACCCTGGGTTTTTTTTTACCAAGATTAGATTGTTTGGTCAAATTTATTCGCTAGCTAACCTAATTTACTTGGCTATGATTAGACAGTATAGCCAAGCTTAGTCATTAGTCCTAAATACTTAAGTTTAAAAGACTTGGCAATGTTTAAACTATATGGATCAAGTAATTATCAATTCATGGGGCTTTATCCTTTTTCTTTTATGCCCTCTTTTTATGTTTCTCATTTTTTTTTTCTTTCCTTTTTTTTTTGTTAGAATGCAACAATATCTTCATGTCAAAAACACTAAAGGAACAAAATTACAATCAATAGTTGATCCTATAAATTATAGGGTTATAATAGGTTTGATGAATTTTTTGATTATGAACAACAACATCAATTTGGAAAGCCAGTTGGTGGGAGAGTTGAGATGTATAATTATCTAGGTTAAACATGATAATGTTGGATGACTCAGGATCAATAGCGCCAGGATCAATAGCAGCTAAGAGCATTCTACATTGACTGGGGCAGTGTTGTAGAACTTCTAACGCGGACATAGCACATGGTGCTTGAGCCAAATATTCAACAATGTTGTAGTTCTGGGCGACACGTGAACTAGTATTAAAGGTAGATTTATGGATAGTGCTCTTAGGAGGGCATAAGATAGAGTCGAACGTAGGTTTCTCAATCTGAAGTGGTCCAGATGGAGGATTACCTGATGGAGGACTAATAGAGGACGGTGATGGATCTGATAAAGTATCGGTACCGTTAGTGAATTTTCCTTTGTTAGGTTTAACCGATGTGTCGTACGTCTTAGAGCGAGTGGTAAAATTAATCACATTAAACATATAAATATGGGCACTTGTTGAGGCCTCAACATGAGGATGGTTGGAACTGCCCCCAGGAGAGAGGGTTTGAGCAACCATGGATTGATACTATGGAAAAGGATGAGTAAGCACAACAGGTTGTGAATTTCCTTGGAAACATTTGGCCACTTCATTGCGATGTGGATAGTCTCGAGTGTGGTGATCGTCACCACAAATGACACACGGTAATTTCAGTTTCCGTTGTGGTTGTTGTTTGGTAGCAGGTGTTTGAGATTGCATTTTTGGTTGTTCATTGTTATTAGTATTTTTTGATTTATTTTTTGTCTTCTTCTTACCTCCAGATTGTTGTGAAGGGGTAGATTGAACTGCATTCACCTCAGAGATCTGAGTTTGGGGGGAGGTAGAGGAGAGTGTGGTTTACTGGGAAGCAGATTGAGTTTTGACAAAACTGATAACACCGTCCGCATGAGATGAAGATGATGGCTTGGATGGATCTGCATTAGCACGAGAAAAATTTGGAAGCAACTCATTCAAAGTACTAGATTGTGACTAAACCAAATCTAAGTACTGAGCCATAGTGACATCACGAGCGATCGGGGGTAAAAGTGATTTAGTAAACCACTCTGCCAATAATAGGTCAAGAATGATTTCTTTGATCATCCTTCGTCGTCATCTCCACTCATGAATATGGTCAGATATATGCACAGAGTCAGTTTGACGAAGGGAGTTCAAGAGTTCAGTACCCGTCTCGTAGTGCATAGGTAGTTGAAAGTGTGCAAGGAAATACATGGCAAGGGAGTTGAAATCATAAAAACAAGAACGTGGTAGTTCAATATGCCACTTTGCTGCAGAGCCCGTAAGTGTTCGCTGGAAAAGACACAAACGCATAGAATCATCCATGAGGGAGTTTGATGAAAACCACAAATGGAAAGTCATCACATGGTTATTTGGATCTTTTCCAGGTTTTCCATCAAATTTCAGAATATCAGAAGGAAGTTTAGCTGAAATAACTGGCCAAATCGGTGAATGAAAAATAGGATCATTGGTTAACCAAGATGAGTCTAGGAGATCCAGAGTCGCAAGGAAAGGCAGTTGTTGGTTAATTTGCGGATGATACTGGTGTGGCATAGGAACACCAGTAGGACCATAAATTGGGTTAGGTGGATAATTGTAACTAGTAGGTACTCCTACATACAGTTGTTGTTGACCAGGATAAACATGTTTTGATGATGGCTGAGAAACATTTGCATAACCCGGTGGGTTCTTAGCATTATAAGCCGGGTGATTTTCTTGCCCATAAGGAGGATAGACATTGTGCCCTTGAGGAGGGTAAGGAGTATATCTAGGAGGCAGATACACATTAGGCCCATGGGTAGGATAAATTTTTTTTCCTTGAGGACTCCAGGTGGTGTTTGGGATGCCGCCTGGATAAGGTTGTCCATAAGATGGTCCAGAAGGAATAAGATTTGATACTCCTCCTTGTGGGTTATGATATGAGTGCCCCCCAATGTGGGGTTGGGTAAATGTGCCTCCTAAAGATATTCCCCAGGATTATGAAGGGTTTCCAACAAATGAAGGTTTCCCCCCTGCCAATGGTGGATTAACAACCGGGGTATGACTGGCAAAGGGAGGTTTCCCTACGGGAAGAACATGAAAAGGGGGTGGTCCCTCGGGAGGGGTAGGCTCACCATAGGATGGTGGTATTATAGGAGGGATAATTCCAATAGATGGTGGTTTCCCTCCAGTTGGTTGTATTTGGCTGGAAAGGGTCTGCATTCTCTGGTGCAAAGATGTCCTAGCAGGATCGTGTGGAACATGTGGAGTTGTAGAGTGAAAGTTTGTAAAAGTGGGGGTAGGGATCGAAGTGACTTGGGAGTGAGTTGAGGTGATGAGTCCAGAATTAGGATGGACTCGTGCTGATGTAACAGTAAGTTTAATGACCTGATCGATGGGGTGATTCATAGTTTGACCGGATGGCCCAGTTTCAATAGGAGGGTCATAAGGATTAAAGGGTTGTCGAAAAGATTCAAAATGCTCATAGAGATCGCATCCTGATGAAGTCCTCCATATAGAACGAGAAGGTGTGGTGTTAAGCCCTAATATTGGCTCATTACCCCTTAATTGGGGCATATTATATTAGTAATGTTATTTTATTTATGTCGGCTTTAGGCCATTAGTTGTAATTATACCTCCTAGTCTCCTATATATACCAAGGAGACATTTTCATTTTGAATCATCTTGTACTTGAACATTTAAGTGGGGTAAAAGGAGGTTGCCCCCTCAAAGAGGCTTATTATCTAAAATTCTCTCTCTTTCAAGGCATTGAGTAGTTTTTCTAAGGATTTTCTATGCCATATTGATATTTGGCTCTTAACATATGGTATCAGAGCTCAAGGTCTTGGGGTTTCGCTGCTACATCTGAGACACCTTGGAATTTTTGCTATAACCTTTTTTCTACAATGTTTCAGAAGGAACAGGTTGGAGTATATTTAGTAGATGGAGCAAGGTACGTTGGGTTCAAAATTTATCTCCTTAGGCCTTATACTTTCGGAGATACAGCCTGTACAATATAGGATTCTGGAATCGTCCTGAAATGAGTCATTGTGGAATTTGCACTATAAAAACGTTTTTGTAATGTTTCCAACCCTGAGCTCTAGAGGATATTTATAGAAATTAGTAAGGTATCTATGGTAAAATGTTCAGCTTCTGGGTCATCTTAAATTTGTAGATACACCCTGTGTAAGATAGGGTATCTGACTAGTCCTATTGACTAGTCTCAAGAAGGTGTTCCAGGTAAAACAATCATAACTTATTCCTAGAGTATCCAAATT
>ML793741.1:993505-1016812 GCA_009831015.1 Picea engelmannii
TTATTCACTAATCCTAAATACTTAAATTTAAAATACTTGGCCATGTTTAAACTGTATGGATAAAGTCATTATCAATTCATGGGGCTTTATCCTTTTTCTTTTATGCCCTCTTTTTAATTTTTTTTCTTTCTTCTTTTTAGAATGCAACAATATCTGCAAGTCAAAAACACTAAAGGAACAAAATTACAATCAACAGTTGATCCTATAAATTATAGGGTTATAACATGGGGCATATATAGGGTTAAATGTATATGATACCGATTTGTAATTCTTTTAACTATGGTGTGCTCATTCTGTAAGGTGTTTTTGACACCGGGGCATCTCCTGGAACTAGATCAATAGAAAAATCTATTTCCCTTTTTTGTGGCAACCCTGGTATTTCTTGGTATACATCCTCAAATTCTTGTAGTATCGAGAAATATTCAAGTCTTGGAAAATTTATATTTTCTGGCTCCTCCACATGGGATGCATACAATTGACACCCTTTTTTGAAACAAATCTTCAGTTGTAAGGCTGAAATCTCCCTTATTGAGATGGGTCTTGGAAATCCTTTCACAATGCTCTATTTTCCATCTCCATCAAGACATGTAAATGTCTTGCTATGATAGTCTAGGACAACATGATGTTTTCCAAATAAATACATTCTAATTAGAATATCATAAGACCCCAATGGTATGATATTTATGTCAACACTAGTATTCACACCATTAAGACTATGGAACAACTTCTGACCATATCATGGATTCTCCTTTTGGTTCTAGTGGCTAGTTGAACCAAACTTGATTTCCCTAGCTTACTTTTCTCCAACTATAATCTATCCACTATTTTAGGATCAATGTAACAATGACTTGCTCCCGAATCAATTAAAATAGAAACAGGCTAATTTATGATCTTACCTTCCACCTCGATCATGTTGGATTGGTATTCTTCTTGTCGATCATCTAATGCTGCATAAATCCTTCCCATGTATTCGACTGTTGTAGCTTCTTGGATGTTGTGCACCTTCTTCACTCTATCCTTTCTATGTGGGAAATATTTATACAAGTGGTCTTCTTTGCATATGCATTGAGGACATTGCCAAAATAAGGGGGAGGGGATGTAACACCTCGGGTTTTGAGCCTCCATTTTAAATAATGTATTGTTACATTTATGAGAGGCTAGAGTGCCCACACAATTATTAAAAGGCCAGTGTGCCTAAGAAATGTAATGTTTTGATCATTATTAATAATAAATACATTGCTGGCTACTAGACAAACAATGAATAGATTTATAGGGGGATATGATTCCACAAGAGAGGGGGGATTGAGGGGATAAGTGCTTATTTATTTTATATTACCCATTTTGTGTAATGGGGGGGAAGTCAGTTACGTGAGCTCTTGGGGGAAGGCCAAGAGGTTCTTGACCCCCACGAATTACAAAAACATGTCCCTAGTCTGTGGAAGGGGTTCGTTCTCCTATTGGAAAATACTCTCTGTTATCACACTAAGTTGCCTTGGGTCTTTAGCACTTAGTTTTAAAATTTTTAAAGCCCTTTTGATCTTAATTTTTGTTTTATTTTCTTAAGTGTGATTTACTTAGGTTTCCTTGAATAAATGAAGTCTTGAGTGTTGGCTCAATTGTGACCCTCACATAATTTTTAGCTTAGGTTCATTTTCTTGGCTTATAATTTGACTCACCTCATGACTTGACACCAAGCCTGACTCAACCCATGACCTATATGACTTGACATGTCACCTTTTTCACTCATATATTTTTCCTTTACATGTTGTCGCTATGTCGTATTAAAATGTTCAAATCATCTTTTTGAAAAAGAGTGCTGCCAACTCACTAGAAGTTTCCGTAGTGCATTCCTTGTCCTTGCTATTTGGCCATAATTCATCATCATAACACTGGGGTCATGATATACCTAGTTTTCAGCAACATGGTTTGTTAAAATATGATTTTGAAGATTTTGTTTTAATGATATTTCTAACGGTTTCAAGTTTTGAATGCTTTCAAAACTCGACGCTGCTGAAATTACCAGTTCAGACCAGTTGGCAGTGAGGCTACGTGATCGATTGCTGAGGTGGATTTGGAAGTTGAGAGGGTCGTGGTGATCTCCTAAAAAGTTTCAAAACTCCAAGTTGGCTACTCCTCTAGGTATTCCATGGTTTCCCTCCTCTGCATATCAAATTCGGGTAATACCTGTTGCCTGGAGTTTCGGTAGCGACCATCCCTGTAAATTGTTCTCTCTTTCATCCCTCTCCATTCATATTTTCTCTCACACAGACCTGCAGTCATTATCACTTGGTTTTCAGTTAGCAAGACACCCATTTACCTTACTCCCGAGTGTTGAGTGGCCAAGCAAACTTTGTTCCTTGTGTGTGCATTGCGCTACCCAAAATCCCTGCCGAAACTTTGTCGCGTTTCCCCTGCTTCCTCTACTATTCGGATTGGAGTGTTTTATAACCTAATTTTAAAATACCATTGGAGTGGTTTCCTCCATATTGTTATTCTTCAGTTTGATATTTTTAAATAGTAAGGGGAGGGAAAATTGCAGCTCTTAATTTACAAAATCTATTAAGTAGTGTGAGTCAAAGGAGAATCCTAGGAGAAATCAGCCTTTGTTCACTGTCATTCTCCCTTTGAAGTCTGCCTTTGTTTCCTCTCCTATATTTCACTACACTATAGCCTTTGACCTCATATATTAACTCATGGAGACACCTCAGAAAAATAAATCTCACAAGGGAGGCACTGTGGTTAGAACTGAACCCTCTGATATGCAGTTATTTGAGGTACAACCAATGGTTAGGGAAGTTTTTCAAAGGGTGGGCTACCTCTCTTTCTGCCAAAACATGCAGAGGGGACATCCTGAGGTGGCAAGGCAATTTTCCTCACATTTTTATGGCCTTAAGACTAAAGTAGGAGATCTGGAGTTTGAGGTGTCTGAAGCCTCCATTGCAACAACCACAAGGATTCCTAACACATGAGAGAGATGGTTTAAATCCATGACTTTGAATGATTCCTTCTCCAAAGAGTTTCTTAAGCCAGATTATCAGACTGACAACTTGTCCAAGGGGGTTTCTAGAAGTCATCTAGTTGAAGGTTTTGACAAGATGTTGAAGATCATCCAGAGATACTTTACATGTGAGGGGAGATTTAATATGTTATACCAGTACCATATAAGGCTTCTGCTTCATTTTACTACTAAATATGAGATGAACATCCCTTTCTACTTGTTGAGGAGCATGTGGAAAATGTCTGACAGAGTCCAAGCCAAATCCAAGGCTGTGGATACTAGTGTTTTTAATTCTAGATTGATCAAAATTTTGGTAATGGAAGAATTGAAGAAGATGAATATTTATTGGGAGAAATTCATTGTTTCTGCTCACATGAAGTTGGACACAGTTTCAAATCCTCAGTCTGAGATGTAAATTCCTTTTCCATCCACTAGCGAATCTCCAACAGGAACAAGGAAGAAAAGAAAGAGTAAATTTATTACTCATGGCAAAGAAGTTGTTAAGGAAGTTGAAGAAGCAGACAAGGAGGCATATCATTCCCCATAGAGAGACTCTTCACCTCCTCCTGCACCAGAACTAGAAGAGGTCCCTTCATCTACTAAAGCCACAACCAAGAAAGGAATAAAGTTGCATTTCTCTTCATCTCCCTCAGCAACTAGCACAAAGGTCAGGAAACCTTTTACAATATCATCAACTCTCAAGGAGGTTGTTAAAGCACACGACCTACCAAAGGCTTCTATTCTGAAGAAAAATAAAGAGAAAGGCAAAGGCATTGAGAAGCCTATGGAGGAGGTAGAAAGAGCCCCTATGCAACAGAAAGATGAAGATGAAGCCATGAAGAAGCATGTTGAAATTTGTTGTTTATCATTATCTTATATCCTTTCTGATTTTATTGACCCAGGGTTCACGTCTGTTCGGGTTTCCAACAAAGTCTCTAAAACTATTGGCCCTCTTGGTAAAATAGAAGGCAACACAACGCACATGGTGCACTGAACTATCTCACCTGAGATAGTCTTAATGGGTGGCTGTAATACTCATGTGTTTACATCCTAGGATTGAGTGAGAGATCTGGTAACTGTGTATTGGGGTTGCTACTGTAACATATTACCGCAATATACCATTATCACGATATATGCAGAAATATAATAACTCATTCATTTAGCACAATTATATCTACTGAGACAATAAATAAATACTTTCATTCAATCACATAACATAGATGTTACCGTGGTTCACTCCCCAGGCTACGTCCACAAAGATTTGGCTCTGGGCTCTTTTATTATCGTTGTTCTGTCATTACAACACAGTGCGCTTTACAATTCTCCTCCGTCGGGTCGAGATCTGTTATGAGGCAGACTAGATCGCACCAGGCTCCTCAGCCTGCGATCTAACCCTCAAGATCTACCCTCTTCTAGCCTCTCTAGCTCAAAATCTTAAAAGTAGGTCATACAACAAAATATTACATACCATTCCATTCGCTACATCAATTCTCTCTAATATAACGACTCTCTCTCAAAAACACCACACCCCCTATGAGACCTAATTATCTCTATTTATACGTTTCTGGCTCTTCAACCATTAAAATACATTTCAAAAACCCTAACCCTACCATCATTAGGTCTTCCATGCATGCGCACGTGCTGTTCTTCCTTCCAACTGTCACTTTCCTTATGCATGCCTTCTTTCCTAAAATCGCCTTGCTTTCCACCTTGGTCTGCTTCCAACAGAACCATTTGTTGGTTATCCTTATCTTATATCCGTTCTGAGTTTATTGGCCCAGGGTTCATGTTTGTTCGGGTTTCCAACAAAGACTCTAAAACTATCGGCCCTCCTGGTAAACTAGAAGGCAACACAACACACAGGGTGCACTGCACCGTCTCACCCAAGATAGTCTTAATGGGTGGTTGTAATACTCATGTGTTTACAACCTAGAATTGAGTGAGAGATTTGGTAACTATGTATTGGGGTTTCTACTATAACATATTAATGCAGTATACCATTATCACGATTTATGCAAAAATCTAATAATTCATTCATTTAGCGCAATTATAGATACTGATACAATAAAGAAATACATGCATTCAATTAAATAACATAGATGTTACCATGGTTCACCCCCCTTGGGCTATGTCCACAAAGATTTGGCTCTGGGCTCTTTTATTATCGTCGTTCTGTCATTATAGCGCTGTGTGCTTTACAATTCTCCTTCATCGGGTCAAGATCTGTTATGAGGTGGACTAGATCGCACTAGGCTCCTCAACGTGCGATCTAACCCTCAAGATCTACCCTCTTCTAGCCTCTCTATCTCAATAGCTTAAAAGTAGGTCATACAACAAAATATTACATACCATTCCATTCGCTACAACAATTCTCTCTAATATAACGACTCTCTCTAAAAAAAACCACACCCCCTATGAGACCTAATTATCTCTATTTATACGTTTCTGGCTCTTCAGCCATTACAATACATTGCAAAAACCTTAACCCTACCATCATTAGGTATTCCATGCATGCACATGTGCTGTTCTTCCTTCCAACTATCACCTTCCTTGTGCATGCCTTCTTTCCCAAAATTTCCTTACTTTCCGCCTTGGTTTGCTTCCAAAACAATTATCAACATTATCACTTCACCTAGCAATCACACCTTCAAAAGATTGATTAGACAACTCAGGGAGGCTAGGAAGGAGGTTGCTCGCTTGAAATCAAAGGGTTTATCTGAAAGGATCAATATGAAGGAGCTCATGGATAATTACAACAACACTCTTGACTTGGCAAGATTTGCAGCTAGAAGATCTCTTCCTCTCCATAAACAACTCAAGAACCTTTATAAGAAAAACATAGATTTTCAGTCTCAGAACAAAAAACTCAAAACAGAGTTGCAACACTTCAAGGATGAGGTGGCACAGAGGAATTTAAATGTTTTGGTTGAAGCTACCATTGAAAAAGAGGAGTCAGTAATGAATAAAATCACACTTGCAGTGAAGAATCCTGTCATTACAAAAGGAAAGCATGCTGCTGTGCCAGAAATAAGTCCTCCTTCCACAAGAAGGAGTGCCAAGTTGATGAAATGATTGGGGGAATGTAAGCTCCATTTTTGAGAATGGTCTCTTTTTGCAAGAGTAAGTGATCAAGGATGAATTATTTTTTTCCACTTATACAGGCATTTACAGGCTCCTAACCTATCAACTCAAGGTTTTTTGTGCTTTCAAAGGATTAATATCCTCATACAGAAGGAGCACAAACATTCCGTAGCGCTTTGGCGCTGCAGAATCATCTAATTAACATGTCCTGGTGCTGCGAATTCCACATGATGCTACCAAATCTCATAATACTGGTATAATGATGGCGCTGTGAATTTCATAGGATTCTACCAAATCTGTTAAGCGGTGTAATGATGGCACCACGAATTCCACAGGGTTCTACTAAATCAGTTTTGATGTCAGGCGCTACAAATTCTGCAGGACCGTTTCAGTGTGGTGCTACCAAATCATACATAGAGATATAGAAACTCGATGCTACCAACTCTACAGGCCTATTTTAGAGACTGTTCTACGAAATGTGTAGAGTATTTTGTGAAGGTGCTACAAAAACTCACTACCCATCACACTACGGAATGACACTACCAATAGGTACCTAGAATCAGGGGGTTCAAGTTATCACTTTGGTGGATGGATGATGATGTGGAGAACATATAAGACCATAGATGGCAACATGATGAGAGATTACAACCTCTGCAAGACACTTGGCATGGAAAGGGATGCACATCAAAGAAGATCATGTCAGTTAAAAGTTTGTTGGATCAATTGCCAACATGTTTCCTTCTTTATAGCATAGTTGTTAGCATAGATGTTAGTTGAAATAACTATTTGGAGAATTTTATGGGAGGAAGGCCAAATCACACCTCCAGCTGTTGCCTTCCATTTTTTGTTATAAATAGATATTCCAAATGCTTTACATGGTTCAAATGGTTGAGCTAGGCTCCCTAATTGTAATATTTTGATGAAGCATACTGGTTCTTTGGTGATGTACTTGACTTGAGACTTTTTGATTAATATAAGTCAGTTTCTCTTATTCCATCTTATTGCCTCTTATACTGAAGTGTTCATGGTTGAATGATTCACATGAAATTGTTATAGCTGTATTATGATGAATGTTTGATTATAGTACTGTTATGATGTTCTTCAATATTCTCTAAGCTTTGAATTCAAGAAGATCTTGTGTTTGAGATTTTCTTCCTTATTCTTCTTGAAGACCTGATGTCCATAGCAGAACTCTACATTTTCTTCACTAAATTCTTCCTTCTATCCACCTTTACTCCCACTCACTGACTGAAGTTGATCAAAACCTTAATTTCTTGTGCATGCTAGCCCAAATTTCCGAGTTAGAACATTATTATCTCGAGTCTTATCCATTTGACCTCTTAAATACTCATTTAAATTTACATATAACTTGATGGGTACTGGGATTATCCTCTCTGCAATCCAAGGGTGATTCCTAGTGCTAACACTCTCATTCCCATCCCCATTCTGGTACTGTTGTTGGTTGCCTCACGCGTTCATTCACCCATTTTTTCCAGTTTTCATCCTCTCTCGTGGATTTTTCACTCCATTCATTCCTTCACTCACTCACATTTCCTCATTTTGGTATCTTGGCTTTGGAAAGGAAGACAAACTGTTGAAGAGTATCCATGATTTTGTTGGTTGTAGAGAATGCTGGTATAGTCTAGCCATGTTTTGAGGCCTGGATGTTTGAGATGTTTGGCCTATTATCAACTTTGATGACGACTGCGAGTCCTGAGAGTCCCAACATTGATATTCTGGACCAGTTGCACTGGAGCCCTAGATGCAGAGGGACTTCCTGAGGGACTCTGTGGTAGAGAACGATGGAGGTCTATTCTCTTGGGTGGTGTAGTATGGGTAGAAGAGAGTTGGGTACTTGGATTTTTGTGAGTGTTGGAGAAGCCTCTGAGAGCTTGGTTTGGGAAGCCAAGTAACACTCTGGAACCGTCCTTGTGGATTCATAGACCTAGATCGAGGGTTAAAATGTTGTTGATACTTGGAACAACAATGTCTATGGTTGTGTGGAACGTCCTTGGTATACACCGAGTTGGTGTCTTATTTTATAAAAGATAAGTTCTCTCTGTTATGTTTTCCTTTCTTATGTATTTATTTCCGCTACATATCAAATTATTCTACCTGAGATTGTACCTATAATATGCATGCTTTCTAGTTAATGTTGTGCATGATATATTATGCATGTCTTCTATGTTGGGGTATGAATATTGATCATTTAATGTATTTTTTTCATGCTATTTATTAATTAAGTGTTATCAGAGTCCAAATAATCCAAGAGGTGCATTCTTGGTGTGTCATGTCGTCTCGTGGGATGTTGGGTATGTTACTGTTTGGTAACATAGAAGAATTGTAGTGGAGTTTTCTGGCTTGGGTGGTTGGGGACGTTACAAATTGGTATTGGGGACGTTACAAATTTGTAACTTCCCAAGCCACCAAAGCTGGGAAATTCCACTACCATTCTTCTTTGTTACCAAACTGTAACATACCCAGCCTCCCACATGACGACATGCCACACCAAGAACACACCTCTTGTCTGATTTGAAGACTCTGATAACACATAATTAATAAAGAATCATGAAAAAAATACATGCAAAGATCAATATTCATACCCCAACATAGAAGACATGCACAATATATCATGCACATCATTAAATATAAAGCATGCATATTATAGGTACAATCTAAGGTAGAATAATTTGATACACAGTGGAAATAAATACATAAGAAAGGAAAACATAATAGAGAGCACTTATCTTTTATAAAATAAGATACCAACTGGATGTAGACCAAGGATGTTCCACCCAATTGTAGACACTGTTATTCCAAGTCTCAACAACAATGTCACCCTCGATCTAGGGCTATGAATCCACAATAATGGTTCTAGAGTGTTACTTGGATTCCAAAACCAATCAACACTCAAGCTCTCACATGATTCTCTAGCACTCATAATAATCCAAGTACCCAAATCTCTTATACCTAGCTTGCACCACCCAAGAGAATAGACCTCCACCCTTCTCTGCCACGTAGTCCCTCAGGAAGTCCCTCTCCATCCAGAGCTCCAGTGAAGCTGATCCAAAATCTCCATGCTGAGACTCTCAGGACTCATAGCTGTGATCAAATTTGATCACATGCCAAGCATCTCAGACATGCAGGCCTCAAAACATGGCTGGACTACACCAAAAATCTCTACAACCAACAAAATCATGGCTGCTCTTCATCAGTTCATGTTCCTTTCCCAAGCCAAGATACCAAAATGAGGAAAGATGAGTGAATGAAGGAATTAATGGAGTGCATAATCCACAAGATAGGATGAACAGTGAAAAAAATGGGTGAATGAACGTGTGAGGCGGCCAACAATAGTACCAGAATGGGGACGAGAATGCGAGTATTTTCTAATGAGAGAATGAAACCCTTCCATAGACCAGGGACGTGTTTTTGTAATTCGTGGGGGTCAAGAACCTCTTGGCCTTCCCCCAAGTGCTCACGCAATTGATTCCCCCCCATTACACAAAATGGGTAATATAAAATAAATAAGCACTAACCCATCAAGCCGCCCTCTCTTGTGGAATCATAGCCCCCTATAACTCTAGTCCTTGTCTGTCTAGCAACTAACGATGTATTTATTATTAATAATGATCAAAACATTACATTTATTATGCACACTAGCCTTTTAATTATTTTTTTGGCACTCCAGCCTCTCAACAATGTAACAATACATTATTTAATATGGGGGCTCAAAACCTGGGGCTCAATCTCTACAACCAACAGAATAGTGGCTACTCTTCAGTAGTTCGTCTTCCTTTCCCAAGCCAAGATACCAAAATGAGGAAAGATGAGTGAGTGAAGGAATGAATGGAGTGCAAAATCAATGAGAGAGGATGAAAAGTGAATAAAATGGGTCAATGAATGCGTGAGGTGACCAACAACAATACCAAAATGGGGACGTGAATGAGAGTATTTTGCAATAGGAGAATGAACCCCTTCCATAGACCAGGGACATGTTTTTGTAATTCCTGGGGGTCAAGAACCTCTTGGACTTCCCCTAAGAGCTCACGTAACTGATTTCCCCCCCATTACACAAAATGGGTAATATAAAATAAATAAGCACTTAGCCCCTCAACCCCCCTCTCTTGTGGAATCATAGCCCCCTATAACTTTAGTTCTTGTCTGTCTAGCAACCAACAATGTATTTATTATTAATAATGATCAAAACATTACATTTATTAAGCACACTGGCCTTTTAATTGTTGGATTATTGAGAGGGGGGGGGGTGAATCAGTAATAGAGCAATTGAAATATTTTTTCACCAAAAATACAAGTGTTATATCAGTGAGGAATTATCACCAATAGTTACAGAGTAAATAAACAATGAACAAATGAGCAATCACACACATGCACAATACACCAGTGTTTTTACGTGGAAACCCAAAGCGAGAGAAAACCATTGAATGCTTTTTCTTATATGTCTTGAATAATTACATTCATTGGAAGCACCAACTTCCTTTGTTTTCCAGCTGCAACTGGAAGGAGGCTCCAACCCCCTAGTTTCTCAGGCTACAGCCTGAGGGGAGCTCCAACTCCCCAATTCTCTGGCTACAACCAGAAGGAGGCTATAACCCACTATTTTCTCCGGCTACAACCGAAAGGTGGATACAACCACCTGTCCTTGCCCCATCCAACTTTCCTGATGTATAAGTAGAATTATGGAACCACTGTCACACTATCACTGTGAGATATACCATTGTACAACTGTATCAATCTGTACCACTGACCTGCATCCAACCTGTACAACTTCCCTATAATCAATCGTACCTGAACTGAACATGTATCAAAAAAATACAGTAGGTACACGACCTGTAGTGTTGTAGCACACGTATGTACATGCCCTATCTATTATGCAGCTCATGTATGTATGCAATCAAACTGTTATGCAGCCTGCGTATGCCTTCTGAAAACTAGGGTTTTCTTTCTCTTGAAAACTTCTAACCCTCTGTAACTTTTTCACATAGATTTGTAACCTGTCACTGTATCCAGACTGTAACTGTACCCTGTACATGCATCCTCATACATAACCTTTACCCAAAGCATATATATCTCTCTCTAGTCATGTGCCATATAGGTTTGTGTAATTATGAACAATTATAATAACCCTCACATGATCTAGTCATCAAACCCTTTATGATACTCAACCTCTCAATACATCAACCACTTCACAATTGCAAGCTCTCAACCATGTACCACAAAAACCCTTAGCCACATGCTAAGAAATACAATATGTGCCTCAATAATAAGTATCAATGATAAATATACCAACACTGTATTTCTGTAGATATGACTTATGCAGAAGATCCCATGTAGCCACTAGTCTTTCTAGGAAGAATTCTCAATTCTCCATAATAATTTCTCATGCATACATCAAAATCAAACTATTCATAGAAATAAGACATACCTTTTGAACCAATGGATAGATCTGTTGTATCTGAGTACTGTAGACCTTCCTGGAAGCTTAATCTTAGAATCTAGAACCTCTGCATATTCATCTCTTCAAGTTTCCATGGATTTATGAACATGTACACACCCTAATACACTGCCAGCCCGCGTACGTATGCACCCTAATACACTATCAACTCACGTACTGTACGCACCCTAATACACTGTCAACTCGTGTACGCCTAAGAAAATATGTTTTTTTAGTATTCGTTGTATTGCTAAAACTTTCGCCGTCAACCCTTCGTACTACCTCAGACTTTCACAACTTCAGATGTATCAATGAGTACTTGCAATAAGACTTACACAACAAAAGATATTCAATGTATTCAAGTGTGATTAAATGAGATAGCCTACCTCTTATTTATACTTTCATGTAGCATCCCAATTTCCTTATTTTAGGGAGTTCTCCATTAACTTAATTATTTAAATAATTTCTTTTGCAAGCACTTTGACTTTTTGGGGCTTCTAGATGACTCATGAGGTCCTCCAACTTCACATGGCCATAAGTCTCTAACCGTGAGGATTTATGTGATGTTCCACATACCACCGAAAATGGCATGACAAGAACTATCCATATAGGATATTTTTACTAAAAAATTCACCGACCTTCATCTCATTATTCCACAATTAAGCATGGGTTCTCTAACCATACTTCTAGGATAACTCAATCTTCAAAGCGTCTTTCCGTGAGGGATTTCACCATAAGGGGACCACTTTGGAGTTCATCCATTTGTACATCTTATCAACCACGACAAGAAAATAATGAGTCATCATTACATCAAACAAACTTAGGTCCATTACCCAAACCTTTGTGCTACCGAGCTTTCTTCAAGGGTTGACATCAATGACAACCAACCTTAATCAACATTAATAATTATTTGGGCACTCCGGCCTCTCAGAAATGTAACAATACATTATTTAAAATGGATGCTCAAAACCCAGGGTGTTACATCCCCTCCCCCTTATTTTGGCATTGTCCTCAATGCATATGCAAATAAGATCACTCGTACACTGATTTCCCACACAGAAAGGATAGAATGAAGACTGTGCAAAACATCCAAGAAGATACAATAGTTGAAGACATGGGAAGGATTTATGCAGACTTAGATGATAAAAAATAAGAATACCAATCCAACATGATCGAGGTGGAAGGTAAGATCATAACTCAATTTTTTCCTATTTTAATTGATTCATGAGAAAGTCATTGTTACATTGATCCTAAAATAGTGGATAGATTACAGTTGGATAAACTTAATCTTGGGAAATAAAGTTTGGTTCAACTAGCCACTGGAACCAAGAGGAGAATCCATGATATGGTTAGACGTTGTTCCATAAGTCTTAATGGTGTGAATACTAGTGTTGACCTGATCATCATACCATTAGGGTATTATGATATTCTAATTGGAATGGATTGGTTGGACAAGCATCATGCTGTCCTAGACTGTCATAGCAAGACATTTACATGTCTTGATGGAGATGGAAAACATATCACTGTTAAAGGAGTTCCAAGACCCATCTCTATAAGGGATATTTTAGCCTTACAATTGAAGAGATGTTTCAGAAAAGGGTGTCAATTGTATGCAGCCCATGTGGAGGAGCCATAAAAGACAAAGGGGCCAAGCCTTGAAGATTTCTCTATACTACAAGAATTCAAGGATGTATTCTAAGAAATACCAGGGTTGCCACCAAAAAGGGAAATATATTTCTCTATTGATCTAGTGCCAGTAGCTGCCCCAATGTCAAATTTTTTTTACAGAATGAGCACACCAGAGTTAAAATAATTACAAATGCAGTTGGAGGAATTGATGAAGAAAGGGTACATACGCCCAAGTGTTTCACCTTGGGGAGCACCAATACTCTTTGTCCAAAAGAAAGATGGAAACTTGAGGTTGTGTATTGAATTTCGACAGCTGAGTAAGTCTACTATAAAGAACAAGTATCCTCTACCCATAATTGATGACCTCTTTGATCAACTAAGAGGAGAAAAGATATTTTCAAAGATAGAATTGAGATTAGGATACCATCAAGTAAGAATAAAGAAAGAAGGCATCCATAAGACAACCTTTAGAACTATATATGAGAATTATGAGTTTGTAGTGGTGCCATTTGGATTGTCCAATGTACCAACTGTCTTTATGTGCTTAATGAATGGCATATTAAAATATTACTTGGATAAGTTTGTCATAATATTCCTGGATGACATACTTGTATATTCTAAGTCAGAGGAAGAGAATGAACATCACCTAAGACTGATACTGCAAGTGCTGAGAGAACATCGATTGTATGCCAAACTGAGTAAGTATTATTTTTATCAAGAACAAATCCATTACTTGGGGCACATTATTTCAGAAGAGGGTATAACAGTAGACCCTGAGAAGATTGAAGCCATTAGAGGATGGCCAACACCCAAGAATGTTTCAGAAGTCAAATATTTTATGGGGTTAGCTGGTTACTACAAAAGGTTTATAGTAGGGTTTTGTAAGATTTCTCATCCCATCACTTCTTTTCAAAATAAGGGAATTAAATTTGAATGGACACTTGAGTGTGAAGAAAATTTTAATTCCCTAAAGAAATTACTTACTCGTGCACCTATTTTGAAGATTGTTGACCCAAATGAGAATTTTGTGGCATGCACATATTCATGCAAGGAAGGACTTGGTGGAGTCCTAACTCAAAATGGACATGTCATTTTTTATGAGTCCAGAAATATTAAGGAGCACGAGAGGAACTATGCCACACATGATTTGGAGCTTTCTTCCATTGTTCATGCATTGAATATGTGGAAGCATTATCTCATGGGAAAGAGATTTGAATTAAGAACTGACCACAATGGTCTGAAGTATCTTTTTGATCAATCAACATTGAATTCCAAGAAAAAAAAATGGTTTGAATTCTTAAGTCAATTCAAATTTGATATCAAGCATATCAAAGGAAAATAAATTAAATTTTCCCATGCACTTAGTAGAAGAGTGCATCTCATGCATGCTACAACTGTCAGTATGCATCAGTCAGACTTGAAGAGAAATTTTTTAGATGTTGTTGTTATAGATCAACATTATCTATAGGTAAAGGAAAGATTATAGCGAGGATATATACAACATAAAGTGAAAAAGTATGAGATAAAGGAATATGGACTACTTATGCATAAAAATAGAATTTATGTTCCTAGTTCCAGAGAACATAGGAATTTGGTATTAAAGGAAATGCATAATGTTCAATATGTTGGACATCCCGGTTACCAGAAAAAAATTATAGTAGTAAGAAGCCAATTCTTTTGGCTGGGCATGAAAAATGATGTTGCTGATTACATCGTCAGATGTATGGAATGTTAGAGAGTGAAGGTTGAGCATAGACACCCAACAGGTTTGCTACAACCATTACCAATTCCAGAGAAGAAATGGGAAGTGATAACCATTGAGTTTATAACTAAATTTCCCATGAAAACAAGGAAACATGATTCAATCATGGTAGTGGTTGGTAAATTGACAGAGGCTGCTCATTTTATTCATGTAAAAACAACTCATACAACAACTAATATTGCAGAAATTTACATGAAGGAAATTGCTAGGTTGCATGGGATACCTAGGAGAATTGTCTCAGACAGAGACACTAATTTTACTTGCAATTTTTGGAAAGGATTATTCAAAGGATTTGGTACAAACCTAAACTTTAGCACAACATACCATTTGCAGTCACATGGGCAGACAATGTAACACCCCAAGGCCGAGCCCCTGGTGAATTGTAATTATGTTTATAGGCTGGTGAGCCAAGTGTTATAAGATGGAAAACTTATGTGTTTATTAGGTTGGAGAGACCCGATTCTAAGGCCATTGAGTTTGATTTTATATATGTAAATATGCACATCATTAATAAAATTATATCGCTGCATGTAGACCCTCCACGGAGAAAGAGTTATGGGGGACTAAGATCCACTAGGCAGGGAAAGGGAAGGGGCTAAGTGTATAGGATTAGGGGCTAAGCTAGAGGGCATACCTCTAAAAGAATACTATTATATTATTATTCCCTAGAGGCTAAGGCTTGACATAAACTATGTTGTCCTAAGTTCCCAGGGAAGGGGAATGAGTGTTAAGTGGAGCTCATACAGCTTCGGGAAGACATGTGTCAACCTGGGCACATGCAATTTTTAGGTGGGAAATCCAACTTGTTGGGGGTTCCCTCACGACTCTCGCAATGATCACCACTCTGGAAATTGACCATCCTCCCCAACGATGCATGCACTGAGATAGAGAGAGCCTTGACATAACCAACCATTTTCCTCCATCGTCGTTCTCTGCAACTTCTAAAACCTGCACACCCGTGTTATGAAGCTAACCATTTTTCCTGTGAAGCACAATGTTGAGGGAAAGATATGCAATTATTTTACTCAAGAATTTTCAAATATTTCTTGGCTAATGAAAGATAGTAGGGAATTTTACCCTATGTATAGCCTAAAAAAGTGTTTCCATATCCACAAGTATTAATTACGAGGGGTTAGGATGATTTTTTAATAAAATATTGTTGCAAAAAAGTATAACATTTTTATACCATTTTTTGAATAAAACAGATGCAAAAGGTAAATGTGGAGACAAAAGAAAAAATACCAAGTCACATATCAACACAGATGAGACAGAAAAGCAATCGCTTATTTCATGCCAAGAAATAAAAAGAGTCATTCTCTTTACAAAAATACCTAAGTGAGTTTGGACCAAAGTAAAACTTAGAAATCCCCGATGAAAATCATAAAGGACTCTGGAAAGAAGTAAAAAATGAACTTTAAAATATGGATCAACTTACCACAGATTGCTTTCCATGTGATTGCACAATATCCTTTATCAGTTATGAAATTTAATTCATAAACAGACAAGTCTACACAGACTATCAAATATAGATCAACACCTCTGAAAACAAGTGTGTGAATGATGTAATTCGACTTTGAATCTTGATGTCTAGAATAGGACCCTGCTGTCATAAAAGAGAATTAGGATTTTAATGAATTGAAGAATGAATGAAAACTGAACTATCTCAATAAAACTCAAGAGAAAACCTTAGTATGCTTTCTCCTTCTCTTCTCCCCTTTTTCTTCCTCTTCCTTTGCTTTTATACATTCCAAATTAGTTGAAGTAGTTCAACCATTTCATTTAGTTAAGTTAACAAAAACTCAACTAACTTTTAGTTTAGGGGAAGAATTAATATAGTAATAATAATAAGGGTATTTCAATAAATAATAACTAGTAGGTGGGACCCCTTGTAACTCCCTTTAATTTCTTTAACAAAAATAAACATAACTAGACAAAAAATCAAACACATCCCTCCTTGTTGCTCCCATAATCATTTTCATAATTTGAAAATTAAATATCAATGATATTTCAGATCATATCCAAACACATAATATCCAGAATATCCAAAAATAGTATGTTGTCCAAAAACTTCAACATTTCACGGTTCTTAATAAAACAATAATAAAATATGCTCAAAAACCATATTTTCCACTTTGGGAGGCAATTTTCCCTTTGTTACTGCTATCTCCTTTTGACTTTCCTAAGTTATCCTTAGGCTGTGTGGAGCCTTTAGGATTTATCTCATTTATGACATGTGAACAATCATCTCTCAAGTACATGCAGGATGAAACATATTTGGACGAATCACTTGAGGGAGAGGAGGGGGAAGAAACAACTTTTCCTTTATCATGCATATGGTGGGCTTCGATATTGAATCTTTTTCTTGCATAGGAGGACTGTACACGTGAGTGTGCATGGAAAATTTGGAAATTTGGGTTAAGGGGTGGAGGAGGAGCATGTAGAGACAAATTTGGCCAGCCACGATGTTGGGAAACTGCTGGGTGAACAATATCCTGCCATCCGTCATTTTCGGGAACTTCAGGTTGCAATGAAACATGAGAGGGCACATGGATACCATGGACATGCTGGGGTTGGAAGGGAGGCCTCTCTGATCTAGGTTGGACCACCCCTTGTCCAATCCAATTGAAAAATCCATCTTGGAAGAGTTGGTTTAACTCTTGAGGATCTGCATCAAAATGTATCAAGAATCTTGGCCTTCTAGGCCCTCTGTTCCAATTTCCTCTGCTCCTGTTACTTCGGACATGGCTTCCTCTACCAAAGAATCTCATCTTGTATGCAATGTCTATTAGCAACTAGTTTCTTAAACAAACCATACATGACATCTCTTAATATGAAACAAAGTTTGGGTCAACAATCACATCAGACCCATGAAATCCAATCCCTAAAATTCATTTAATAATTGTCAATGAGCAGGGGGTGAATAAGGGTTCTGGGATATCTAATGGGGTTGTATTGAGCGAAAAAGTGATAAAATGAAAGAGAGTAAGAACATGATTGCTTCTCATCAATTCGTTAAACAATCGACTTTGCAACAATAACCAAATCATATCAGTTGTGATCCATATGTGTGTTATTTCTTAATCATTGTAATACAAAGTTTTAATTTAATTTTAATAACAGGGCGTGCAAAATGAATTTGGGATCGTGAGGGGATTTGTATTGAGCGAAAAAGTGAGAAAATGACAGGGAATTTGATGGATATTATTCATAAAACAAATTAAATAAATCATACAATCATAACTCTGTTCAAAATTAATCCAAAAAGCATCCACTTCCAAAACCGACATTCACTGTTCCTCAATTGTATACAAAACCGCTTGCTGTTTAAACAATTAAATTTCCCAAAATTCCTTAATTTATAACAATCTGTGCAATTTTAAATTATAAAAAAATTTCTAATTCAACAATACTGTTTATTATAATGCTGACCCCTTCTTCTTTTTTCTAAAAATAATCAAAACATGTGCAACAATATGCTTGACATCTATCCCTGATAATTAAAAGTGCACCACGATAAGTAATCAATAGTCACTGTTCACCAATCAACAATCATGCCCAATTTAAAAATACACAGGTATTTTTTTTAACAAAAACGTAGGCAAACTTAAAGGTATGCCAGATCATACACAAGACTTTAATCCATCAATCGAAAAAATCATGAAACAACAAAAATCAACCCAACATAAACTCCGAGCTTTATCTCTGTGGGTATAAATTCTTTTTTAAACAATTGATAGTATGCGCGATGTTTCCAATATAACCAATCATATATGGGGCAAACATAACTCGATCAACACATAGGCATCATTTTTTACCTTGCCAGAACCATGATCGGGCTCAATAAAAATCGCACAGGTGTCTTGTTATGCAATCAAGACCATGCTGGATAAAACACAGTAAGAGAAACCATAAAAAATAGGAAGACATTAAAAACTAAATGAGTCTTGAAATCAATCATTAAAAACTACCACTAGCGATGGAACTAGACTTATGCATGCACTAAAGCGAACTGAGACTTGACGAAGAATAACTAGGAGTGACATAAATGAGTTATGCATTGAGCATTGGCATGCATGCATGTCGTTGGGGGCCACTGGAGATGAAAGAATGTGTTGAACATGCTTTTTCCCAATTCTGGTTTGGCGTTGTAGTGTCCGAATCCCAAAACTTATGTTATGTACCTGTGGTCATCACCGAACTACTTCTTGATGGGAAATCTAATGAGGTGGACTGGTGTTCGGGAGTTTGGACCATGAAATATTCATATCTCCTGGAGGCTCGAAGTCATTACCATCACTTATGATAATTAACCCAAGATTAAGACTTTAATTATTTCAGGAGTTCGGGACTGTGAATGCTAATTTTGAAAATCTCCCGGAGTGACAATGTTGCGGAGTGACGTGGAAGTGCGGGACCCACTTCGACTGTTCGGGGCTCTGGAATTTTGGATATTTGTGTTTTCTTTGGGTTGGAATCTCTTGAAGTGACCATGATGCAAAGTGATGCGACAGTGCGTGACCCACTTCAAACATTCGGGGCTCCGACACTTTGGGAGTTCGGAGAAATGTGCTTTCTTTGATCTAAAATTCCACGTAGTGATAAAATCCCGGAGTGATAATAACATTTATCTTAATTAACCCGAGATTATACTTTAATAATTTGGTGTTTGAGAGTTTAGACTATGGCTCTTCGATGATTTAGATTTGACATGTACCTCACGTCATGGTCGACTGACCAACACTTCGACGATTTGGATGATTGACACTTCGACGATTCAGATGACCGACACTTCAACGATTCGGCTAGTAGACACTTCGATGATTCATATATGACATGTACCTGAAATCACAGCTGTTGATGTGTCCACATGAGGAGGGTGACACGTGTCACCCAAAAATGGGAAGATGGTGTGGCCAAAGGTGTCTGGAATGAGTGCCACATTTCTCCTTTGATGAATTCCACGTGTCTATGCTATATGGATTCCATGTGGCTCTGACGTTTCGACGTTTGGTAGTTTTTGAATGTTGTGTTTGGAAATCCCCAAAGGAAAATCGTCGAAGTGATGCGACGGTTTCGGTGTTCGAGAGTTTTTGACAAAGACAACTTTGACGTTTTAGCGTCGAAGTCGCTAAGTGGCTTATGTAACTCTTACGATCAAACCTTGCGCTAGTTATAGAATGTTGATTGTGTGAGATCCATTGATTTGATGACCTGTTTGATCTATGCAATTGAAATTTTAACCTGTCTATTTCCACCATCCAAGCCCGACAATGACTGCTCTAAATTTCTGCATTCTGTTCACGGGGTTACTTGTGCACACAAAAGACTTGGTGGACCTGTTGCACGCTCAATCAATGACAAACATGATGACAAGTATTCTGAACCAAATCACGACATGTAATTATCCTTCAAGAAGAACATAAAAAAAACGTGCAAAGACGCAATCAAGAAAGAAAACAATAGAAACCAATTCATTTAAAGAGGGAATTTGACTCAACCAACCACAAGGGAATTTTTTTTGATGAAGGTGTAGGGAAAAGAGGTAGGAGGGGGAGGGTTGTAGACTTAGGTCTCAACATTGTCTCCAAATGGGGATAGAACATCCTTATGAGGTGATAAGAACAACAGATCAATGCCTTGGAATTAAATAACTTTCTCCCACCTACCTTCTCTTACCCCTATTTCTATCTCCCAACCATGTATCTATGCCACTATTTCTTAGCCATGCATGTATAGAGTTCAAAACAATAACTACACCCCAGTGCCTTTTTTGGGCTATGGAGTCTTTATTCACACACAACTAACTAATCAAATGCAAAAACAAAAGGAATGAATCTATGGTACAAGAGGGACCTTCCCTCATCCTTAGACAAAATAGTGTTTCAGGAAGCACCCATTTATTGGGCCTCCAAAGATCTTTGCATAATATAGATCGTGCAAGATAAATGTGTTATTGTCCAGAACCTCAACCACCTTAAAAGGGCCAAACCAGAGGTTATCGAACTTATCATTCTTAGACTTTTCATACCTTTTGAAATCCCACCTCAAGACAAGGTCACCTTCTTGAAAGATCTCCTTCTTTGTTTTCTTATCAAAGGATGATTTGATATTTCTCTCGTATGCTTTGATCCTCTGATCCAATGCTTCTCTCTTTTGTTGAACCTCTATAATCTGGAAGATTCTCCTTTGGATGTCATTTGGCTCCTCAATCTCTTCCTGCAAGAATTTTAGGTCTGGTATACCAAGCTGGGTGGTAAAAAATGCGTCAACACCATAGACAAGATGAAACAACGAGGTTCCCAAAGACTTCTTGGTGCTGATTATGTTGGCCCACAAAGTATACTTGAGCTTAGAGTCCCAATATTTTTTGTTTTCGATCAACAACTTCTTGATGATCCCGATGAGTGTTTTTTTTTATGACTCTTCCAGACCATTCCCCTGAGGGTAATAGGTCATGGGATGTGTCAAGGAAATGTTATGACTGCCAAAAAAGTCGATCACGTCTTTGGACTTGAATGCTTGGGAACTGTCTGTTATAATCTTGCTAGGGCAGCCGAATCTGGAAAAAATATTGGTTTCCAAGAAATTCATGATCACCTTTTCAGTGGAATTCATGGTGGGTACAACCTCGATCCACTTGGTGAAATAGTCAGTGGCAATGAGAATCCACTTGTGCTGCCCACTCGGAGGTGGATTTATCTCTCCTATGAAGTCTAACCCCCATTTCTAAAATGGACCACTAGCAATGATAGGTTTAAGGGGTAGTGATAGTTGTTGGTTGTGGAGCCTGATTATCTTCCTGATTTAGAGGTCTTTTACTTTCAACCATGTTTATACCCCATGAAGTATTTACACCCCAGAAGTATGTACACTCTTCCACGCAGGGGACTGCAGAGGGGGGGTACCCCCTCTGCAGGGTCCGGGGGGGATATCCCCCTGGCTGGGGGGTCTGGGGGCAAGCGGGGGTTTGAGGGCGAAGCCCCCAAAGGAAAAATTGGCTTGTAAATGTATATTGTAATTTCATTGTAAATCTAGACCGTTCATTATAAGGTCACATATCTAACGATAGAGATTATGTTAGGGTTTTTTTCCCTAGAAGGCAACCCTCTTTTATGAGGGAAATGTATTGCGGCTATGTTGATGGCGAATATTGTATTATGAGATAGGATACTGTGAGAGAAAGAAGAGGACGTTACAATGGGTTTTCTGTAGGTTGTATCCCTTCATATGCTGGATAATAATAAAGGAAGGACCTGACAATTTCTCTGGTGGACGTAGCCCACACTAGGTGAACCATGTAAATCTGTGTCTCTATTGTATTGTGTATCTTTTGTGTTTTGTTTCCGCATATTTTTTATTTTATTGCTCCACGGTCCTGTTTTTCTAACAACTGATATCAGAGTGAAAGGTAACTCGCAGGAAAAGAGGGTTTCTGGTTCGAGTGGGAGCAATGTCAGAAGATGGAAAGTTTAGGGTCGAGAAATTTAACGGCCAAAAATACCAATTATGGAAGATGCAGATGGAAGACTATTTATATCAGAAGGATCTATTCCTACCATTGGGTGGAATAGCAAAGAAGCCAGTGGCTACGAAGGACGAATAATGGGAGATTCTTGATAGAAAGGCTCTAGGAATGATACGACTGAGCCTGGCAACGTCGGTGGCTTTCAATATTTCCAAAGAAAATACAACAAAGGGTTTGATGGATGCATTGGCCAAATTGTATGAAAAACCCTCGGTGTCCAATAAGGTATTTCTAATGGAGATATTATTTAATATGAATATGTTGGAAGGTGGGTCTGTTGCAGATCATTTAAATGATTTTAATACGGTTACTAATCAACTAAGTTCTGTAAAAGTGGACTTTGATGATGAGGTCAGGTCTCTTCTAATCTTGTGCTCATTGCCAGAAAGCTGGAACAACTTGGTCATGGATGTAAGTAACTCTGTCTCTGGTTCAAATACTTTAAAATTTGATGATGTTGTTAGTGTTATCCTTAGTGAGGAAATGCGATGGAAAAGCACAGGTGAGACATCAGGAAATGCATTGAACATGGAGAACAGGGGAAGACAAAAGGATAGAGGAAAGGGTTTCGGGAACCGTGGGAATTCTAGGAAGGGCAGATCCAAATCCAGACTTGGAAAGATAGAGTGCTGGAATTGTGGGAAGAAAGGACATTTGAAGAAATACTGTAGAGCTCCAAAGAAACAAAGAGATGGACAACAAGAGAGAAATCAAGAAGCAAATGTAACAGGTGATGTGTTACAAGATGCTTTGATTCTTTCTGTAGATAATATTTCTGAGTCTTGGGTAGTATATTCAAGGGATTCATTTCATGCCACACCCCATAGGAAACATTTTCTAGATTATGTTCAAGGTGATTT
>ML793741.1:1017095-1037110 GCA_009831015.1 Picea engelmannii
CCAGGGGTAAGAGAGGGGACATTTCCTTTACGGTTATATGATATCATTCGATTATTCATGTCTTGTACAAGATGTAAGAGGGAAGACATATCCGTTTGTTTAATTGAGTCTCCCTTAGGAAGACCTGTTCTTTCAAGCTGTTCTTCATACTCTAAACACATATGCAAATCATAACCAAGGTTATCAATGGCCTTTTCTTCAAGCCTATGATGATATGGGGAAGGTAATCAATTATAATAATGCATGAAAGCGGCCTGGTTATGAGGGAGAATGAGTTCAGGGATTTGGTTATATAACTTAGTGAAACGTAAGTTGAAAGACTTGATAGTTTCACTATCTTTATAAGTGATGTTATTGTATTCCCGTAACCACTTGGATGAGATTTTGGATTTCCCATAGGTAGATTTGAACCAATAGACTAACTCCTCCCAAGTAGACAAAATATTAGGAGGAAGGTCAAATAAATCGACTTCTGCCTTCCCTTCAATGGAATTAACAAATAAGCGCATACAAGTGTCATTATCATTGGCTCCTATGTTATGAAAGGAATTTGAAAATTCCACCAAGTGTTCATTAGTAGTGGCTGTGTTTTTCCCAGAAAAATTGGGGAGATTCTCTTTGAATATGGGAAGAGGATGAGTGGCAGGTGCTAAATTTAGTGGAGAGGACACATGCCATAGAGTAGTGGTAGCGTCTTCCTCAAATTGGAAGAGACCATACATTTTAATGACCTTGGCGGGGTTTGTAGTTGAGTGGAATGGAATTTTATGGCTATAAAAACTGCCAATCACTGACGAGGCTAAAGGATGAGATGAAGAAGCACCTCTAGTGCCATTAGAACCACCGAAACCATCACTAGAGGCCATTTTTTGAATGAAAGGTAAGGGACAGAAAGACGAGCTAGATGAATCATACAAAGTTCTCCTTAGAGTACTTTGTTGGGCTGATAAAACAACGTTTCTTCTTCCTATTTCAGCAATAGGATTAATCTCAGGTGACAAACCTTTTCTTCTCCTAGAGACACAAGGGTTTAAGGACATGAAAAGAAGACCCAACTGTAGGAAAAATAAAGCTAGATATGATTCCTAGGCTGTCTTTGCCTAGCTTCCCAACATTCTTGGACACTTATTTCTTGTTCAACTGCTTCCCATGAGCGTTCAATCTCAACTTGGGTATTAACAGTCTCTAAGATGGTATTAAATAAGTTTAAAGCAATGCTGGTCTAATCTTTAAGTCCGAGCTCAATATTGGGCTGCCTTGCAACAAGTACAGTCATGAAGAAAAGAAATAGTCAAAGGAAAGATATCATAAATACAAATATATTCAATGAAATTCAATAATATAATCCACTAGAGAGATATTGAAGATCTCCCTAGTATGGTCTCCAAATAAATGTTGAGGGAAAGATATGCAATTATCTTACTCAAGCATTTTCAGATCTTGCTTGGCTAATGCAAGATAGTAGAGAATGTTACTCTATGTTTATAGCCTCAAAAAGTGTTTCCAAATCCACAAGTATTAATTATGAGGGGTTATTCTGATTTGTTAATAAAATATTGTTGCAAAAAAGTATAACATTTTTATACCATTTTCTGAATAAAACAGATGCAAAAGGTAAATGTGGAGACAAAATAAAAAATACCAAGTCACATATCAACACAAATGAGACAAAAAAGCAATCGCTTATTTCATTCCAAGAAATAAAAAGAGTCATTCTCTTTACAAAAATCCCCGAGGGGGTTTGGACCAAAGTCAAACTTAGAAATCCTCGATGAAAACCATACAAAAGGACTCTGGCAGGAAGTAAAAACTGAACTTTAAAATCTAGATCAGCTTGCCACAGATTGCTTCCCACTCGACTCTGCACAATATCCTTTATCAGTTATGAATATTAATTCATAAACAAACAAGTCTACAAAGACTATCAAAGATAGATCAACACCTCTGAAAACAGGTGTCTGAATGGTGTAATTCAGCTTTGAATCTTGCTGTTTACAATAGGACCCTGCTATCATAAAAGAGAATTAGGCTTTTAATGAATTGAAGAATGAATGAAAGCTGAACTATCTCAATAAAACTCAAGAGAAAATCTTAGTATGCTTTCTCCTTGTATTCTCCTCTTTTTCTTCCTTTTCCTTTGGATTTTATACATTCCAAATTAGTTGAAGTAGTTCAACCACTTCATTTTGTTAAGTTAACAAAAACTCAACTAACTTTTAGTTTAGGGGAAGAATTAATATAATAATAATAATAAAGGTCTTTTAATAAATAATAACTAGTAGGTGGGACCCCTTGTAGCTCCCTTTAATTTATTAAAAAAAAATAAACATAACTAGACAATAAATCAGACAAATCCCTCCTTGTGGCTCCCATAATCATTTTCATAATTTGAAAATTAAATATAAATGTTATTTCAAATCATATCGAAACATATAATATCCACAATATCCAAAAATAGTATGCTATCCAAAAACTTCAGCAGTCCACTGTTCTTAATAAAACAATAATAAATATACTCAAAAACCATATTTGCCACTTTGGGAGGTAATTTTCCCTTTGTTGCTGCTATCTCCTTTTGACTTTCTTGAATTAGCCTTAGGTTGCGTGGAGCCTTTAGGATTGAGATCACTGATGACATGAAAACAATCATCTCTCAAGTGCATGCGGTATGAAACAGATTTGGATGAATCACTTGAGGGAGAAGAGGGGGCAACATCAACTTTTCCTTTATCATGCATATGTAGGGCTTTGGTCTTGAGTCATTTTCTTGTGTGGGAGGACTGTACAAGTGACCGTGTAGGGGAAATTTTTTCATTTGGGTTAAAAGGTGGAGGAGGAGTAGGTAGAGACAAATTTGGCTAGCCACGATGTTCGGAGATTGCTGGGTGAACAATCTCTTGCCATCCTTCATTCTTGGGAACTTCAGGTTGCAATGAAACACGAGGGGGCATAGGGATACCAGGAACATGCTGGGGTTGGAAGGGATGCCTCTCTGTTCTAGGTTGGACTACCCCTTGTCCAATCCAATTGAAAAATATAGCTTGGAAGAGATGGTTTAACTCTTGAGGATTTGCATCAAAATGTATCAAGAATCTTGGCCTTCTAGGCCCTCTGTTCCAATTTCCTCTGCCCCTGTTATTTTGGCCATGGCTTCCTCTACTAAAGAAGCTCATACTGTATGCAACGTTTATTAGAAACTAGGTTCTTAAACAAACTATACATGACATCTCTTAATATGAAACAAAGTTCGGCTCAACAATCACATCAGACCCATGCAATCCAATCCATAAGATTCATTTAATAATTGTTAATGAGCAGGGGATGAATAAGGGTTCTGGGATATCTGAGGCGGTAGTATTGAGAAAAAAAGTGAGAAAATGAAAGGGAGTAAGAACATGATTACTGCTCAACAATCACATCATACCCATGCAATCCAATCCATAAGATTCATTTAATAATTGTTAATGAGCAGGGGATGAATAAGGGTTCTGGGATATCTGAGGGGGTAGTATTGAGAAAAAAGTGAGAAAATGAAAGGGAGTAAGAACATGATTACTTCTCAACAATTTATTAAACAATTGACTGTGCAACAATAAAAAAATCATATCAGCTGCGATCCATCTCTGTGTTATTTCTTAATCACTGTAATATAGAGTTTTAATTTAGTTTTAAGAACATGGCATGCAAAATGAATCTGGGATCGTGAGGGGATTTGTATTGAATGAAAAAGTGAGAAAATGGCAAGGAATTTGATATATAGCGTTCATAATTTTTTAAAAATAAATCATACAATCATAACTCTGTTCAAAATTAATCCAAAAAGCATCCACTTCCAAAACCAACATTCACTGTTCCTCAATTGTATACAAAACTGCTTGTTGTTTAAACAATTAAATTTCCCAAAATTCCTTCATTTATAACAGTCTGTGTAATTATAACTTATAAAAACATTTCCCATTCAACAATACTATTTATTATAATGATGATCCCTTCTTTCTAAAAATAATCAAAACATGCACATCAATATGCTCGACATCTATCCCTGATAGTCAAAAGTGCACCATGATAAGTAATCAATAATCACTGTTCACCAATCAACAATCGGGCCCAATTTAAAAATACATAGGTATATTTTTAACAAAAACATAGGAAGAATTAAAAGTATGCCTGATCATACACAGGAATTTAATCCATCAACCAACAAAATCATGAAACAACAAAAATCAACCCAACATAAACCTCGAGCTTGATCTCTGTGGGTATAACTTATTTTTAAACAATTGATAGTCTGCGCGATGTTTCCAGTGTAACCAATCATACATGAGAAAACAAAACTTGATTGACACATAGGCATTATTTTTTACCTTTCCAGAACCCTGATTGGGCTCAATAAAAATCACACAGGTGTCTTCTTATGCAATCAAGACCATGCTGGATAAAATACAGTAAGCAAAACCATAACGATTAGGAAGATAGCCCTCGACTGTATGGAACCATTCATTTCCATTCTTATTTTTTCAAGCAATTTTATCATAGAAGGACTAGACAGAGACTCGATGAAAGAGCATCTGTCTTCCAATACATTCATAACCATCTAATTAATAACCAATACTTGACAACCCCAGAAGGTGCCCGAGGAGAGCAGAGACAAGCCAAAGTCCAAATCGGGCTCTGTCAAAATAAAATGCAGGGAGGCAACAAGAGCCTGTTTTTATTTTTAAACAAAAACACAGAGAGCTGATGATCTTCCAACCTTATATCTATTTCACCATTGATTTACAACCATAGGCCAAAAAAAACAATTTTGAAATGAACAACAATGAGCCACACAATCCCTTGACTTATTACTCCAAGCCTTGGATGGAACCAATAGTTAACACCCGAGGAGAGCAGATAAAACAAGAGTAAAATAACCCAGTGCACATAGGTGCCTCTAATACTTGCAGAGAAGGGAAGAGGGTTAAATTAACAGTGGTGGTTATTCAAAAAACACAGAGATATAACATTTCTTTCCAACACTTGAAGAGCCGAACAACTTGACAACAACAACAGTGAGGATACACCCGTCCTTTTGATAGAATGCCAAGATACAAGATGTATCAATCCAATAGCCACACAAGTTTGTATTAACGTTCGGGGCCAACCAAGACTAGATCTTGGGAGACTTTAGTGAAAAGACTATAAGAATGAGCCATCGACCACAACTCAGGGTTTGAAGAAAAGAGCACACCAACTATTGGCATTTTCTCTGCAAATGGGTAAGGGTTATCACAACAATTAGGAGGGAAACAAGTTGATCGACAATGATACAAAATTATGGATAAAACCCTCAACCATAAACTTAGAGCCTTATCGTGCCACTATTACTATTATTCCACAGAGATTCATCATAAAATCCACACTGACCAAGAAACCACCAACACACAACTTAATAATACCCATTGCTTTTCTTGCAATTTCCAACATTTTACAGTCATCACAGAGAGCCATCATACCACATTTACACACAGTCAAAATTCTCAAGAACACATATAATCCAAGCATCCCTGACCCATCATTTTGTTCATACAATAGAGAATACATCATGGATGGAGAGAAAATAGTCATACATGTGGGAAAAATGCTTAAATGGTGAGTTGGCTGAGCTTTTCCTTCCCAAAACCTGAAAATGCAGAGCTTCACAACCAACCGATCGAAATTGCAACAATGGAACAATTCTAGGGTGACGTGCGATAGGGAAAGTATGGAGTGACTTGCAGTAAATGCACGTCGCTTCCATCACCTGGCCCCATTCAATTCAAAGTACGAGACAACCCAATAAGAATAACATTCACCAATATTCAAGCCATATAACCAATGCATATTCAATGCCAAACCATCGTGAGATCTAAGATGATATCCATTGCACAGTGCGCCACCCAAGATAGTTTACATGTTAAGCCTTGCCATAACTCCACGCAATAATCCATATTAACAATGCTATATGCACCTTCATTCTAATCTAATGAAATTCACATAGTCCATTAACCAAACAAATAGCATAACAGTTAGGACTAACACTCATATTCCTTAGTTCTTTTATTTGAAATTTCCATGTAATCCTTTTACATAGTTTCTTCCTTTTGCTATAACTTTAGAACTTTTTCATAGTTTTTTTTTTTGGGATCATGCTACCATTAAATTATCCCTTGCATATTTGTGGCTAAGTAATCAACATAAGAATTAGTAATAAGGTTATAACATAGAAACTATAAACAACATGCTCCTCATACCCATATAACCTGTTCAATGTCGCAAGTGGTTACCAAAAACATTCCACAATAATGCATTATCCATTTAACATCACGCCAAATGCAACCAAACTGCATCATCAAAAGGTAGGACTGTGTACTCAACATCATAAAAACAACAAAATATGTCATATGTCTGTCCTTGCGCCTCTAGTTTACAAGGGTGTCCCACCTACTAGTATTATATTATTAGCATAGTTAAATAATAGTGCTTTAGCAATACTTTGCGGGCAGATTCCATCGTTACGATTTTAATCGTCAACACACAACACGACCGCGTAGTGTCTGAGCCATATCGTGCCTTAACCTTTTCTGTTTCTACCCACGTCTTCTCTATAATGGTGTGTATTGCTGTCATTACCACAACCCATACCCAATTTTTGCTGTGGAGGTTACCCTCTAGACTTAGGAGCTAGATAGAAGAGGCAGGTTGTCAAGCTTGTGAGAAACTCTCTCCAGGTGAGAGAGTGTGCTGAGGAAGTGAGTCTCCTGGAGGGAGTCCCGTAGCAACTACAATTATCTGAGACTTCTAGTCCAACCTGTTGTTGAAGCCCTGGAAGGGAGGTGGACAACCGATGCACTTGTGATAGTGGAGGTGTACACTCCTAGGGTGGGACAGGCGTGTGGGGAATGAGGGTCTATGGGATGTGGGCGTAAGTGGCTCCTGGAAGAAAATCTTTCCTATTGATATATGTGACTTTCCTATTGTCCTTTCCAAGCCTAGGAATCCCTTTCCCGGTGGAGTTTAGTCCCATCTCAAGGGTGTCCCACTGCTGATCGTGATGAGCAGTGTGTTCTAAGGATGGGAGGTTCATGGAAGGTCTACACAAAATTGGTGGTCATCTATTAAAAGATAAGTTCCAATCCTATATCCATTTACATGCTATGTATTTGTATATGCTATTATATTTATGGTTCTGCCTATGATTACTACATGTATGCTTTTACTGTTATTTCTGCATTAAGTTGTGTGATAGAAGAACGTAAATCATTTGTTAAATATTGGTATGTGTTATTGTCGCTTCCACAAGAATATATGTATGTACATAATGTTTATGTCTGGTTAAAATTGCATTATATATATGTGTGTGTGTGTGTGTGTGTGTGTGTGTGTGTGTGTGTCCTCGAGCATGTTAGTTTTCTGAGGTGATGTTGCTCGACCTATTGGTGGTGGTTGGGAACATGACAAAATGGTATCAGAGCAGAAAAACAAAGATCCAGTTGTTTAGGTAGCATTACTCGGCAGGCGTTTGAGGGCCGAGGACATTACAAAATGGTATTGGAGCCATGGTTTCGAAACTGAGCCTGGATGGGCCATGTTAGTGGTTAACAAGACAGATTTCAGAGTGAATTGTTGTCAAAAAGGACAAAATTTGAAGTTTAGAGCATCCCTAGGTGCCAAGAGAATACCTTGGCCATATTATGAAGCTCAGGAGGTATAACGGTTTATGGAATGGAAACAGATAAAGAAGCCACAAAAACCGTTGCGTTGGGTCGCGAGGTTTGAAATTGGGCCATAGGATCTGTTTGGGAGAAGGCATACCCTTCACAGTCGTCATATCTAGAAAAGGTGCAGGAAAGTTAAACCCTGAGTACTTCAGACTTCACGACTTTGGTGAAGTTTATGTATTATAAGAAAAAGGGGTCGAAGCCCGAAGTTCTGAATTTCCGGAGTGGATCTACATCGTAGATCCAGGGAAAAGTGCTTGACCATTGGATTGACTGAAGATAGATCAAAACCATTAGATCAAGCCAATAGCAGAAGGTAAGGTGCAGTGATGAAAAACAGATCTCAACCGTCAGATCTTCATGCAAGTGATTGTGAGTCGTATATCTCACAGTAGTTCAGGAGTTCAGAGTTCAGGAGAAACACAATATACTAAGGTAAAACCTTCCGAAGCCTGAAGCCCTGAAGTCCAAAGTTAATCAAGACTGTTTATCGAAAGAGACACATGTCAGCAGATCAACTTGTTTGGGAGTTTGACGTTCGAGAGAAACAGGGTGTGCTAAGGTGAATTCTTTCGAAGTCCCGAATCCTGAAGTCCCCAAGTGACATGGCATGATGACATCACCAGTGGAGATGTGGAACCTTATTAGACGTGCCACATGACACCACCTTAATTTTTGACAGTTGTACCATGTGGACCTTGGAAGATAAAGTAGTTCAAAAGTTCAGAGTTCGAAAGATTTGAGGAATGGAAGTGTAAAATATTCCGAAGCCTGAAGTATTGAAGTGATGTGTCTTGCTGACATCACTAGGGATGAGGTGGACACATGGGATGTGTGCCACATGTCAGTGAGTTAAGAACCTATGGAAGATAGAAATTCCAGTCAGAACGTGACACATGTCACCTGTCATATTTGACCACGTGTTCACTTCTAGTATTCTTCCATGTGGCACTCTTCTTGAGCATGGTTAAGGGCCCCATTGATGGTCACATGGGACGTGTGGAGTCAGATCCCAAAGTCTAGAGACTTGACACTTTGGAAGAAAGGATTCGTGATGGAATGGGAGGAAGAAATGCTCCGAAGTCCCGGAACCCCAAAGTAAATATCAGCTGTTGGATGCTGGGAAGCCAAGGATTGTTGATCCACCCTGTTATAACCCTAAATTTCACCACACATGCTTACCTGGAATCAGGCCAACTCATATCCCTTCTTTTCCAAAACTCTGCTGAACAACTCTTTGAAAATCCTCTTGTGTAAAGGCCCACGCGCCCTAACCCATTACAGTACGCGTGTACATGCTGGCTGACTCACAACAACCCGCGTGTACCTACAAAAGCATGAAAAAAGGAAAGTTTCCGACGGAACAAAAAGCTATGGGTGAGTTAACTGAAACTCCCGACCATGCATGGACGAGGGTTCGTCCAAAAACCTATCTCCTTCTAGCCTATAAAAGAAGGGCTAGGGGTACCATTTGGAGGAGGAAAAAATATAGCAAAGAAACTCTGCCCATTTACGTATTCCATTGTCCCAACCCTTTAGCCTTTCCTAATGCCAAAAGAGATTTAAAGAAAAGCAGTTGAAGGACATAAGAAGAGGAGCCCAGGATCAAGTTCAAGGAGCGGTGGCCGGTCTCAACTTTTGTAAGTTGACTCATTTTAAGTAATAAAGAGAATGATTTTCTCGTCCCAATTCATGAACTTTCTATGGTTTGATTAGTTTATGTTTGATTTCTAACCCGTTAGTATAGAAGTAGCATGCATGCATAGTTGTTGTTTGTCTTGAGTGAAGGTCATCTTTGGAAGGAGCATTGCGAACAAGTAATCAAGCACAATGGAGGATCGACATCAAACGCCCATAACAAGGTAGGTGGATCTTTCCATGCATTTACTGAGAAAAGGGGATTTAAATCTAGGGATGTAGGTAGAAGGTAATTTCTATTCGGTCAAATCTGCATGCAAAGTCTGAACTCTATTTGCTAGTCCGTAGGTTGTTTTTCCCAACAACAGAATTGGTGACCATAATGGGGAGAATACTCTTTAGGGTTCCTGGAATTTTTTTTTTAGTTTTTGGGTAGTTTAAAGACTAGTTTTTTCTTGCCTATCTTTTCTTTTCGTTTTTGTAAGGTTTGAGCTAGCAGGGAGTCTGGTTTTCCATACCATCTTTCCCTGACTTTTGCTTGACTGTGTTTTTCAGGACACACAAAGGTACACGCGGCCTGCACCAGGCCTGCACATGTGTACCCACGCCCTATCCTCTTACAGCTCGCATGTGAATGCTAGCTATAGAGATAGAAGTAGCGTGTAGGAGTTTAGAGAACCTCAGAGGCAGGCTCTTCCTTGTCAGAATCACACATTCTCAGGGGGTTTGCTGAAATTCTGTCTGTATCTTGTTTGCTAACAGTCCTATCTCAGATCGTTTTTTGCCTTATTATTTTTCCTTGCATTATTTGTTTTTCTATTAGAAAGAGTATCCAAGCCTTCAAGGGATCCTGGTTATCAATACTAGAGGTCTCTTCCTGGTTTGGTCTGTCTGTTTTCATATTTTTCCTTAAATTTTAGATATACACGCAGCCTGTACAAGGTCAGCCTGCGTGTACATGCCCTCTGTTGTTGTTCAGCATGCGTTCGCACGCGTTCTGTTTGAGTGAAAGTCGCGTGCTTATACAAGCTACTTTTTGTTCAGGGTGGGGAAGTCATCCCCTCCTTCGATAAGAAGTATTCATCTCAGGTGTTTGAATCTATGTTTGAACAGTCAGTAGCTTCAGATTATTTTTAGCCTTAGCTTTCTTTTTCTCATTTAAAATGTTGTCAGAAAAATAAAAAATAAAAATTTTGTTTTCTTATGGTTTTTAGACAAGCGTGGGAGTCATTGTTTTTACAATTTCCATTGTGTGATTCTTTAATCTGATTCTTTGCGATCTGCGCTTTAAGCCATAATTGTTTTTCTTGGTTTTTTGCTTGTTGGTATTTTCTGTTTCTTGCTTTACTAGCACTTAAATAAAAAAAATCTCTTTCTGTTTTCTTCTTTGGTTGAAGAGTCTGTTTCTGCATCATTAGCTAGGGAGAAGTCTTTTATTTCATAAGTTTTTGCAGTTCACTTAGATCATAAGTATCTCGTAGTTGAGTGAAATTCCTTTGAGTTTGCTGTCCAAAATCTTAGAAAAATTAAAAATCTTTCTGTGTGAAAAGTTGTTGAAATTTTGCATTCAGTAAAAGTTTTGTTTCCAGCTTTTTTATTCATTTTTTGCTTTCATCTTTTACACATCATCAGTTTCACCCTCATACCCCTTGACGTAAGACAAAGCCATAAAAACAACACTAATTTTAAAATCTAATAGACTTTTCTGTTTGTAGGGTTCACAAACTAGTTCAGGACTAAGGCCTTGGATTAGGTTGGAGAGGAAACTCTTCAAGGCCATTCAAAACCAAACATTAGAGTCTGAGATAGGGAGTGTCTAAGTCCAGTTTCGTTGAATTTATCCGGTACCCCCCTCTAACATAGGGGATAAACACGAGGTCATGTGTGGGAAGGTAGCAGAGATAACCCCTCCAAAGCCAGACCAATCGTAGTGGAGAACACATATAGAGGGCTTGTTTTGGGGTTCCGTCGTTTGCATTTGCCACGGGGCTTCGTGGGTCTTAAATATGTTCAAGGTCCTCAGTTGTCTTCCGGACCATTTTCTCTCGATACCCTTGACAGGTTTCGGGCTCGATACCCTGCTCATTGCGGTCTACCCGAATTTTGACTGTACTCGCTTGGTGACTGTTCGCGTGCTAGCAACCTCGTTGCCAATATTTTTAGGGACATACACAAGTGACTGCGGGGGTATACCGCAGTACCTAGGATAGACATCAGGCCACGCTTTTCAGAGTATACTTGGAGGGTGCTTCCGTGTTCGAGTTGCACTTGCACTGGTAAGTTTCTCTAGTGTTGGTTGTTGTAATTGTTCTTCCAAATAATTTAGTGATTGCTTGTCTTATCTCTTAGGGGCTTCTTTTTAGTGTGTGTTACTTTTGAACATTTAGACTACCTTAGAGTGTCTTGGATCTTCTCACACAGTGGAGGATCCTGAGCTCCGCCAGTCATGAAGGCTTCTTGGCCTGCTGCCAGTTACATTGGAGCCACCCCCGCCACCATTAAGGCGGAAGATAGACCAACAAGGGTCTTTTGAAGCGACCAGGTTACAAACCATTATGCCCGAACAACCCCCGGAGGAATCAACCATTTTAAACCTTGAAGCAACTTCTCTTGACTCAGTTCAAACCCCAACCACTGATATCTTGGCACCGTTTATTGTACCAATCCAATTTCATGAACGCCAGACAGTGCCTCACACAACAATGGAAACAAATGCTGTTACTTCTTCTGGGAATTCTTCAATTCCCATCACGGTTGTCACCACAGGAGAGTCATCTCCTAACCTACTGTCGTCGGTCTGAGCCACCATGGTATCGACCGCAACTACGTCACACAGTGGACCAAACCCGTCTATGGCGGTGACCACAACCCCCTTCACACCTAGTGTGACAAGCCCCGTGTTCTCATATGGTATGCCTAGTTCGGGTACAAGTCCTGTACTAACCTACTCCACTTTACAGACTTTGGGTCTGGGGGCAAGGAGCTCTAGCGCTCCTCTACAAGGTCACTTTGGGGGAACTCCTGTCCCTTTTAATGCTTTTCCTTATGCAGGAGGTCATATCCCTCCTTCGTCCCCTTCGCTCGGTGGTTCGCATCAACAATCTACCAGACAACCTACACACAATAGTTTATTTGGAGCGGGGAGTCAGGGACCACCTTCGCATAGTATGCCAATAGGTTTGACACCGTTTTATTGGAATGAAATGTTTGGTAACAACACATTCTCATCAACCACTTTCCCGACTGGGGGCAACCCCATTTTTGGACAATATACTCCTGCGCAGGGTACTATTCCTGCACAGGGGGCACACATAACAGGACCTTGGAATTCAGGGCAAGGATTCGTTCCCTCCTCCGGAATGCCATTTTGGGGTAATTCTTTCCACAATCAATGGAACCTCGGACAGACTACTATGCCTATCCCCACGGAACCGACATGGGGTAATCCTTCCCAAAGTCCTTTGAATACAATGCATGCCCAACACTCTATGTCCTTTTTGGGAAATCAACCGATGATGTATCCACAGATGAAAAATCCTTACGCTGGTCAGGGCCATGGTTTCTACCAGAATCCGGGCCAGCAGCCAAACTTTTCCTGGCAACCTGGTGCCAGTCAAACTCCAAGACTCTTTTTCCCAGGTTATTAGCAACAACCCAAACTACCATTCCTAGCGACTTTACACTTGCCAGATTTGACAAGGTTGTTGAATGACCCCATTTGTCACGATCTGCGTTGGCCTCCGATGCCGATGAAGTTGACTTCAGATATTCCAAAGTTCGAGGCAAAGCCTAATGAAGATCCAGGTGATCATGTGACTAAATTTCATCTTTGGTGCTCATCTAACTCATTGAAAGATGACTCTGTACAATTGCGATTATTTCAACATACTCTCATTGGGAGTGCCGAGAAATGGTACATTGAACTCGATCACTCAAGATACTCTTCTTTTGGTGAACTGGCGATGGCCTTCCTTAACCATTTCCAGTTACCTGTGAGATACGATGCTGGCACAAAGCTGCTCGTCAATTTCGAACATACAACAATGGACCATATCTCTGATCATATCCGAGAGTGGAGATGTCGAAAGAGTTTAATCAGGGTACCAGTCCCACCGACATTCCTGCTTGAGTGGTTCCTTAAGTCTTTGGTCCCACAGTTATCCAAAGACGTCGCGACATCCAGAGTTTTCTCCGAAGAAGATGCCATCATGAGGGCTCAACAGTTTGAGCTCATATATTCTCAGTCTGGTTTATTATACAACATCTTGCCAGATGCTCCATGTTCGATACTAGATAAAAATAGACAGAGAGTTGGACCACATGCCGATGGTATTGTTGGTTCAACACAAACCAAGCTCGCTGAGTAATTGACAAATCAGTTACAATAATTATCCATACAACACACAACAACCAACCAAACTACTACTTTGGCTGCTCCCCCTACCCAAACATCAGAAGTACACACTGTGTAGTTGACTAACCCAAAGGCCACCCAGGATCCTGAAGGGAAGAAAAAACAACGAAAGAAGGGTAAGGGGGATAAAAACCCACTGATAATGCTGGTAGGGACAACACGGAAAAACGGAAGGCGAGGTATCCATGCAACTTGTGCGTGGAAGACCACCCGACCCATCTTTGTCCGCGACTTGTAGAGGCCCAAACGTTTGTCACACAGCAACAACAAGAAGTGTTGACTAATCCCTTTCAACATGGGCAAAATCTAACTCAAGCCTCTACAAGCACAGAAGGGCGAAACCAAGAAACCTGCCCACCTCCAAACAATCCCTCATCTGTGAACGTATATATGGTTAGGGGTGATGCTTTCATGTCAACTAGAGCGCACAATTATAGTAAACCAAGCGCTTTTGAGAAGGGTAAAGAGGCTTATCTCCCATCTCTTCCTCTATAGATTGAGAAGACGTTGGGAGAAACAATGGCACACATTCCAAAGGGTGCATTTAAAAAGGCTTCTCACAACCCAAACGCAAGGGCCACCCAAAATTACTCTGTGGTGGAAGGTTTATCACAAACCCCTTGTGTGATGTTTGCTTTGGAGGTCCTCCAAAGCTGCCTTGCTCAAAGGAAAGCCTTGTTAACCGCTTTGGGCTCTACTGAGACTTGTAATCTGGGTACCATCATGTTAGATACAACCGACTTAAAACCTCGTCTTCCTTACCACGTAGCATTTCAGATAGTAGTGGCTCATCCCACGAAAACTTTTACTCGGAATATCTTCCGCACGGTGGTCGACGAGGGTGCCTCGACATGCATCATGTCATTAGCATATTGGAAGGCCATTGTCTAGCTCGTTTTGTCTCCATCACCTACTCTCCTCACTGCTTTCGACGGTCGTTCATTCCGACCACATGGCATCGTTCCTTCTTTCCCTGTGTAGTTAGGAGAGAAAACCATGTGTGTAGAAGTAGAGGTAGTCAATGCTCCCCTCAACTATACCCTCTTGTTAGGATGGAGTTGGAATTATACTATGCAAGTTGTGGTTGCTACATTTTTTCAAGTCTTGTTGTTTCCACACGAGGGACGGATAGTGACCATCGATCAATTATCTTTCTCCAGACCTGACCCAGCTTTGGGGGCATCCACGGTCCCGATGATTGATAATCCTCAATCAGGTGTCGTTAACGTAGGAGTTGGTTTGTGCCCATCCTTGATGGGTACCTTCGATTACCCACCTCCTCACAACGATATCAAATTTATATCTAATCACCATAAGGTTGAGATTTTTCAAGTTTCGTCGTTCCGCACGACTTACTTTGAGCATCCTTGGGTTCTTCCTTCCCCATCAACCACGATGGATGAGACAGGGCACCCAAGCGTACTCTTTAGTCCAACAAGCTTCAGCTAACCCTAATCCAACTCCTGAACAAGAGTTAGATCCACTTCTAGAGCCTATTTGGGCTTAGGGTTTTCTCGCTAACATCGATTCGTTAGACTTAGTCTTGCCTTATGATGAAGCAGTAATCGAAGCAATGACTAGTCCGGACAAACCTTGGGAATATCTTCATCACATATCATATTTTCTCCCAGAGTTAAGCCGAATCGAAGTAGGAGAATTCACTGTTACCATGACGGGAGATCAGCTGTGTCCTATTAATCTCTTAGCTACACATGAAATTTATGTTGAGGGAAATATGGAGACTATCACTGAAACTATACCAATCAACATCTCCCGAAACCCTGGTGTTGTGGAGAATGTCTTCGTCAGAGCAGATTGCTCCCCTGAAGAGATTCAAATTTACACGGATCTTTTCAAATAATTCCGTGACGTTTTTGCCTGGTCTTATGAGGAAATGCTAGATATCGATCCAAAAATAGTTGAACATGAAATCAAAACGTATCCTGATGCCAAGCCTGTTCGACAAAAACTTTGTCCAGTTAATCCCAAGAAAGCAGCAGCCATCAAGATTGAGGTTGAGAAATTGCTAAAGACAGGTTTTATTTATCCTATCCGTTTGACTCAATGGGTGTCAAATCCTATGCCGATCAATAAAAAACAAGGCACGATTCGTGTATGTACCGATTTCTGTGATTTAAACAAGGCATGTCCCAAAGATAATTTTCCAACACCATTCATTGACCAGATCATTGATGAATGTGCTGGTTGTGAAGCCTTTTCTTTCATGGACGGTTTTTCGGGATATAATCAAATCGAAATCAAACCTGAAGACCAACATAAAATGACATTCATTTGTCCGTGGGGTACATTCTCATATCGTAAGATGCCTTTTGGCCTTAAAAATGATGGAGCCACATTCCAATAGGCCATGACTTTTTCTTTTCATGACCTCAAGCATATAGTCGAGGCCTACCTAGATGATTTAGCATCATGCTCTCGCAAGAGAATAGATCATCCCATACACCTTAGACTAATATTCGAAATTTGTCGCTACTTTAGGATTCACTTGAATCCAAACAAGTGCAGCTTCTACGTAACGTCAGGACGTTTGTTAGGTTTCATCATATCAACAATAGGGATCATGGTCGATCCTCTTAAGGTGGAGGTAATAATCCAGTTTCCCCCCCAACGCACAATCCTACAACTTTAGAGTCTACAAGGCAAGGCGAACTTCTTACGATGCTTCATCGCCAACTATGCCGAAATCACCAAGGGATTTATGCGTTTACTAAAGAAATACGTTCCATTTTTCTGGGACGAATTCACTCAACGCTCTTTCGACGCATTAAAAAACACCCTCACAACCACACCTCTGCTACGACCACTTAACTATAACAAATATATCTTATTATATCTAGCTGTCGCAGAGTCAACCATTGGCATGGTTTTAGTTCAGGAAGATGATTCGTTCTCAGAATACGTGATCTATTACCTGAGCCGAGGCCTCATAGGACCAGAACTCAATTATTCTCATATCAAAAAAATTGCGTTGGCAACAATTCATGCTAGTCAATGGTTCCATCACTATGTTTTTTTTTGCAAGACCACCGCCATTGTTGTCGTGAATCCATTCCAGTACATGTTGACACAATGAGTTATAGGCGGAAAAATCAGTAGATGGATAGTCATCCTCCAAGAATTTGACTTAGACTTCGTTTCAACAAAGTCCAAAAAGTCATTGGTCTTTGCAGAGCTTATTTCAGAACTTCCGATTGAGTCAGGTGACGTTGTACCTGAGGAATCGCCTATCCGGGGAGATATGTTTTTGATTACATCTTCAGATCCATGGTACGGAGATATACTTATCTATATCTAGAATTTGAAGTGCCCCACCTCTGCTTCTCGTGACAAGCATTGGCAGATACGCCATCAGGCTAACAATTATTTCATACTCGATGATACATTGTATTGGAGAGGTGTAGAATGCATCTTACGTCGATGTCTCACACATGAGGAGGCCATCATCGTGCTCAACGATTGCCATATTGGAGCTTGTGGCCGTCATTTGTCTGGGTTGGCAACAACCCAAAATATTCTATGAGTAGGTTAATTCTGGTCGACACTTATCAAAGATTGTATCGAATCGGTCAAGAAGTGCCATCCATGCCAAATCTTCTCTCGAAAGATGAGGGCACATCCCGCTCCTATGTTTCCTGTCATCACAGTTGGTCCCTTCACTAAGTGGGGGATTGATTACACTACTTGCAACCCCCCGTCAGCAAGGGGGCACCACTATATCATCGTAGCTGTCGACTACTTCACTAAGTGGGTCGAAGCTATGCCAACGTTTAAAGATGATGGAGAGACTGTAACTCTCTTCTTATTCAACCAGATCATAGAAAGGTTCGGCGTCCCGAGAGAGATTGTCACTAAACATGGCAGTCACTTTCAGAATCAAATGATGACCGAATTAACATCAAAGCTTGGGTTACGACAAGAGAATTCATCACCTTACTACCCCCAAGACAATGGGTAGGTGGAAGCTGTAAACAAAACTCTTAAGAATATTCTACAAAGAACTATCAACTCAGCCAAGTCAAATTGGCATTTGATGTTATACTTGACATTATGGGCTTACCGAACATCTGTTAAGACTACAAGTGGTTTCTCACCTTTTCAACTCATTTACAGGCTGGAGGCAGTCTTTCCCATCGAATGTCAGATCCCATCTCTAAAATTGGCAGTACAATTATTGCCAGACACTTCTCCGCTTGAATAACGGTTAGTACACCTTGAGAAACTCAATGAGCAGTGTCACGATGCGGCCCTGGCCAACGAGGCTCACAAAAATAAGGTCAAGTGTCAGTATGATAGGTTCGTTCATCCTCAGATTTTCTCTAAGGGTGACCTTGTCCCGGTCTATGACCAAGATAAGGACCCCCTGGGGGCAGGAAAATTTAAACCCATGTGGTTCAGACCCTTCATCATAAAAGAGGTATTAAAAAAGTGTGCTTATCGTTTGGTTGATTTTGAAGAGAATGCTTTGGCAGAGCCTAGAAATGGGCTCTACCTCAAGAAGTATTATTCATAGATAGGTCACTGTGGGTAACTTTTTGTAACATATGTATAGTCTTTGTACTATTACTTTTTAGTTTCTTTTAAGTGTTATGGACGTGTCATTGATTTTATATTTCAATAATATGGCAGATGTCAAGTGATTTCGAGGTGTTCATTGGGTATGCAGACGGTGCTAGTCGACACACGTGGAGGCTTGCCTCCATAGCTTGGGTAATCTTTACACCTTAGGGCTAGTTGTTATTTTCCAGAGGTATATGCTTAGGTGACACCACAAATAATGTCGTCGAGTACAGTGCAGTTATTGAGTTGCTTCGTGACGACTTGTCATTGGGTATCTCTCATCTCCGGGTCTATCTCGACGCTCAACTGGTTGTGTCACAGCTAAACAGAGTATACCGAGTTCATGATCCAACTTTACACCGACGATTCCTTAGGGTACGTCTCTTAGAATGAAACTTTGATTATATTACATATTTTCATGTTCCTAGGAGATTAAACCAAATTACAGATACTCTAGCTAATCAAATTTTAGATTGGAATCTTGCACACATATGAAAGAACATTGACATAAGCATGTAAATACATTTTTTCACACGTGATCCATAAGACACAAAAGATCAAAAAACTATATATAAAATCATAAAACAACCAGAGTACATAGATGGACACAAGTGCCTAAAAAATGGGACTAATAACGAGTCACAGGGCTTATGCCCTCAAAAAATATATACAAGTAAGTGCTCGTGGCATGTAAAAAGTCTAAATAGGTTCAGGGCCTATGGGCCCTGTTATAATAGTCTACAACATGGGATAAACGCCTAAACAATCGGACCCACGTCCGAGGTGCCCCCACTACATGAGGCTACATGGATGGTGGCAGGTCCTCTATCTCTGCCATCGGGACTGTGCGAGTGAGTGCAGTGAAGTTCCGCTCAACTTGTCTAAGGACTCTCTCAGCCTCCCCAGCTGGAAGGTTCCCTGCTACTGTTTCTCCTCCGACGGCGGGAACTGCGGCTTTTGGCTGAGGACGATGCTTGTTTCGTGCATAATCGATAGGTCGCACGGGTCCCACATCTGCATGAAACAAACGTTTACCCGTCAAATACTCTGGCATACAAAAAATGATATATATCACAAAAATGACATAAAAATTACATATGAAAACAAAAGAACTACAAAGGTGGAGACTTACCCATCTCCCCTCGCTCCTCACCAAGAGGCACGGGTATCTCAGGATCTCTAGAAAAATCTATCCCTGCATATGGGTAGTCCTCGATCACAGGGATCTTCCGTGACAGCCACTCAAAGAAGTCATCAACGAAGGACTCATTGGTCCTTTCACCACCCTGTCGTGGCAGTAATACTGCCCATCTACACACTGCAGGAAATGAGGCTTGATGTCCTCGTACTACTTCCTGAGGGATAAATCTCAGAACTCTCTCAAAAAAAAATGAACACAAGATCATCCCGAACCCAAAATTCCTTTGTGTCCACTGTTGACAATCTGTCAATTGCCTCTTCATGCACTCCAGTAATGTGGTACTTGTTGACGGGCGAAACAACCCATCCGTCAACTGGAAGAGTGGAACCGGTCCGGGGTTGTCTAAATAACCCAAGCCGTTTGGTATGGACCACCCTGACGAGTTTAACGGCTCCGTTGGCCGCTCTGAGGTCTCGTAAGGAAACCAAAGAGAAAGTGATCTGAG
>ML793741.1:1060842-1080691 GCA_009831015.1 Picea engelmannii
TAGAGAAGAAGGTTCAATGGTTTGAGCTTAGATGTTTGGCTACAGAAAGAATGGGCTCCCATTTTTCACATTCTTTCTAAGGGTCAGATTGGGTTTATTTTTATAAGTGAAGAGGATGCATTAAATATATCAAAGGGCCAATGATTTTAGGAAATGGCATAATTGTCTTTGATTCCTCGGTCTATTTATTTTGAGCCTAGATAAATTCCCTATAGAAAAGATCCAATATAGGTCAAATTGTTGGGACTGCCTATTGAGTTCTCGTTGAAGAAGGCAATCGAAGATTCAGGTGATTCTATTGGAAGAATTATAGAGGTGAATCTCTCCTTATTGACTAAACCTTATTGGATGGTCACTTGTGTTTTGGTTCAGGTAGAGATGGCCAAGGACATGGCAGATGTTGTGGATATTTTGGTGGGAGACAAGAGTTTTTCCCAACTTTTGGACCATAGAAAAATCCCATTTCATTGTGTCTAATGTTATTATTATGGACACATGATCAAAAACTGTACAAAACCTTTCTCTAGAAATGTATGATGTAGAAAGGAGACTTTACATGATGGAAGGACATCTAATGAAATTTTTTGACAAGGGAGAGATCCAATAGATGAAGAGGGGAGGAATATGGAAAAGGTTCTATAGTTAAGGGTTTGTGAAGTGACTTAGGAGGTTTAAACCAATGGCGAGCCTAGTGATAAGGGTACGATTGGAGCATTTTAAAAGGATGACTTAGCATTTCATCAAGAATTCTATCAAGCATTTCATCAAACATTCTATCAAGCATTTCTATCAAGCATTTCATCTAACAATTAACATGCACACTCAAGAGATAGGAGAAAGAAGTCAAACCATTTCCTTCGGCCATGTGCCCTCCTCCAGTGAAAAATCGTGTGCCCTCCTGTTGATGGGTGAAATCGACCGTCCGTCAATTGAGAGAGTGGAACCGGTCCGGGGTTGTCTAATAACCCAAGCCGTTTGGAATGAACCACCCTGACGGGTTTAGTGGCTCCATTAGATGATCTAAGGTCCTAAGAAAACCAAAGAGAAAACTAATCTAAACTAACTAATCTAACTAAAACTAAACAAACTAAACAAACTAAAACTAAATAAAACAAACTAAACAAACTAACAATAAATAAAACGAACTATTCTAACTAATCTAATTAAAACTAACTATTAAACAAACTAACTAATCTACTATTTCTATATATACGAACTACTAACTGAAATATAACTTATTTACAAAATATACAATATCTACAAAATACAGATTTAACTAAAACCTGGAAAACTCATTTGCTTTCTGCCCTAAGACAGAGAAAGAGATATTTTTTGTTGATTTTATAAAAAAGAAATAAAAGTAAACTAAAACTAAACAACTAATATACTAACTACACATATGTCTAACTAAAATACTGATAAATATACTAAACAAATAAACAACAAACTGACCTGGAAACGCTCCAGATTTGTCCTGTGAATGATGAATGTTTAAGCAGATCGGAGGGAGGAAACCCACACCGAATAATCCAGAAGCTTCTCGTAAACGATACGCTGCGATGCTCTACAAGTTGAATACAGGACAAACAAGACGTAAAAGAAACAACAATCTTATAATTTATAAATCTCTACAATTAAATAAACCTGTATGCAAAGATTTATAGATGATAGTTCAGTTGGTGAAGAAGAGAAATCTGTCATTCATAAGATGAACTAAGTAATTGCTATAATTTTAAAATTAGTGAAAGAAAACAAACATGGATCATATCAATGAACTTATATCGTTTTGCAAAAAACTAAGATAGCTAAAGTAGTCATTAATCAAATGCAAATTGATAAACATAAACATGAAACAAAAGATTGATATTATGAAAAGCGAAAGCTGTAGCAGAACATCAACTTCTGTCTCAGTTTGCATTAGAATTCCATATCCTTGTTCTCCCACGAATGAGGATGATCGTTATTACAAAAATAATAAGTATTTATAAGTTTTCCACAAGGTAAAACCTCCCTGTGGAAGTTAAAACTGTTTACAAAAATCTGGGAAGATATCCCAATTTTAACTAAACTAGGAAACTAAAATAAAAGTAAAATATCCAAATATCTCTTGAACTGCCCAACATGTACCATGCAATTCGAATTTACTTGAAACAGGTCAGAAATAGACAAGTTAGAGAGATATTTTATTAATAAAACAATAAAAATCTAATTCTATAGACTAGCTACAGAATCATGCGATTCTGTAGCTAGTCTAAATAAGATACATAATCAACATTGAGATTAATTCAAATCTTTTTAAAGAATTAAATTTAATCATCATCCAAGAATTATCTTAAAACGAATAATTTAGTTTGAAAGAATTATACCAACAGGATCCACATCATTCAACCGAATACAAAGATAGGAATACTCTGTTTGGATTTTAATCATCAGTCGGGTGAATGAAATCATATGGAACAACACCGTAATCGTTTCTCAACAAATCGAATCCATCAGTTATGAAATCGTTTTGATATTCAATTGAAAACAAAACGAATCGCAAACACTTCGTTATACTTGTCTTATCAACAGGAGAAATAATCGAATCGAACAAGATTATTTTCAAATCATGATAACTGTACAACAAGTGATTTATATTGTGAGCGAATTCAAACCATAACTGAATCATAACAAAATCGTAACAGGATCAATCAAACAGAGTTTGTTAAAGATATCGATCGTTTATCATTGCACAGTGAGCAAACAAGATTGATTTTCCTTTACCAAAATTGTTCCATGATTAAACGAATTGTAACTGGATTTGACCAATTCATTTTTACACATTTAAAATCAAACAAAACAACAATTACAATCGGGATCCAATTCCTAAAATGATCGAACTAACAACAATCCAAACAAGCGAATTAATCAGCTGAGTTTAGCAATAGTCATTGTTCCATAATTTGGGCGTATTTGCACATGTTTAATGAGACCATTGTTTTTATAAAAACAGAGTAGTCATTTCCAAATTTAAATCGAACAGAGTGGTATTCATGATTTGGAAAATCGTATGACAGAGCACATTGTAACAACTACACTCCCGAAATCACTTGTCATACACAGCATATGAATCGAATCCGAGGACAATCGTATTCTAAATTGAGTATGGAACTTCCCATGAAAAGTGGATACAAAACAAATTGTATTGAAAACACACCATTAATTCGTTACTTCACTCATATAGACTTAGCAAATGAAATCCAAACGAATAAACAAAAAATCTATGAGCGAATCGTATATCAAATCGAAATTCCTTCTATTTTTATCAAACTGAAACCATGTACAGGATGATCACCGAATGACAGAGGCATTTGGATGAGTGACTAAGCTATTTAAAAACTGAATTCAAATCATTACATCAAACTAGATTATTTACAAAACATAACGATGTCAAAACCATACCTATATAGCGACGAGGCTGCTTGATTATGCCATTTTGGAATTTACAACGGCCGTGGCTGATTCCACGTTTTTGAAAAGGATGGAGCCGGTTGTCTTTTGCTTTTTATTTGTTGCTTGGAGCTTGACTTTTTGATTGGTTAGCACTGCAATTTGATCCTGTAGTGATTGAATCTTCGATTGGAGTATAGGAACATCAATATAATATCGTTCTAACCATGAATTGCATTGGTCATAGGGTGACTGTGTGGGTTTCGAGGGTTTTGGCCAAATGACCGAGGGTTTCACAAGGCAATTTAATACCCGGGTAGTTAGGGTCGTCTTTTAGGCAGGGGGGAAGGTTTGATACAAAAACATAAGGGGGCTCGGGACATTAACCCTGCGAGTAGGGGTACTCGTTGGCCAGAAAACGCTCAATATCAGAATTAGATTCCTCACTTAGGATGATAGGGTTAGACTTGGTAGAGGGTTTTGGTTTATTTCTGGCCATTCTCGAAATGAGCTGGGCATTCCTTTTCCCTTTGGCATCTGTAGTAAGGTTTGCCTTGGGATTTTTGCTCATAGGCTTTTTAATGGCCTCTGCACTCTTAGTTACAATGTCGGGTAAGTCGATAGGAGGGTCGGCCGAGGGTTTAGGCAGTAGGAGATGCAACGGTACATGCAGTTCGGGCTTGGTTTCAATTACCACAGGTTTATCAACCAGTACAGGGTCGGTGTCTTCAAAGCCATTATGGGTGATGAAAGCCCTCCAACTATCACCATGCAAACTTAAATGATAAACAATGATGAGCTTAATAAGCCCATGGTGGAACAGGCTGTTGTCGGCCTGTTGCCTTTTATATCTTTTCGACATCTTATACAGGCTCCGATGAAAGTAGAAAGGCATGTTTAGAGGATACCCTATAAAAATCATCAGCAGACGCAGGTGGTAGAGGAACACAAGTCCGTATCGACCTTCACAGGTCATGAACTGCTTGACTAGCATTAATGTATCATGCCATCGTGGTTTAAGTGCAGAGATGGGCATACCTCTGTCACAAGAGGTGACTTTGCGCGATAGAAACAACAATGTCCATGGGACCTCCTCAACCTTGCAATTATTAAACCAACGTTGTCCTGTGGAAGGTAACCCTGTGGGAAGACTGATAAATTTCTCATCAATTTCCAATTGTATATCGTCGACCTTGGCTCTACAGCCATCAAAGGTCATGACAAACTGTCGTGCTACACAGAGATTAAAACCCTCAAATCGTTTCACGAAGGTGAGCCACCCATTGTCTTCCAAATCTTGGCGGGCATTGTCGAACATTAACAGAGCTTGGTTTCCGTTTGGCTCAACACGCACGACTGGTGCCATGGAGCCGAGCACATGGTAAACCGAGGGTTTGGATCACATCACTCACAGAGGAGCAGAGATGCACGAGCTAGCAGAAGTGAACGGTGATAAGTGGTAGGCATAAATGCCATCATGCAAAGGTGGTGGAGTTATTCATTGCCATGCATAACAATTATGGTCAATAGTAACACCGCCGGTGTTCATAGCTATTATATCCACTATAACACAACTCAACAATCATATCAATTGGCCGACCAATGAACAATGGTAAGTGCATGCACGATCAACGTTATACCAAATTTTTTAATCCACCAACAGTCGAATTGAAATCAATACCAAACTCAACTATGCGCCAATGTAACCACCGATATCCATAGCTTAACCAATGTGTCGATATATATAACCAACATACCAATAGTTATGAAAAATAGACATAGGCATTATATTAAAAAGATATGTATGAAAGATTTAAACATAATATCCATATATGTTATGAAACCAAAGGTTGAGTAGGCCAAATAAGAAGCCAATCCAAATACCAATGCAATACAAACTCAATGGAACCCAGTCACACAATCAATATAAGAATGTTGAATGAGTATAGTTCGAAAGTTCTGCCAGCTACATAATGATAAACAAAAGGTAAGCGCAATAGGCATATCAATAAAATATCATGACAGTTCAGATAGTGATCGAAATATGACTTCGAAAGATCAAGTTTTTCACGCTTACAGTCGTGAAAACAAAACGAAAATAAGTGTGTAAATGTTGCAAGAAATGAAAATGTCGTTTATTTGAAAATTGCGACGAAAAACTTGATGTTTGCAAGACATAGGTGTAGGCAGCTTATAGGATCATAAAAAATGTGAGTTGGCTGCCAACAATGGCGACACAATGGTAGAAGCAGTTATCTCTTCAAAATAAACTAATTCAGATTTAGGACAACAAAGAAAATTTCAACTCAAAAATAACAACCAGAAAATCGTACGACCATCATCATTAACCAATTATTCCAACGGTGTTTCCAGGAGCTGAAAACTGATAATAATCTTAAGATCAACAAGTCACGATATTAAAGATAAAATCTCTAATACTATTGGCATGGACACTGCTGCCAGCAGGCATCCATAGCCTCGACAGGGTTGCCATTTAACCCACTTTGACATCCGTATCCTGTCAAGAAGTTCTAGATTAGAATAAAGGACATTAAAGAGGTTTTTATTTTTATTTTTATATATTTCTTTTTTACAAATTTTCATATACCCCACATTGCTTCGCTGCCAACGGGCCTGTTCAATACCCCGACGAAGTTGTCTTGGCGCCATGCATGCATTTACCCGCTGCCAGCAGACCTGTTCAGTATCCCGACGGGTTTACAAGCACTTCCAACAGCTCTTATTCATATTTTTATTTTGTTTTTCATAGATATATAGCTGAGCGGGGTGACGCTGGAAATCATGATATTTTAACATATTTTTTTAGACCTCATTAGAATTTTTTAGCATTGTCCTTTATTTAGATCCAGAGATGTTTTATTTACGAAAACAACTTCCTAAGACAGGGAGACATCTTCTGAGTCATTCCTTTATGGAATAGGGACAGTGTAAAAAGATAATAGATGGTCATGACGAACTTTGCATCAGATATCTAAACCAGTCAAATTCTTTTAAACAATCGATTTTTCCAACACAGATATAAATTTCAGAAATATACCATTGATGTTTGTACAAATTTTTCAGAAGTTATTTCAGCGAAGGAATTATCTATCGTCTTTTTCTGAATAGCTTAGTGTACAGGTATGTGTATTTTTCAAAGACACAAACTGATCAATTTGAATCAAAATAAAAAACAGAAAGCAAACGAAAAAGAAAAATAAAAGCAAAATATGTACATAATATACAAGGGTGGTTATCAAGCAAAGTATCTTTTCAGGGCTTGGCCATTCACCGGGTAGGTGTCGAGCTGCCCTTCAAGATTCTGCAATTGAAAATAACTGGGACCTAACTTTTCAGCAATTAAAAACGGTCCAAGCCATAAGTTTTGGAATTTAGCGTGCTCTCCCTTTCCCTCATGCGGTTTGTCCCACTTCAAGACGAGATCGCCTACTTCAAAATTCCTATAAGAAGAAGAGTTAGAATCGAACCAGATTTTAACCAATTGTTGATGTTGATCTAACTTATGCTTATCTTGGGCTCTTACCTCTTCTAGCTTCATCAAAGTGTTAATTTGGTTTTCTAAAGGGGGACAATCTTCTTCTTGAACTTTCTGTGACAACTGAAGTGAAGGAAGAAGAATGTGAGGTGGAAAAATCGCTTCTCTGCCATATACAAGAAAAAAGGGGGAGTTACCTACAACAGATTTTAGCGTAACCCTATCAGCCCACAATGTGTTTAACAGTGCATTGTGCTAATTCTTGTGATTTTCAACCACAGTTCTCTTGATTATTTTGATTAAATTCTTGTTTGTTGATTCCGCTAATCCGTTTCCTTGGGGGTAGTAACTAGCAGAATACTTCAGCTTAATTCCTTTTTCCAAAGAGAACTCGCTCATCTCAAGAGAGGAAAAGTAAGAAGCATTGTCAAAGACTAAACAATTAGGGATACCGAAATGAGTGATAATATTCAAGTTTAGAAAAGCGATTACTTGACTGGTGTTGATAGTTCTTAATGCAGCAGCTTCAGACCATCGAGTAAAGTAATCTGTGGCTATCACAATATACTTGTGCTATTGTGAGGACGGAGGGTTAATCAGACCTATAATATCAAGGCCCCATTGCTGGAAAGGAGAATCTACTGAAACGAGTTGCAAGGGGAAGGCTGGTTTTTGTAACCGCCCTGATGCTTTCTGACAGATGATACATTTACAACACAAGGCATGGGCATCTCTAAAGAGAATGGGCCAGTAATAACCGGCTCTCAGAACCTTATGAGCAGTTGTGTCACCACCGAAGTGACCATCGACTTCTCCTGTATGCAACTCGAGCAAGACTTTTTCTACTTCGTCTTTTTCAAGACAGCGCATCAGTACGCCGTCAAAATTCTAACGAAACAGGATACCATTAACTAGATGAAAGGAGGTAGACTTTAGTCTCAACGCTCTTCTTTTGGAGGGGTCAAGGTGATGGGGGGCTGATCCGTGTTCAAGACATAATCTTATATCATCGTACTAAGGACTAACAAGGTTTTGTGCACAACAGATTAGGCTTTGATCGCTTTGTCCTGGGTTTGACGTATCACTGTCTTCTGGTTGTCCTGTTTCTGAATCAACCACCAGCTTACATAACCCTTGGCCTCTCACAATCTGAGATGGGGTGATTTCTAAGTCATACTCCTGTAAGGAGGTGACCCAATTAGCTCTCTTCTCTCCTAACTCCTTCTGTACTAACAAGTTCCTCACGACAGGGTAGGGGACAACAACTTTTGTCCTTGACTTCAAAAGATAGGACCGGAAGTGTTTCACTACTTTGAAAACAATGTAGGCTTGCCGATCAACCACTGGATAGTTAAGTTCAACACCTTTGAAAGCAGAGCTCATAAAGGCAATGGGTACTTCGTTGTTCTCGACATTCTTCTGAGTTAGGACGGCGGCATAGGAATGGTCAGAGGCAAAAGTATAGAGTGTAAAATCTTGAGAGAAGTTAGGACTCATGAGAGACAGAGCGTCTATTATGGCCTTCTTTATGGCATTAAAAGCTTGATTTTCTGGGGGTCCCCAGTGATATTGGGTGTCTTTCTTAATTAGGTTCTGCAAGGGTTTGACCATTTTAGAGAAGCTGGGGACAAATCTTCTCACGAAGTTAATTTGGCCTAAGAAAGACTGCATGGATTTTTTGGATGTAGGAGGAGGAAGTTTTGCGATGACTTGAGTCCTTTCGGGGTCAATAATCATCCCATCACTAGACATAATGAATCCTAGGAGTTTACCCTGCTCTACTGCAAAGATAGATTTTTTGGGATTGAGGGAGATGCCGTATTTACGACATCGCAGTAGGACGGCTCGTAAGTGAGTTAGATGATCATTTTTGTTTTTTGAAAATACAGTCACATCATCTAAGTAAACTATGACTGACTGATTGATTAAGCCTTGGAAAGAAATGTCCATTGCTCTCTGAAAGGTGGCACCGGCTTTAATCAATCCAAAAGGAATTTTTCTATAATCATAAGTGCCCCACGGAGTATGGAAGGTATTTTTGAGTTGGTCTGGTGGAGACATCAGGACTTGGTTGTATCCAGAGAAACCATCCAGTAAGGATAGCCTCTCAGAACCAGATACCTATTGAAGGATCTGTTCCATGGGCGGGACAAGATAGTTGTCTTTATCAGATGCTCTATTGAGGTTTCGAAAATCGACACAGAGTCGGATTTCCCCGTTTTTCTTCTGCACCGGGACAAGGTTGGAAACCCATTGAGTGTGCCTAACAGGAAAAATTATTTTAGCATTTAGGAGTTTATTCAATTCTTTTTGAACGGTCGGTTCTAGTTTAGGATGCATCTTCCTCAGTTTTTGTTGAAAGGGTAAGGTTTGGGGTTTCATCGGGATGACATGCTGTATGATATTAGGATCGAATGTCTTAAGGTCGTTATATGTCCATGCAAAGACATCCTTAAATTCTTTAAATAATTTGATAAATGCAGTTTTTTCTTGTCGAGAACATCCCAAGCCTAAATTAATGCATTGAGGATTTTCATTAGTTCCTAAGTTCAATTTTTCGTAAGATAATGAGGAACTATTAGTTTTACAATTGACCGTCTTTTTGAATTTATCTTCAAAATCATAAAACTTCTCTAGTTTGACTACAGATTTTGGGATCAAGTTTACCATATCCGATATATCTTCAAGAGTTTTTGGATCATGTATTACCGTAAAATTGTGCAAATTGTCGTCGTGCGTGCGTTCATCTATCACCACACCTTGAAAGGTTTCTTCCATGTGCAGAAAGTTAATGATCTGCTGATCATCGTCAAATACTCTCCAGTTTGTGATATTGTCAGGAATAGATGGTTGAAATAATAGCTCAACGGAGAATGCGTCTAGGGAGAAGCCTTCTGCAGGAAGAAGTTTTGAAGCTACATTAGCTAATAAATCTGCTTCAGAGTTATTCAATCTAGGAATAGAATTTATATTGAACGCATAAAATTTATTCATTAAATTCCATACCTCAGACTGGTAGCTTTTGAGATGCGGAGAAAGACAATGGATAGAATCTCTTACCTGTCTCACCACTATTTCAGAGTCGCCAAAGACGGTTAAATTTTGAATGTTCATATCCAAAGCTTTTGTGAGACCTTGCAGTAAAGCCTCATATTCTGTAGTATTATTAGTACATTCAAATTCCAACCTACATGCTATCAATGTTTTGTTACCTGCTGGATCAATAATGACGCAGCCTGCGCCAACTCCTTCTTTGGATTTTGATCCGTCGGAATATAAATACCAAATTTGATTTTCATCAAATACATGAGGCCGGAAGCTGTTGGCTGCATATATGCTGCAATCTTGGACTGTTGTTCTGGATTGATGATAGGTGAAACCTCGACCATGAAGTTGCCGAAGAAGGTTTCCATCCCTTTCACTTCAGGTGTATCCATAGAAGGTGTATATGGTTCGTTGGGATCATTTAAATCTGTGACCTTGAACTTAAGGTAACGCTCACGATTCACTTCAATCTTGTTGGGCTTACCGTTCTCTGGGAGCCATAAGTGAGACCAATCTGTCATGAAGTAGTCGTGTAGCTGCTCCGAGCAGTCCCTGCTCAAAAACAGACCATACACTTCTGGAATATCCACAACAATTATATCAATAACTTGATGAACCTTGGGGTTAGACGATAACCCAATAAGCACATTCTTTAGTTCGCCTATAACTTTAACATTTGTTCGATCAAGTTGTATGATTTTTAAAGTAGAGGGTTCAACTTCAACGTTAATCTTTTGGAAAATAGACCAAGGCATCACATTGGATGATGCCCCTGAGTCTACCATACAATTGTGCACGTTTCTATTAAAGATCTCTAAAGTTAACATGAAAGTAGGCACATTTTTGCGAGTATTAAGCGTAGTAGCTTGTGGCTTTTTACTCGCAGTTTCTAAAACTACTTTATCTACATTATTTACATTATTTATAGGAAGGCTTCCTTTATCTTGAGGATTTGGATTATTTTTAGTGGAAGTCTTTTGCGGAACTTTGCTTTGCACAACCTTGTTACCAATAGAATTACCATTTTTGCCGTTCTCTGAAATATTTTGCAGCATTTTTTGTAACAAAAATGGAAACTTCAATAACTCATAAATAGAAATGTTAGCCCTTAACTTTTTAAGATCTTCAACAACATCATAATATAAGTTGGGGCTTACATTACTCTGTTTAGTCTCAACTGATTTAGATTGCTTTGGAGGCGAAGTTGTAGTATTTTCGGAAGAAGGTTTGTTTGCTGTCTTACTCCTGGTGTTATAGGGGTGAACAGTCTTGAAGTTAGCTTGAAAAATGCTATCCGATAAGTGTCCAAAGATGTTAGGAGTAGACTCTTCTTCTTGAACTATTTCTTGTTCAACTACCTCCTTAGGAATCTCAAGAGGCATCAAGTTATCTTGGGATTCTAAAATTGTTTGAAGAGCACATTGAAAACTTTCTAGGTTAAGGCCCTCGGTGGTTGGGTTAGGTCAGTTGGTGGGAAAAGGTTTCTGGAATGGGGGTTTGTAAGGCCCTTTGCTCGAGGAAGCTTCTTCGATTGACCTTTTTAAGTCTATAACTTGATTTGAAAGTTTTTGAACAACTTTAGTTAAGTTTTCCAAATCAGAGTTTTCAGGTTGTGTTTTACTTTGAGTGGGTCTGGAGAGGATTTCGATCTTCTTTTTGGAAGAAGAACTAGTCTCTGTTTCATTGCTGGAAGAGTCCTTAAGGCTAAGTATGTCTTTTTCAATCTGGCTGGCCTCCTCGAAGGCTTCTAACAATGTGGCTTTCTTAGATCGTTTAACCCAAATAGCTATACTTTGATGCAAAGCTTTAGTGTAGTAAGCTATTATAAGACTTTCAACAGGCATAGAATCTGTAGGGATTCGGTTTTTAAGCGTTAAGAATCTTTGATTAAAGTCTTTAACTTTTTCTTTTGGGTTCATTCTTAAGCTTGAAAGATCTATGACTAGGACTTCCGGAGGTTTATCGTCTCCTAACTTTTCCAAAAAGCATGACTCAAATTTTTCCCACAACACGATGGTATGGGGTTGTTGGGCAAAGTACCATGTGGATGCATTACCCTTGAAAGTATAAGGGAACAACCTACAGACAACGTCTTCATGTTCAACATTGTAGAGTCTAATGGCTAACATAAATTTTTTAATGTGATCTTCAACTATCTGTTTTGAGTCAAGATCAAACTTGGGAAGCCATTTCTTTGGGTGTTTAGGTAAAGGGTGTTGGGCTCCAGGTACAACTACAACATCCTGATCAAGCCAGGGTCTAGCAGGGTTGTTCTGATTTGCCATTAGGGTAGTGGGTGTGGAAGGCTGAGAAGGTGAATTGCCTTCGTTAGAAGAATCTCCTCTAGAAGAGGAAGGAGATGATGGAGGTGGTGAAGGAGGTATCCCAGATCCTCCTCCAGCAGGATTTAAGATTGGATCTGAAGGATTCACAGTAGGATCAATGCCACCTAATTTTTCTCTGATATCAGAGAAATCCAAAGGTTGGCCCCACAGATGGTTTGGTTGCCTAAGACGAGCTAAGGCACTATGTGTTTTGATAAGAGATTGGTGGAAAATCTCTTGTATGTCACCACCTGTAGGATTAGGGGTTGCTGGCTCAACTGTGATCTGTGGATCGTTGGTTGAAGTCGTTGCTGTTTGAAGGGGAATATTATCGTGTGAACAGCTTCTAGTCACTATAGGTAAGCGATTAGGGGGTGGAGGAGTCTTGCGACCGCCTCGTGCCATTAATTAAGTTCAGGCCCTCCTTCTAGCGCCATTTGTTGACGGGCGAAATCGATCGTCCGTCAACTGAGAGAGTGGAACCGGTCCGAGGTTGTCTAATAACCCAAGCCGTTTGGAATGAACCACCCTGATGGGTTTAGCGGCTCCATTAGATTATCTAAGGTCCTAAGAAAACCAAAGATAAAACTAATCTAAACTAACTAATCTAACTAAAACTAAACAAACTAAACAAACTAAAACTAAATAAAACAAACTAAACTAACTAACAATAAATAAAATGAACTATTCTAACTAATCTAATTAAAACTAACTATTAAAAAAACTAACTAATCTACTATTTCTATATATACAAACTACTAACTGAAATATAACTTATTTACAAAATATACAATATCTACAAAATACAGATTTAACTAAAACCTGGAAAACTCATTTGCTTTCTGCCCTAAGACAGAGAAAGAGATATTTTTTGTTGATTTTATGATTTTATAAACAAGAAATAAAAGTAAACTAAAACTAAACAACTAATATACTAACTACACATATGTCTAACTAAAACACTGATAAATATACTAAACAAATAAACAACAAACTGACCTGGAAACGCTCCAGATTTGTCCTGTGAATGATGACTGTTTAAGCAGATCGGAGGGAGGAAACCCGAACCGAACAATCCAGAAGCTTCTCGTAAATGATACGCTGCGATGCTCTACAAGTTGAATATAGGACAAACAAGACATAAAAGAAACAACAATCTTATAATTTATAAATCTCTACAATTAAATAAACCTGTATGCAAAGATTTATAGATGATAGTTCAATTGGCGAAGAAGAGAAATCTGTCATTCATAAGATGAACTAAGTAATTGCTGTAATTTTAAAATTAGTGAAATAAAACAGACATGGATCATATCAATTAACTTATATCGTTTTGCAAAAAACTAAGATAGCTAAAGTAGTCATTAATCAAATGCAAATTGATAAACATAAACATGAAACAAAAGATTGATATTATGAAAAGCGAAAGCTGTAGAAGAACATCAAATTCTGTCTCAGTTTGCATTAGAATTCCATATCCTTGTTCTCCCACGAATGAGGATGATCATTATTACAAAAATAATAAGTATTTATAAGTTTTCCACAAGGTAAAACCTCCCTGTGGAAGTTAAAACTGTTTACAAAAATCTGGGAAGATATCCCAATTTTAACTAAACTAGGAAACTAAAATAAAAGTAAAATATCCAAATATCTCTTGAACTTCCCAACATGTACCATGCAATTCGAATTTACCTGAAACAGGTCAGAAATAGACAAGTTAGAGAGATATTTTATTAATAAAACAATAAAAATCTAATTCTATAGACTAGCTACAGAATCATGCGATTCTGTAGCTAGTCTAAATAAGATATAAAATCAGCATTGGGATTAATTCAAATCTTTTTAAAGAATTAAATTTAATCATCATCCAAGAATTATATGAAAACGAATCATTTAGTTTGAAAGAATTATACCAACAGGATCCACATCATTCAACCGAATACAAAGATAGGAATACTCTGTTTGGATTTTAATCATCAGTCGGGTGAATGAAATCATATGGAACAAAATCGTAATCATTTCTCAACATATCGAATCCATCAGTTATGAAATCATTTTGATATTCAATTGAAAACAAAATTAATCGCAAACACTTCGTTATACTTGTCTTATCAACAGGAGAAATAATCGAATCGAACAGGATTATTTTCAAATCACAATAATTGTACAACAAGCGATTTAGACTATGAGCGAATTCAAACCATAACTGACTCATAACAAAATCGTAACAGGATCAATCAAACAGAGTTTGTTAAAGATATCGATCGTTTATCATTGCACAGTGAGCAAACAAGATTGATTTTCCTTTACCAAAATCGTTCCATGATTAAACGAATTGTAACCGGATTTGACCAATTCATTTTTACACATTTAAAATCAAACAAAACAACAATTACAATCGAGATCCAATTCCTGAAATGATCGAACTAACAGCAATCCAAACAAGTGAATTAATCGGCTGAGTTTAGCAATAGTCATTGTTCCATAATTCGGACGTATTTGCACATGTTTAATGAGACCATTGTTTTTATAAAAACAGAGTAGTCATTTCCAAATTTAAATCGAACAAAGTGGTATTCATGATTTGGAAAATCGTATGACAGAGCACATCGTAACAACTACACTCCCGAAATCACTTGTCATACACAGCATATGAATCGAATCCGAGGACAATCGTATTCTAAATTTAGTATGGAACTTCCCGTGAAAAGTGGATACAAAACGAATTGTATTGAAAACACACCATTAATTCATTACTTCACTCAGACAAACTTAACAAATGAAATCCAAACGAATAAACAAAAAATATATGAGCGAATCATATATCAAATCGAAATTCCTTCTATTTTTATCAAACTGAAACCATGTACAGGATGATCACCGAATGACAGAGGCATTTGGATGAGTGACTGAGCTATTTAAAAACTAAATTCAAATCATTACATCAAACTAGATTATTTACAAAACAGAACGATGTCAAAACCATACCTGTATAGCAACGAGGCTGCTTGATTATGCCAGTTTGGAATTTACAACGGCCGTGGCTAATTCCATGTTTTTGAAAAGGATGGAGCCGGTTGTCTTTTTCTTTTTATCTGTTGCTTGGAGCTTGGATTTTTGACTGGTTAGCACTGCAATTTGATCCTCTAGTGATTGAATCTTCGATTGGATTATAGGAACATCAATATAATATCGTTCTAACCATGAATTGCATTGGTCACAGGGTGACTGTGTGGGTTTCGAGGGTTTGGCCAAATGACCGAGGGTTTCACGAGGCAATTTAATACCTGGGTAGTTAGGGTCGTATTTTAGGTAGGGGGGAAGGTTTGATACAAAATCATAAGGGGGCTCGGGACATAAACCCTGCGAGTAGGGGTACTCACTGGCCAGAAAACGCTCAATATCAGAATCAGATTCCTCAATTAGGATGATAGGGTTAGACTCGGCAGAGGGTTTTGGTTTGTTTCTGGCCATTCTCGAAATGAGCCGGGCATTCCTTTTCCCTTTGGCATTTGTAGTAAGGTTTGCCTTGGGATTTTTTCTCATAGGATTTTTAATGGCCTCTGTACTCTTAGTTACAATGTCGGGTAAGTCGATAGGAGGGTCGACCGAGGGTTTAGGTAGTAGGAGATGCAACGGTACAAGCGGTTCGGGCTTAGTTTCAATTACCACAGGTTTATCAACCGGTACAAGGTCGGTGTCTTCAAAGCCATTACGGGCGATGAAAGCCCTCCAACTATCACCATGCAAACTTAAATGATAAACAACGATGAGCTTAATAAGCCCATGGTGGAACATGCTGTTGTCGGCTTGCTGCCTTTTATATATTTTCGACATCTTATACAGGCTCCGATGAAAGTAGAAAGGCATGTTTAGAGGATACCCTATAAAAATCATCAGCAGACGCAGGTGGTAGAGGAACACAAGTCCGTATCGACGTTCACATGTCACAAACTGCTTGACTAGCATTAATGTATCGTGCCATCGTGGTTTAAGTGCAGAGATGGGCATACCTTTGTCACAAGAGGTGACTTTGCACGATAGAAACAACAATGTCCATGGGACCTCCTCAACCTTGCAATTCTTAAACCAACGTTGTCCTGTGGCAGGTAACCCTGTGGCAAGACTGATAAATTTCTCATCAATTTCCAATTGTATATCACTGACCTTGGCTCTACAGCCATCAAAGGTCATGGAAAACTGTCGTGCTACACAGAGATTAAAACCCTCAAATCGTTTCACGAAGGTGAGCCACCCATTGTCTTCCAAATCTTGGAGGGCATTGTCGAACATTAACAGAGCTTGGTTGTCGTTTGGCTCAACACGCACGACTGGTACCATGGAGCCGAGCACATGGTAAACCGAGGGTTTGGATCAAAATACTCATAGAGGAGCAGATATGCGCGAGCTAGCAGAAGTGAACAGTGATAAGTGGTAGGCATAAATGCCATCATGCAAAGGTGGTGGAGTTATTCATTGCCATGCATAACAATTATGGTCAATAGTACCACCGCCGACGTTCATAGCTGTTATATCCACTATAACACAGCTCAACAATCATATCAATTGGCCAACCAATGAACAATGGTAAGTGCATGCGTGATCAACGTTATACCAAAGTTTTTAATCCACCAATAGTCGAATTGAAATCAATACCAAACTCAACTATGTGCCAATGTAAACACCGAGATCCATAGCTTAACCAATGTGTCGATATATATAACCAACATACCAATAGTTATGAAAAATAGACATAGGCATTATATTAAAAAGATATGTATGAAAGATTTAAACATAATATCCATATATGTTATGAAACCAAAGGTTGAGTAGGCCAAATAAGAAGTCAATCCAAATACCAATGCAATACAAACTCAATGGAACCTAGTCACACAATCAATATAAGAATGTCGAATGAGTATAGTTCGAAAGTTCTGCCGGCTACATAATGATAAACAAAAGGTAAGAGCAATAGGCATATCGATAAAATATCATGACAGTTCAGATAGTGATCGAAATATGACTTCGAAAGATCAAGTTTTTCACGCTTACAGTCGTGAAAACAAAATGAAAATAAGTGTGTAAATGTCGCAAGAAATGAAAATGTCATTTATTTGAAAATTGTGACGAAAAACTTGATGTTTGCAAGACATAGGTGTAGGCAGCTTATAGGATCATAAAAAATGTGAGTTGGCTTCCAACACCTCCTCCTCTGCAAATTTGTTTGCTCTCCTCTGCAAATCCATCTGCCCTAGCCTCGTCCCGCGTGCCCTCCTCTCGTGCGCCTCTCCCTCCTCCTCCTTCTCCCCCTTCCCTAGCCTCCTCCTGTGTGCGTGAGTGTATAGTGGTGGTGGTTGCTTGCAGCTTTGCGCGCAACTGTATAGTGGGACTGTGGTGGTTTCTTGTAGCTCTGCGTGCGACTATATAGTGGGACTGTGGTGGTGTATGACTGTGCCCTAGCAAATGACTGTGGTGGTGGTTGCTTGCAGCTCTGCACGAGTGTATAGTGGGACTGTGGTGGTGTATGACCGTGCCCTAGAAAATGAATGTGATGGTGTATGACTCTGTGCATGAGTGTATAGTGGCTCCATTTTGAAGTCATATGTTTTGTTTTGTTTGTATACTCTGTTTTATTTTCGTTTTTATTTTATGTTGTTTTGATTTTCATTTTGATTTTTTGTTTTTTTTATATTATATATTATATATAATATATATTATATATTATATAATGGAGATTGGAATAGAATTACAAATGGAGAGTGGAATATAATTCACCAACAAAGCTTATAGAACCCCAAACTTCATAATCAAATTCAACTTACATTTAACATTTGTTGTGAAATATCCATTCAATACTTTTGTAGCTTAAATAAGGGTTTCAATGACCAATTGTAGTGGGGCTTCAATGACCAATTCTTTTCCACTCTCCAATTATAATTCCCACATTTTAGAAACTTCTTTTTCGAGACCTCTCTATATTTCGAGTGAATCTAGAATAATAAAATCATTGGGCTCTTGCAACATACCTTTGACTTTCTATTTTTCTTCATTTTCATCCAACTTCCTCTTTTCTTGAGAATTGAAGTATTAGAAACATGTCGATGGCTCAAATTCTACTTGTGAGTATTAAATACCTCACTCTAGTGTCCCCATGGCATTATCCTTCGATGAGTCAGTAACAAGATTTTTTTTTTTTCTACTTCTTCTTCTAAAGATTCTTCAACTTCAACCTCTAAATTTTTTTACCATGAAACTATTAGTCACTACCACTGAGGGCATCTTGAGCTAAAATTTGTATCATCCTATGATGAGATAAACAAGTGACCTTTCCTTTTTGAACTTCATTTTCCATGCAATGTAATGATCTCAATAGAAAATACGGAATATTGGTTGTCCTTCCATGTCGCATGTGAGGTTATAGATAAAAATGGTAAACGAACACCATAAGGTGCCTCCCCTCGCAAGTAATATGCTTGGTAATGTAAATGGAAATGTCATCCTATGGAGTTTGGGGAGCAGTCCACTCAACTCCTTTTCTATATTATTTACAACCTCCCTTACAAAAAAAAAAACCTCTTTTTTTCAACAAAGTCAACTTTGTTCTTGAACCATTGCTCACCAAATGCCAAGCTAGATACTCTAGCAATACTAGATTCAAAAACATGTACCTCTATTCCTCTAACCATAGTGATTTCATTGTGAATGCTTTGAGAAAATTAAAGTGTGAAACTATAGTCTTTCAGACACTCGAAAAAATATGACCACACTGCACTTGGGAAAATTTAAGCTACTTCAATATTCCAATGGATGGGTATTGGGTCAATCAGCTCCATGAACCTCGAATTAAATGGTCTCCCCTAACCCAATCACTCCCTCACACATTATGATCGAAAAAATCATGTTAACCCCTAAGACACTCTTGCCACTAACCACTAATCCACCAATATTACTTTAAACACACTACATTATTACCTAGAAGTGGGTTAAGTACTGACCTAGAAGTGGGTTCTGTGTATTTTGAACTGAAAGTCATGGAGGGGCTAATGGGGCTCTTGGGAATAAAAGAAAGGGTCAGCGTGGGCACCAAATGGAAAAAAGAGGTGCTAGGCCTATTCCTACACACCATGGCCAGATCACCTCTCATTGACAGTCTGTGTATTGATCCCTTTTAGTTTTGGTTTGTTATTTTTTCCAATTGCACGCACCTTTAACAAGTGCCATGAAAAATCCCTTATACCTTTTTTCCAAAATGCCAAGAATACCTAACCTTATTTGTCTTTGTGTGCAGGTACTAGCTCGGGGCGTAGGAACTTGGAACTAGAACTTGGCTTTCGGGCTAAGTTCTTTAAGTCAAGTCAAATTTTATGAGAAAACATCGTTTTTCATGAGCTTCTCTTGGTTTCAAGAATAGTTCATTCTCTACTAAACAGGGGAAACCACGTGAAGTTGGAATCTCTAATTATTCCCCCCCCCCCTCACATCACTCTCAATTTCCCCATACCCAATATTGTTAAGCCCTAATATTGGCTCATTACCCCTTAATTGGGGCATATTA
>ML793741.1:1080791-1104655 GCA_009831015.1 Picea engelmannii
CAAATGAAATGTTAAACATTAAAAAAACAATATCGTTATAAAAATATACCTGGAACAATCATTGCCAACATTGTGTGCTCTCTCTTTATTGACATCCAAGGAGGAAGGTTATTATTTATAACAAAAACAGGCCACACCGAGTAAATAGACCTGAGCTCACCAAATGGATTTACACCATTAACTGCCAATGAAATCCTAACATTACGAGGTTCTTCTTTAAAAATTGGCCATCTTTCTTTGATATTTTTATATAAAGAACCATCTACAGGCATTCGAAGAACACCATCTTCACTTCTATTTCGTGCATGGTAATCCATAAACTGTGCTATGTTCTGACATCTAAATAGTCGCTGCAGGTGTGGAATTATGGGAATATAATGAAGAACCTTGTGAGGAACCTTTTTTGTTAACTGATTAGTTCGATATCTACTGATTTGACATTGTGGGAAATTCGATTCAGATGCATATTGTCCATAACTTATTATGTGATCATTGGGGCATGCATCAATAACCTGATATTCCATTCCAATTTCTTTTAGAATGGCAGATAATTCTTGGTATGTGCGAGGTAACTTATTTGGTGATGGTAAGAAATATTCACCTATCAACCTACACCAACAATATACAAAAAAAAAATCAATAATGAAAATTATATTAATCATTACAAATATTGCATCCTTAATTTAGACATCAATTGACACTAAAAATAAAATAAAATAAAAGTTGAAAATTGCATAAAACTGTAAAATTATGTTGCTTACCTTAGGATCTATGTCATACATGTGTTTGAAAAACCATTTGATACCTTCAAGTTGACCAACAACATTACAACAGAGAGAACACTTTTTTTTGTGCCTTCATAGAGGGATTCAGTGGCATTTTGAAGGATAGGTTTATCAAAAATATATTCATCATCATTGTCCTCATCACTGTCATCATTATCATCCTAGAATTTGTCCTCCTCCATGTTGACATCATCATCCATTGGAGCATTATAAATGTCGTGGATCAATCTATTTGTCCCATCATCATCAACTGTATTATTAATATCATCATTTTCCATAGGAATAGAGTGATCACTATTATCCACACGATTAAGTTCAACTTGTTCTTCAGTATTATCTCTATGAAAATGTCTCCTGCTAGGTGACATCACATTCTTAGGATGATTTTTCTTTAATAAAAACAATGGAAGCAATAAAATACAGTTAGAGTATATAAAAAATATTATTTTGAAAGATAAATTAAAAAAAAAACAATTAATGTATAATACCCTTAAAGATCTATAATAACTACTTACTTACCATGGGACGATATTCATTGCCCCCTTCAACATGCCCATTCTCCCTACAATGTTTTTCAACTATTTTTAAAGGTAGTCTTCTTCCATTAAAACCTCTGCATTCACAACAAGGGCAATAACATTTCCCATCACCATGAATCACCATGTGCCGCTTTAAAATAACAAGATCTCTTTTCTCGTCTGGAGTTGACATTGTAATTACCTATTACAACAAATCCATTGAAAAATTATAAGTACAATATACAAATCTATTCAAATAGTTTGGTATATATTTAGATATTTGTAATGAAAATTATACAACATGTTCAGAAAAAATAAGGGACAAAGCATGAATCCTAAAAGCATGAAACATTAATAAGAGGAGGTAGATCTATTATCAACCAAAATCACACTATATAATATTAAGTCCCTAATAAAAATTAGGGTAGCTTTAGGGATACACAAGAGTACTGGTGCCCAATATCAACAAAAATGCCACTGCTCTTCACTTCTAGTTGGTTCTTTTCCAACTCAAGGAGGACACCCTAAATGTAAGTTTACTAAGGCAAGGATACTTAGATATTCAAGAAGTTCCATGAAATATAAGAAAAAAATTAGAGTGATTGAATCTAATTAGAGTGATTGTAGATGAATCAATAATCTTTTTACTCTATAAAAAGTGGATAAACCATAAAATCTTTCTAAGGAGTTAAAATAAACCATAAAATTTGATTTAAGGAGTGAAAATAAACCATAAAATAGTTCAATAGCACCAAATTACTAAATCACACAGAAATTTTTTAAGTACTAACCTTCAAAATCTCAACTATGTAGAGTCTGATCAATTCAATGTTTCTCTTCTTGAAAGAGAATTGAAATCAAGATTTAAAAAAAAACCAGAACACCATTGCATCAGAACACCCAAATGATTTTAGCAACTGTAGAAAATGATTGTCTCAACTATAGAAAATTTGTCGTAACTGAGATATATATAGGATTGATTTGCCATAAATGACCGTTGATTCTCACACGTGCCATTGTTGGTCGCTATAGCGACTAACTGGGGGTTGGTCGCTCTACCGACCAACTTTCATCGTTAAAACAACCAACTTGGAAGGTTGGTCGCTAGAGCGACCAACATTTGGACCTCGAAAAAAAAAGTATATTTAGTCCAAAAAAAGAAAAAAAAAATACGACGAAATTTTAAATCGTCGTAATTTGCGCCCAATGTAGTAGTGACCCCACTTCGAGAGTTCGCCAATGAGACACTTTGAGAGATTTTTTGTAATGTGCTTTGTAAACCGCCAAATCTTGAAGACCCGAAGATCCTATCCACTGTAGATCTTAACAGAGAATGTGGACTGTAGATCCACCGTCCTCCCTGAAATTGCGTGTTCCAGGTTCTATGATGTTTGTGATATGTGGAAAGGGAAATATCCAAAGCTATGGATCCCTGGAGTTTCAAGGCTCTAGATAAGCACCTATCGACCTAGAACTTGGTCACAACCATGGTCACATATGAGTTAAGGGCTGAAGAAAAAGGGCTATCGCCCGAAAATTGTTGCAGAACAAAATATGTCTTGGAGATAGAGTCGTGGGCGTTCTTGACCGACCAAGACCCGCAAAAAATGGATTCTGATACTCTTTATGTTGAATCATATTGTTTAAGTTACTTTGGAAAATTATTAAAGACCGATAGCTTGAAAAAATTAAGTTGTCTGCACATTTTGCAGAGTTAACAATTATTAGAACCGGATCGAATTATTACATAGTGCAGAAAAATGGAGGAAGCACAGTACGCTTACAGTGCGGAGGATGAAGTTAGAGGAATGGATGTCCATTTGGGAGTTGAAGGAACAAACTCCTGTGGGCATGGAGAATAAATAGATAAAGAAGTGAGCATGATGAAAATCATTATGAATTTGCAAAAAGATGTCCAAATTCACCAGGTATATAACAAAAGGCTTATGAGATCCAGGGAGCAACAAGGAGACTTCAATATGAACCTGATGAAAAGACTGGAAATAATTGAAAAGAAATTGGATAAGGAAAGTAGATCCAATAAATTGGGAAGTCACAGGACCCCTGATGAGGAAAGAAGAGGAAGAAGTGGTAGCAGACATTACCAACACTCCCAAAGGCATTCCAAAAGGAGGCCACATAACAGTTCAAGTCCATCTCCTACCAGAAATCATAGGAGATATGAAGTGGATGAATTGAAGGGAGAAATGAATAAGATCAAACCTCCTACTTTTGATGGAGAGCACAAGAAAGATGAAGATGCTGAAGCATGGATGCTGGGCATGAGGAAATATTTCCAACTGCAAAATTACTCTTCTCGTGTAGAAGGAAGAATTTCCATCTATCAACTAAAAGGAAAGGCATCCATATGGTGGGATCCGCTTGTGCAATTACAATGGCCCAAGGAGAAGAATGTTACATGGAGGGAATTCAAGAGGCATTTTGAAAATAAGTACTTAGCTAAGATGTATTATTACAAGAAAATGAAAGAGTTCTTTGAACTCAAGCTAGAAAGTATGTCCATTGATGAGTATGAAAGAATATTATTGGAGTTGTTGAAGTATGTCCCCTTCATCAAGGACGAGACAATTAAGATTCAAAGGTATATGAGTGGGTTGCCATGTTTCATCAGTGATAAAATATGATATGATGATCCCAAGACTATGGAAGAAACCATAAGGAGAGAAAAATGCTTATATGATCAACAAAAAGGAAAGCCTACTTTCCAAAAATATTGGGAAGAAAAGAAGAAGTTTAAAAGGGAGCAGAGGGGAACAAGCCACCATTTTTCATAAATAGTCCTCAAGGACAACCAGTTTTGAGAGAGCCCAGGATGGCTGAAGTAGGTGGGCAAAGGCCAAGGCAGACACCTATGGAATGTTGGGGTTGTAAAGGAGATCATAGGTATAGAGATTGTCCTCATAGAATGGACAAAGTGAGAGCTATTCACAATGTTTAACAAGCAGAAACAATAGAGGACATGGGAAGAAGAGTACCAAGGATCTATGTAGCCTGGACAATAAGCAAGCTGAGTTTCAATAACACATGATTGAATTTGAAGGTATGATAAATAACCATGCCTTTACTATTTTAATTGACTCAGGGGCTAGTCATAGCTATATAGATCCTAAGGTAGTGGAAAGATTTCAATTACCAAGAAGCAAGCATGGGAAATCTTGGCTGGTGCAACTGGCTACAAGAACCAAGAGAAAGGTTGTGGATTTGATTAAATAATGTCCAATGGGCATGAATGGACTTAGTACCAGGGAAGATTTGAACATATTACCTTTGGGATCATGTGATTTCCTAATTGGTATGGATTGGTTGGACCAACACCATGCCATCTTAGATTATCCTAACAAGGCATTCACTTGCCTGGATGAGGAAGGAAATCAAAGAACAATCCAAGGAATTCTCAGGGCAGTTACTATCCGAGAAATTTCAACAATGCAGCTAAAGAAGTGTTATAGGAAGGGCTAACAAATATTTGCAACTCATATGGAAGAAGAACCCAAGGATAAGGTGCCCAAATTGGAGGATCATTCCGTCCTGAAATATTTTGAAGATGTGTTCAAGGAGGTACCAGGACTACCTCCAAAGAGAGATATTGACTTCTCTATAAATTTGATGCCTAGAGCAACTCCAATATCAAAGACTCCTTACAGAATGGATACACCAGAACTGAAGGAACTGCAAATGCAACTTGAAGAGATTTTGCAGAAGGGTTATATATTCCCAAGTGTGTCAGCTTGGGATTCCCCAGTCTTGTTCATGAAGAAGAAAGACATGACATTGATATTGTGCATCGAATTTAGACAGTTGAACAAAGTGACTATAAAGAACAAGTATCCTCTACCAAGGATTTATGATCTCTTCGATCAATTAAAGGATGCAACGATATTTTCAAAGGTAGATCTCAGGTCGGGATACCATCAGGTAAGGATTAAAGAGGAAGACATCAGCAAGACCACCTTCAGGACAAGGTATGGTCATTATGAGTTCACAATGGTGCCATTTGGGTTATCAAATGCACCAACTATTTTCATGTGCCTAATGAATGGTGTTTTACGAGAATATTTAGACAAGTTTGTCATTGTCTTTTTGGATGACATACTTGTATATTCCAAGTCGAAAGAAGACCATGAGCATCATTTGAGGATGGTGTTGCAAGTACTAAGAGAGCATCAACTTTATGCCAAGTTGAACAAGTGCTCATTTTATCAAAACATAATTCACTATTTGGGGCATATCATATTTGAAGAAGGGATAACAATGGACCTTGAAAATATTGAGGCCATTAAAGGGTGGACAACACCTAAAAATGTGACATAAGTCAGATCCTTCATGGGTCTATCTAGATACTACATAAGGTTCATTGTAGGGTTTTCTAGAGTATCTCACCCCATCACTTCATTGCAAAGGAAGGGGAAGAAGTTTCAATGGAAAAAGGAATGTGAAAAAAGCTTCCAACAACTGAAGCAACTGTTAACCAATGCTCCAATTCTAAAGATCGCATATATAAATGAATATTTCATGGTTTGCACAGATGCATGCAAAGAAGGACTAGGAGGATTTCTTAGTCATAAAGGATTTGTGATATGTTTCGAGTCCAGGCAATTGAAAGAGCATGAAAGGCTCTATTCCACTCATGATTTGGAGTTGGCAGCCATAGTGAATGCTTTGAAGAAGTGGAGACACTACCTCATGGGAAATAGGTTTGAGTTGAGGACAAACCATAATGGTATGATGTACCTGTTTGATAAGCCTACATTGAATGCCAGACATAGCAGATCGTTGGAATTTCTCTGTGAATATGACTTTGATATCAAACACATAAAAGGAAAGGAGAAAAAAGTGGCTGATGCACTAAGTAGGAGAGTGCATGAACTGCATGCTACAACCATTATCATGTATCAGACGAATCTTAAAGGAAGAACACGAACTACGTTGAAGACACAGTGACTGATACTGGGTCGAAGTGAACAAAAGAGAAGAAAAGACAGAGTGAAGTAAGAGAAATAAAGCCGTTGGATGAGGGGATCGAGGATGACAGATAAACACGGAAGAAGGATCGTGGACAACTCAACAAGAAGAAAAAGACACCATTGGATGCTTTGGAGCACTGCGCGAGAAGGAAGGAAAGAAAAGTTGGTGAAGCCCTGAAAACACGGGTCAAGTTGAACTAGGGTTTTAGAAACCTAGGGTTTTGGTATCTAGGGTTTTGACACTTAGGTTTCATCTTAAGGCTGTCTGAGAACTATTGTAATATATAAATATAGGTCTAAAGGACCTGGGATGGGTTGTTGTTATTGTCCTTATTATTGGTATCGTTCGTTCTAGTTTTGTTATTGGCATGAGTGATTATTGTTGTGTGAGAGAGAAGTTCTAAGTGTAGAGCTTTCTGATATTGTAAGATATTTAGCTGGGTGCAAAGATTAGTCTTGCAGCTGGGTGCACAGGAAGGGGAGAGACATAGAAGAGGAGAGAGAATATATGCTAGCTAAGAGTGCAGACAAGAACTATATGCTTCATCTTAATATATTATAAACCACAGTTATCTGGACGTAGCCCTAGAGAGAGGGTGAACAATGTATATCTTGTGTTGTGTATGGTTGATGTTGTGTTCTTTGTCATTTGATATACTATTATTGTATTGCTGTGTTAGATCTGACAAAAAATTGTGTGGAGTAGATTTGAGCTAGTAAGTGATATATAAATGCTGTATTGATCTTGTATTAGATCCACTTGATATCCCCTTGGTTGAAGACATCTATTTCTTGCAACCCCCCTATAGCTGCTTCGGGTGAGACTGCATCTGCCTCGCAGGTGCTCTCGAAAGGGCCAGTAGTTAGGGCTTGTTGGTGCGCTCTTGGAGCCGAACCCTGGGTCTACCCCTGTGCCAACAAATGGTTTTGTTGCCGGGACATGAATCTTCTTGAGGGAATGTCAAGGTGGTTTCCATCAAAGACAAAGATTCAGAAGTGGATAGAATATCAAGAAAAGGACTTCATTGAAGCCCAGAACAAGAACCCTAATATTAGCAAAAAAGACTAGTTAGGAAGGTATATCTTTAATGATATACATAAGATTTTCTTTGGAGGGATTCATAAGGAGCTATACGAGTGGTTATCTAGGTTAGAAGATACCCAGATTGAGATCAGATCTAGAACTCTTATGGTTTGGACATCGATGCTGGTCAAGAAGGTCAAGAGAGTTGATAACGCCGTGTCACAAGTGGTAGATTGCTGGTTTGATAACACCATTGTAGGGTACATAACCAAGTTTTTTGTTAACATAGTAGAATCATATAGCCAATCCGAGAGACATTTCTTCAAGGGACCCAGAGGAAAAGTTTTACACTTTCTAAAGTTGAGGATCGAGATGATATTGCATGAGAAGAACATCTTGAAGATACAATAGTTGGTTGGATTTGAAAATGGTAATGTTCAAGAACTCGGACAACGACATCGACACAGAGATCGGACATACACGCAGTGGAAGGATATCCATAGAAGTTCCTTTGGTGAACTTGTTTGAGTGAGATCAAGAACCTCTTCTGCAGGAAGAAGGATTCTATAGTGGGGAAGAGGAAGAGCTACTGAGTGAAGAATAGTCAGGATCCATTGGACCGAGAGAAGAAAAGACTGAAGAACCTCGCCGAGAAGAGCCAAAAACTTCAGGAACTGCGCAGACTATTGAAGTAAGTACTATTATTCCTCCTATTGATTCAACAACGTTAAGAAATCAGAGTAATCAGAGTCACCAGAGCTTTCAGAGCACTGTCACTAGTAGTCCACCACATACTCAGTTAGGAAATCCAGGAATATCTATGGAAGATGATATGAGCTAACCCACCTTTAGAGGAGATGGATCTAAAGACCCTGAAAAACACTCTTTTCTTTGTGAAGCCATGTGGAGCATTAATAATATCACCGATGAAGCTATCAAACGAGCTCAATTTAGTACTACCCTAATATATTGCACACTGAGCTGGTACATGAAATTTGTCCAAGGAGCTACACCTAAGCCGCTGAATGAGATTAAGAATGCATTGATTACAAAGTTCAAGAAACAAAAGTTGGATTCACGATGTATTACGGAGCTGAAAGAGATCAAGAAGAAAGTAGGTGAACCTATTTGGGAATTCGATTAGAGGTTCAAGACCTTAATAGGCTGGCTAACTTTTTAGATTCTAGATGAGCATAACAAGGAATGGTTCATTGTTGCCCTTTTACCACACATCGGAGTCTCTCTGATGCAACAAAAGGTTGATTTGCAGTCTGAGGTGCTGTAGATCATCATGAAGTTAGAATCAACCCCTATGGGAGAATCTAGCTCAGGTATGAGTCAAATCTTGAGTCAGCTAACTAGTTTTTCTCTGCAGGTAGAAGATATGAAGAAAGACAAGGGAAAAGATAAAAGAGAAGACATCTAGTGTTTCATATGAAAATCATAAGGCCATGAAAAGGAACAATGTCCCTTATTTCATGAATACTTGGCCTTTGGAGCTCTGAGCCCCTTGAATCAAGTCACCCTACCCTAGTGAGAGGTATGTAGAAATAGACATCGCCCTGGTGAGTGATATTACATGCAAAAATATGTCCAGACACCCAAAAATTTGTATTTCACATTTTGCAAGTCCATGGGGCATGATGATCGGTATTGTAGGGATTATGACCTCATGCATGAAAGGTCCAGAGACATATACAAGATTCAAGGTGAAGTACAACAAGAAGGAAACACTACGCAGTATAATTCCCCAGGAAGAGGAAACTTCAACCCTCGCGGTGGATTCAAAGGAATATGATGAGGAGGAGGTATGGGTTGAGGTTGAGGAAAGATCATCTGTTACAACTGCGCACAACCAGGACATTTAGCAAGGGACTGTTAGAACCCTTGTACAACTTGTAGCTACTGCAGTCCATTCGAACATGTTATAGAAGATTGTCCTTTACTGCTAGCCAAACTCCAGGAATGACGAGGACCTCAACAAAACCCGCAAGTGAAACAGATATACGCTGAACCTCATGGAGAAGACCCTAGACTTGTTGTTATCACTAGAGGAGGCGCTGTTACAGGAGAAGACATAATGACCCAAGGAAAAGCTACAGAAGAATCAGGAGTTAGGAAAGTTGCAGAGAAGACACAAACTTTTGATGCAAAGAAAGAAAAACAAATGTTTTAGGAGGCAAGAAAATAATTCAGGGGAGATCAAGGTTCTTCATCAAAGACACGACTAGAAGTAAGAGAATATGGAATGCCTATGGAATTCAATCGGTCTGCTTTTCCAAAAGAAGGAAAAGAGGTAAGAAAACTCATGGAATTCTTATATACTTGTGTTAAGTTGATTCAGGATGAAAGCACTGTACAAGAGCTACAAAATTTAATTAGATAGTATGAGATAGGAAAGATAAACCCCCTACTGAATAGGGCAGTACACCAAGTCTATCAAAGGAGAAGGAAAAATAAGGAATTACATTTGAATGCTGAAATTGGAGAGTATGATATAGACTATGTGGTCCTTGACTTGGGGTCAGAAGTCAATGTCATGAAGAAGCAGACCTGGGCACTGATGGGAAAAACGAAGTTGATCTATTCCCCTATCAAGATTAGGATGGATAACCAATAGGTAGTAAGCCCCTTTGGCATATTGGAACATGTCCTTGTGGACATCGATGGAGTAAGGACGTTTGCATATTTTGAGGTGATTGAGAAAGTTGATGATAGCTGTCCTTACCCTATGCTGTTAGGAATTGATTGGGCTTTCAATAATTCCACTGTGGTTGATTTAAAGAAAATATGAATGATGTTTGAAGGAGAGGGCCTTAGGTTCATTTCACCCTTGGATCCTGATGAAGGTCATAGATACACATAACCCATCAGAGAAGAAGACCACACATATGAATTAGAAAACATATACAAACTAACAACTAGACAACATGATTACATTAATCCTATGGCCAATGGGAACCAAATATAACGAAGTGACAATGCATGTTCATCAGATTCAAAAGAAGCACCGGAGAACTGGCAGAACAAAATGTATGAATTTTCTACAAGGAGATGTGCTATATTAACTAGAGAAGTTCACTGGATCGGTACAACAGTAAGTAACTTGCCCACCTTTGATGGTTTGAATCCTTTAGAAACCTTATTGTCAGACTTTGAATAAAGTGTACCGACGCAACAAAGATTGTTGGCAATGGATGAGGCCTTGAAATCAACACCAACAAGATGGTGGGGGACACACAAAACCAACATTACAGACTCGGTACAATGTTGTACTTTGATGACAATGTGGTTCTCAGAGCAAGTAGAAAGTTGTGAAGTCATATACACAGGTCAAAGCTGCCCGAAAGACCATGTGCAAATATGTGAGGAAGCCTAGAGTGACATTCCTCAAGAGAAGTGGGTTCACAAATTCATTAACACTCTGGACACAACCCCTATTAACTGGTACCTTCAAGCAGAATTGTGCCTCATCACTGCAAATTGGGAAGGTATGACTCAGAATTTTGTAACTACCTTCTTATTCAAGAGTCAATATCCTTCAGTAGATAAAGTATTACAGATTTTAAGACAGAAAGTATTTGAGGAGGCCTCTAGCCTCCCTTTAGAGAAAGAAGAGGACAAATGGACTATACCTCTCTAGAAACTGCAAGACTGTTACAAAATCAATGTTGATGAAGATGATGATCCTAGGAAGGTGAACATTGCTAAAACAGAAGGCCAAAGAGACATAGAAGGACCAGGAGTTGAGCTACCTTTCATTGGAAATCCGATCAAGATCAAGAAAGTCAATATTGGAACATAGGGAACACCGAAGCTTGAAAATATTGGAGATTATTGGGATGCTACTACTATTAACAAGATCACAGAATTACTACATGAATATTAGGACTTGTTTCCCACCAAATTCACTGATATGAAGGGAATTAAATGGCCTATGGGAGAGATGAGGATCCCTTTGAAACCAGATTCAAGACCAGTCAAATAGAGACTCTACAGATTGAACCCTAAATATAAGTAGAAAGAATTGAGCTCGACAAAATGTTGGAAGCAGGGATTGTAGAACCTATCGAAGAATCATAGTGGATTAGCCCTATGGTGGTATCAAGACAAGAAGCTGAACGATGCCTGTTTGCATGACCCCTTCCCTACGCCATTCACTGATGAAGTGTTAGATAATGTAGGAGGCCAGGAGGTATATTATTTTACAGATGCATTTTCGGGATACCATCATATTAGGATTGCCAAGGAAGATTGCTATAAGACCACATTTATGATAGAATGGGGATCCTATCAATATATAGTGATTCAATTTGGATTGAATAACACCTGATCCATCTTTTCTAGGGTAGTGGTTGAAGCATTCAAGGAGTTTCTACATAAATTTCTTGAAGCATACTTCGATGATTGGACTGTTTTTAGTTTATTAAAAAATCACATTGAATGTCTAAGGCTAATGTTGGACAAGTGAAGGCAATGTCAAATTTCATTAAACATGAAGAAATGCATCTTCTTTTCACCATTTGGAGTGTTGTAAGATCATATTGTATGCAAGAAGGGATTGCTTGTAGACCCATCTAAAATTGCCATTATAGTTGATCTGCCCCCTCCTACTTTAGTCAAACAGTTGCGTACTACGCTGGGACATACTGGATATTACAGGAAATTCATTAAAGGCTATGCACAAATTATAGCACCCATGGAGAATATTTTGAAGAAAGACTATTAGTTTCATTGGACAAAAGAATGCCAGCAGAGCTTCGACATGTTGAAAGAGAAAATGGTTACTGCGCTTATTCTGGTTTTCCCAGATTGGAGTAAGGAGTTTCATGTGCATGTCGATGCATATTCCATTGCATTAGGAGCTATGTTAACACAATCAAGAACAATAGACATAGACCAACCGTTAGCCTTTGCTAGTAGAAAGCTATCAACAACTGAGATTAATTACACCACCACTGAGAGAGAAGGGTTAGCCATGGTGTATGAGCTGCAGAAGTTTTTCCACTACTTGTTGGGAGGACATTTTAAAATGTTCACTGATCACTCTGCGCTGAAATACCTAGTCAACAAGCCAGTATTGGGGGGAAGAATATGTAGATGGCTTCTGCTATTTCAGGAATATGATTTTGAGATCGTGGTTAAGCTAGGAAGAATGAACAAAGGTCCTGACACTTGTCAAGGTTGAAACATGGAGAAGGGCCTACTAGCTTGGAGGATACATTGCTGGATGCACAATTGTTGGCCATTAGAAATATTGATGATCACTTCGCAGAGATAGTCCACTTCCTGTCAACATGAATGGCACCTAGTGAGTATACAATCGCCCAAAAGAAACAACTAGTTGTTCATGCTGCAGACTTTTCACTTATAGTTGGAAAACCATATAAGATGGGACCTGATGAGATATTGAGGAGATGTGTTATGGAGACAAAGCGACCATTGATCCTCTCCGAAGCTCATGAAGGAATCGCAGGAGGACACTATGCAGGGAAAGAAACAATGCAAAAGGTTCTTAGAGTTGGCCTCTGGTGGCCTACCCTACACAGAGATGCTAAGGACTATTACAAAGCATGTGATGCATTCCAATGAGTTGGGAAACCATCCAGAAGAGATGAAATTCCTTTAGCACCACAAATGACCCTACAAGCATTTGAGAAATGGGCCATTGACTTCATGGTACCTATAAACCCACCAGGAAAGTGCACAGGAGCCAGATACATAATCACTATGACAGAGTACTTGACCAGATGGGCTGAAGCAAGAGAAGTTAAGGACTTTAGTGCAACTACAGTTTGCACACTTCATATTTGATGACATCATAACTAGGTTTGGATTCCCAAAGATCCTTATGAGCAATCAAGGCACACACTTCATCAATAAGACCGTTGAAGCCTTGACTGAGGAATTTGCAGTCCATCATCAGAAGAGCGTGCCTTACCATCCACAAGCGAATGGGACAGTTGAAGCATTCAACAAGATCTTGGAGACAACACTAATGAATATTTGCAGTGTGAATAGGGATGACTGGGATTTAAGAGTACTAGCAGTACTATGGGCCTGTAGAACTACTTGCAAGAAGTTGATAATGCAGAGTCCATTCAAACTAGTTTATGGTCACGAAGCCATTGTCCCAATAGAATATTTGGTTCCTAGTCTAAGAATTGAAGCCTTTACAGATATGGATGATACTGGCACTGTGCAAGAGAGGCTTGCACAGTTGGTCGAACTAGAAGAAGACATATTTATTGTAGGATTCCATCAACAAGTACAGAAGGAAAGAGAGAAGGCCTATCACGACAGACACATCAAGAAGAAGGCATTTAAGCAAGGTGATATGGTATTGGTATATGGAAGTAAGTTCATGAAGCATCCAGGAAAGTTCAGAATGCATTGGCTTGGGCCATACGAGGTTGCCTATGTTATAGAAGGAGGAGCTGCACAGTTGAAGACTTTGAATGGAGAATGGAAGGAAGGTTTGGTGAACGGGAGCTGGCTGAAGTTGTACTATGACAACTAGCTTCCTTGCATCTCTTAGTAAAATCATGAGGAAAAGGTTCTAGGTACCAGGTGCAGTTGAAATTGGGTACCAGACACAGAAAAGACAGTCTTCACAAGGAAGGAAAGGAGGCATAGAGCTGAAAGCAAAGGCTTCCCTGTGCAGTCTGAATTCGAAGAAAAACAAGAAGTTCAGATCTGAAGTGCCTCAAGATGAGTCACAGGTGAGTGTTGGGGGCCTGTTGGCCCTTGGGTATGGAAGTAAGCAAATATTAAGGCAGAAAAAGAAAAACGCAAACTATGAGGAAGACACAGTGACTGATACTAGGTTGAAGTGAGCAAAAGAGAAGAAAAGATGGAGCGAAGTAAGATAAATAAATCCGTTGTACGAGGGGACTGAGGATGACAGATAATCAAGGAAGACAGATCGTGGACAACTCAACAAGCGAAACAATCCACCATTGGATGCTTTGGAGCACCGCGTGAGAAGGAATGAAAGACAGGCTGGCGAAGCCCTAAAAACGTGGGTCAAGTTGACCTAGGGTTTTAGACACCTAGGGTTTTGGTATCTAGGGTTTTGACACTTAGGTTTCAGCCTAAGTTTGTCCGAGAACTATTGTAATATATAAATAGAGGTCTAAAGGACCCGGGATGGGTTGTTGTTATTGTTGGTATTGTTCATTCTAGTTTTGTTATTGGCATGAGTGATTATTGTTGTGTGAGAGAGAAGTGCTAAGTGTAGAGCCTTCTGGTATTGTAAGATCTTTAGCTGGGTGCGAAGATTAGTCCTGCAGCTGGGTGCGCAGGAAGGGGAGAGACAAAGAAGAGGAGAGAGAAGATCTGCTAGCTAAGAGTGCAACCAAGAACTGTATGCTTCATCTTAATATATTATAAATCACAGTTATCTAGACGTAGACCTAGAGAGAGGGTGAACCATGTATATCTTGTGTTGTGTATGGTTGATGTTGTGTTCTCTGTCATTTGATATATTGTTATTGTATTGCTGTGTTAGATCTGACAAACGTTTGTGTGGAGTATATATGAGCTGGTAAGTGATATATAAATATTTATTTCTCTTGTATCGGATCCACTTGATATCCCCTTGGTTGTAGACATCTCTATCCTGCAACCCCCTTATAGCTGCTTCGGGTGAGACTGCATATGCCTCACAGGTGTTGTCGAAAGGGCCAATAGTTAGGGATTGTTGGTGCACTCTTGGAGTTGAACCCTGGGTCTGCCCCTGTGCCAAAAAAAAGCAACATGATTCCATCATGGTGGTGGTAGATAAGCTCACGAAGGCCACCTATTTTATTCCATTGAATACTACTCACAAGACAACTAATGTTGTTGATATTTTTGAGGGAAGTAGCATGCTTGCATGGCATACCCAAGACAATTTTGTCTGACAGAGACCCAAAGTTTACCTCAAAGTTTTGGAGAGGATTATTCAAGGGGTTCGAAATGAACTTGAACTTCAACACAACTTATCATCCTGATTCTGATGGACAAACAAAATGAGTAAATCAAGTGATAGAATATATGTTAAGAATGTATGTGATGGAAAATCCATCTAAACGGGAAGATTATTTACACTTGGTAGAACTTTCCTACAACAATAGGTATCAAGAATCACTGAAGATGAGCATGTTTGAAGCACTTTATGGAAGAAAGTGAAACACCCTAGTAAGCTGGGACAACCTAGATGATAGAGAAGTGGTTGGGCCAGAGTTTCTCAAGGAAATGGAAGAGCAATTGTTAAAGATAAAGATGAATTTGAAGGTTGCCCAAGACAAGAAAAAAAGATATGGAGACAAAGGAAGAACCCACAGGGAGTTTAAAGTGGGTGATCATGTTTTCCTGAAGGTGAAATCCAAGATAAGTTCCCTGAAGCTGGAAGGCTATTCCAAGTTGGAAGCCATATATTGCGGACCATTTGAAATTCTAGAAAGGATTGGACCAGTAGCTTGTATGCTTGCATTTCTTGCATCCATGACTATTCATAATGTATTTAATGTATCATTGATCAATAAGTATATACCTTATGCTAATCATGTGATTGATTGGAATGTGATTCAGGTGGAGAAAGAAGGCACTTTGCAAGTGCATCTTGTGCGCATACTGGATTGGAAGAGCAAGCAACTCCGGGATTGAGTCAACCTGGGCGCATGCAATTTTTAGGTGGGAAAGCTAGCTTATCGGGGGTTCCCTCATGAATCTCGTGATGGTTGCCACTCTGGAAGTCATCCATACTCCCCAATGATGCACACATTGAGACAGAGAGAGCCTTGACATGGCCAACCATTTTCCTCCATTGTTGTTCTCTGCAACTTCTGAAACCTGCACACCTATGTTATGAAGCTAACCATTTTTCCTGTGAAGCACAACACGACTACGTAGTGTCTGATCCATATCCCAGCTTAGAATTTACTATTGCTACCCATGTTTTCTCTGGACTGGTGTGGATTGTCGTCATTACCAGAGCCCATACCCAATTTTTGCTACGGAGGTTACCTGCTAGACTTAGGAGCTGGATAGAAGAGGCAGGTTGTCAGGCCTATGAGCAACTCTTTCCAGGTGAGAGAGTGTGATGAGGAAGTGATTCTCTTGGAGGGAGTCTTGAAGCATCTACAATACTCTGAGACTTCCATTCCAGCCTATTACTGAAGCCTTGGAAGATAGGTGGAAAACCGATGGACTTGTGATAGTGAAGGTGTACACTCCTGGGGTGGGACATACATGTGGGGAATGATGGTGTGTGGGCTGTGGGTGTAAGTGGCTCCTGGGAGAAAATCCTTCTTGTTGATCCGTGAGACTTTCTTGTTTTCCTTGCCAAGCCTAGGAATCCCTTGTCCAATGGAGTTTAGTCCCATCTCAGGGGTGACCCACTGCTGAGCGTGATGAGCAATGTGGTCTAAGGATGGGACGTTCGTGGAAGGTCTGCACACAGTTGGTGATCATGTATTAAAATATAAGTACCAATCCTCTATCCATTTACATGATGTGTATTTGTATATGCTGTTATATTTATGGTTCTGTCTGTGATTGCTACATGTATGCTTTTACTATTATTTGTGCATTAAGTTGTGTGATAACTGAACGTAAATCATTTGTTAAATATTGGTATGTGTTATTGTCGCTTCCACAAGAATATGTGTATGTACATAATGTTTATTTTTGGCATAGGGGTAGACCCAGGGTTCAACTCTACAAAAATGCACCAACAAAACCCTAACTACTGGCCCTTTTGGCAACACCTGCGAAGTAGATGAAGTCTCACCCAAGGTAGAGGTAGGGGTGGTTGCATGACTCCAATGTCTGCAACCTTAGCTGGGACACAAATATTGATTGTAACACTTTAACAGATCACTTAGAAATTATGATTCATCAATATTCAGTCTTATCTTATAGCACAACTAAACCCTAGCAACAGATCAACACAATATTCAACCAGATCTATCACCTAGTAGCACTTAGCATAACGAAATAGATCAGATCTAGCAAATTCCAGAACTAAGCACATTCACATAGGTCATATCTATCATTCACCCTCATTATTAAGCACATAGAAACATCATATTTATCTATCATTCATCTATATCAAATCACTTAAGAAAGTCAACACATAAACACATCAATACATCGCACAAAGCACAACAACACAGGATATACATGGTTCACCCCCACCCTGGGTATACGTCCACCAACTCTTTGTCTTCTTTATTGTCTTCTCTCAATATTATACATGCACAGAGCCACAAAATCCTACTCCACATAGGACAGGAGATCTGTGCACACCCCACTAGATCCTCCTTCCCTGAGTAGATCTAAGCACAAATCCTTACACAACCTCTTACAATCACTTTCACTTAGCCTTTCAAGTCTCACATAGCATGCACAAATATTACTTGCACTTATCACTTAGCATCACACACTTGCGCACTCTCTTACTTACATCGCCTAGCTTTCTATTTATATATTACAAAGTGGGCCTAAACATGGGTGAAAGCATAGGCTGACATCCCCATACCTATTACATTATCCCAAATCCCAAAAATCCCTAAAAAGGGGACTGAGCTCCCGTGATCTCTGCTTCGTCTTGCGCTCCACCTTCAACAACTTGTCGAAGTCCCAAAATGGTCCAAAATGACCAAGGATCCTCAAAACTTGGTCAAGGGCCAACAATCCCCCAACACTCACCTGTGAATTGTCCCGAGTCACTCTTCTCTGGGTAACTCTGCTTCAAAATCCTCGAGCTTGGCTTGAGCTGCTTCGACATGTTGCTGTGCCATGAACTCCTGCTCAACGAACTCTTGGATAACAACTTCGTTGACAGGTCCCTCTAAGCACTGTTCAACTGCATTGATGACTTACTCTAGTTCTTCTCCTCGACCTTTGATATATGAGAACATTTGGAAAGCCTCATCCTGTATAGGTTGGAGCCTCTGAGTCACTTCCATAACTCTGCTCTGAATGGTGTGGACCCGTTGTTGAGCACTATGCTATTCTTGGGATCACTTCATCCTTTCAACAACTGATAGGGGCTTCAACTGCGCCTGTATTGTTTTTGTTTGCTACTTCGCCTCCTGGAGCTATGACTCCGGTGCCTTCAGTTATGGATTCTCAGTGAGTTTCTCATAAGTCTGGGCACTGCGATCACTCAGTTATTTACATTCCATGGCAAGGGCCTTTATTCTCTCAACTGCACTTCGAGTAGTTGCATCTTTTTGATCCCTCACATCCTGTGGGGTACTGGGCATTGTGCAGAGCTCCAAGTATTCTATTCTTTGCTGTATATGCTGGATATCTTCTGCAAGCTACTCTACTTGATGTTCAACTCAGTCTTCTGCCTTTGGTTCTAAGCCTGTCATAGAGCAAAGTGCTCTGTTGATTGCTTCTTTCACTTCGAGTTGCTCTGTGAGAAACTGTTCTTTTTCTTGGTGGATCTACGCTTTCTCCTGTTCAAACTTTTTCTGGAGAGCAACCTTCTCCTATTCCGCAACTCGACGTTGTTCTATGAATACTTATTACACTTTCTTCAAGGCCTATGTTTCTTGTTCTGTTTCTTCCTGTGCACGACGAAGGCGAGCTTCGGTTGCATCAGCTAGTCGACGGAGTTGGGCTGGCTCATCTCCCAACTCTGGTTCTTTTGATGGCAAGGGTGCAGTGGAAACTACGTGACTAGACTGAAGGGCCTACTATACCCCTTTGAGTTCAACCTCAATTCTGTTGTACATCTCCTCCTGCTTGGCTTCATGTTTCTGCAATATTTCCTGCGAGGTGTCATTCACAACTGCGATGATGAAGTCAAAGTCATCAATAGTGAGCACAGTGTGCATCTTAGTCATGGTGGCTCTGGATTTATTCTGGGAAGAGGGTTTCGGGGGAGAAACCTTCCTCTTCTTCAAGGGATCAACCTCATCTCTAGGTGGTGTTACTTCGCCTTAGTTCTTCTCATCTTATTTGTTGTTTGTCTCTTCTACTTCGTCATCACCCCCTCAGCCAAGTGATACTGAAGTAGTCTCTTCTGATGCACTTCTCAAGTCTTGGACTTCTGCGGTCTTCTTCCTTCTTCTGGGTCCTGATGTGTCATATTATTTGTGAGCGACCTCCGTGATGTCAAGTTCAAGGTCATACATATTTGCAGGGTAAGAAGGGATAAGGAGGTCTACTGACCAATCCTTAGTTATCTCCTCGAGGTCCTCCTCTGTGAGCTTGTAGTATGACTAAATCTCCTCCTTGTGCTCATCTTCTCGCGTAGTGATATAGATGAAGTTCCAATATGCGCGTAACTTCAAGAGGGGTCAGAACTGTTTTAGGGTGTTTGGTGTCATACAAGGTTCATCTTTGATATCCCTCTTCAATTGGAGATAATATGTATGAAATACCGCGTTTGGCTGCCACTATTTTCCCATATTGCTCAAGTACCAGAGCATAGTGAAATTCGTAGCAAGCGGCTCGAACAACTCAATGTCTGGGAAGGTTGCACCTTCGAGCATCTCCCAAGAAGAAAACACGATGAGGATCATGAGCGAGCTAAAGTGGAACTCATAGCCCTGATCCTGTGCTTCGTGGCAGTCTAATTCCATCTGATTAACTAGGTACTTCGCCCAGTTCATCTATAGGCCTTCCACACATTTCCCTGCGAGGTCAATGACAAACCCCGTGACCTGCGTGGGTTTGTTCTTCCTTACTATCTTTCCTGCAATTAATTGGCATGCTAGGCGCACTGTGCCATTTTGGATGGAAGCTACCTTATAGCCTCGTTTACCCTTCTCAACATTGCCGTAGGTATCCTTGATCTTCTGTGCTAATGCGTGATCTGTAGCCTTCCCTGGATAGAAGTCCCACGGATCAGGTACTTGCATAATTAATCCAGTGATCCTATGGATCAACGTCAGATTGACTATGATACGTTGGTCTAGCCATAAGTAGCCGCCATGGTAACATGAGAGAAGGATATTAACACATGTGTTAACCTCCTAGTTCCTTCCAAAGTGTGGGATTTTCATTACATTCAATAGGGTGGACTGCGCGAGGTTCATAGTCCACGACTGGGGGATTATTTTCAAGTTCTTCCCCTTCGTCCTGGTCAAGTATTTATACAGGGCGAGCATACTATGGTTCTTGCGGTCTCCTAGGTTGAAGTCGCTGAACTTCAACATTGCGATCTTGTCCTTCTGTGCTCTAACTGCATGTATCCCCTTCGGGAGGTATGCGATAACCATGGTGTAATCAAATCTCTCGGTACCCTATCACGAATCACCGTGATGGCCAAAGGCAGGATGTAGTCGGGTAATATGCCTGGGATTAGCTTCGCATTTGCTAGGTCATCTCTGTGCTTGGTTCTCTTTTCTTCTACAACTCGGGATGGTATGGATCCGCGAGCAGTCGACGGAGAGGCTTGCACTCATATTGTTGATGATGCTTGTACACCCACAAACATTACTCTTTTAGTCATGAGGTCAATGAGTACCTCCTTCACAAACTCTTCGACTGCGCCAAGTTCTTCAGACATACACGCTCATGGTTGAATATCTTGGGTTTGAAGGGAAACTACTCAATGTAACAGGCTGGATGGTGATAGCTCGATGATCACTACGCGAAATCAACTAATCTGTGGGCTCAGATAATCACAGGTGGAAAAAGTGTTCTCGGTGTAATTCTCAACGAAATAAGTAGACAACTAGGTAAAAAATCTCTCCAATGGGTGAGAAGCCTTCATGAATTCAGTCCTGTCCATTACGACGCGGTCCCAATGGTCTGATGGCGAGATTTCTGACCATAAATGTCGTTCTACCCATTCAAGGCATCAATCTAATGGTAATACTGTTTCCAACTGCTATATTTCTTCTCCATGGCGAAGTGCCATGCGACGATGTTCTGATATCCCGATGAAGTTCAGATTCTAGAATCCTTCCTTCTACGAAGTTCCCTCCAGAACCTTTTGTAGATTTTCGACCTTTGCTCTCTTCTTACTTAGTTTTCTATCCTTCTTTGCGGTGATCTGCATCTTGGTATTCCTCTTTCCATTCTAATTCTTGTCTTCTTTTTCCATAGTAACTTCGCGCTGTTGATATTCTCTCATAGGATTCAAGGGAAATACTTATTCTCTATCTGGGGTAGGTGCTTCAGTCTTCTGTGAGTCTTCTTGGGTTCTTTCAACTTCGACATCCAAGTTTATGGTTCTAAATAACTTCGATCTGTTCTCCTGTTCTTCACTCAAGTGCGCGATCCTCCTAGTCATGAAATATTTTAATTCTTGCTTCTTCTGCTCTAAGACTTCCTCTTCTTTTCTTCTGGATTGATCCTTTTCAATCCAAGGTTTTCCTAGTAACATAGCAAATGGGGCACTGTTCTCAATAGATTTAACAACCTCAAAATATTCCTCTGTCGAAGTTCCATGAGAACTCATAGATGTCTGGGTGAGTCTTCCACATAGGGCTATCATCTTTCCTCTAAATAATCCTATTCCTCCCAATGAAGGAATCATAGTAGGCTTTCCCAAAATTTGCCAAGTTCTTTCCATCATGATATTCACTTGTGTTTCTTCATCCAGAACATAGTCAATGTCGAAGTCTTCTATTCTTTCTTCTATGCATTCTTTTTCTTGTAATATCTTTGATAAGTTGATATTTCGGTGATCATTTAGGGTTTCTTTCATTTGTAGCAATACATCCTTTGATTCCCTCTGGGGTTCTGTCATGGTCTCATCTTCTTGATATTTCTTAGGTTTTTCTTGTCCTATATTCATTCTTTCAACCTTAACAATCATTCTAGGGAAATCTAAAACTTCATGATCCATAGCTTTACAACAAAGACATCTGGTTCTTCTACCAGGGCATTCCTTAGCAAGATGTCCTGGTCTTCTGCAACTATAACAAAGAGTTAATCCTCTCTTTCTCTTAAATGATCCCCATCCTTTCCTGTACTGCGCACTAGGATCATGGTAGCTAACCTGCAAAAAATTCTTTCTAGGATCCTGCATCCATTTTTTAGTCCAAACATCCTTTCTATACATAGGAATAACATGTCTTTCATTATTTCTATAAGATCTACTCAAATCAAACCTTCTTTCATCCAGTTGTGCCCTAGTTTTCAGGATAGGACAAAATTTATCAAACATACCTAGATCCATATTTTTGAAACAAAAATATCCACTAATCTTACCCTTTCAATAAAAAATTCCACTATTCTTACCTTTATCAGAGCACAAAGCTTCAAGATCTAAAACTTTTCACTATTCTTACCTTTCTCAGAGCAAAAAGCTTCAATATCTTACCTCTTTTCTTCAGATCTGACCCTTGTTCTTGGCACAAAGCTTAAGTAGAATACTGCGCACTAGGGAAACAAAACTACACACAGGGATTTCACAGTTTCAGTCCATATATTCACACATAGATTCTTCTTCCTCAGTTCCCAACAATCACAGTTTCAGTCCCGATCTTCACACAAAGATCCTTCTTCCTCAGTTCCCAACAATCACGGTTTCAGGTTCCGACAACAGAACCATTTGTTGGCACAGGGGAAAACACAGGGTTCAACGCTACAACAACGCACCAACGAAACCCTAACTACCGAACCTTTCGGCAACACCTGCGAAGTAGATGAAGTCTCACCCGAGGTAGAGGTAGGGGTGGTTGCAGGACTCTAGTGTCTGCAACCTTAGCTGGGACATAGATCTGTGATTGTAACACCTTAACATAACAGTTAGCAATTATGATTCATTAATATTTAGTCTTAACTTACAACACAACTAAACCCTAGCAATAGATCAATGTAGTATTCAACCATATATATAACCTAGGAGAACTTAGAATAACAAAACATACCAGATCTAGTAGGTTCAAGCACTAAACACATTCACATCGGTCATATATAGCATTCACCCTCATTATTAAGCACAACGTAACATCAGATTTATCTATCATTCATCTATATCAAAGCACTTAAGAAAGTCAACACATAAACACATCAATACATCACATAAAGCACAACAACACAAGATATATGTGGTTCACCCCCACCCTGGGGATACGTCCACCAACTCTTTGTCTTCTTTATTATCTTCTCTCAATCTTCTACATGCACAGAGCCATAAAATCCTACTTCGCATATGACAGGAGATTTGCACATACCCCGCTAGATCCTCCTTCCCCAAGTAGATCTAAGAAAAAATCCTTACACAACCTCTTACAGTCACTTCCACTTAGCCTTGCAAATCTCACACATCATGCACAAAGCGTGTACAACTATTACTTGAACTTAACACTTAACATCACACACTTACGCGCTCTCTTACTTACATCACCTAGATTTCTAATTATATATTACAAAATGGGCTTAAACATGGGTGAACCCATGGGACGAAATCCCCATACCTGTTACATTTCCCAAATCCAAAAAATCCCTAAAAAGGGGGCTGAGATATCGTGATCTTCGCTTCGTCTTGTGCTCCGCCTTCGAGAACCTGTCGAAGTCCCAAAATGGTCCAAAATGACCAAGGATCCTCAAAACTTGGTTAAGGGCCAACATTTATGTTTGGTTAAAATTGCAT
>ML793741.1:1109385-1122632 GCA_009831015.1 Picea engelmannii
GTTACAGACATAGAGGGTCAACCGAGTAATTGAAGACATGTTAAGAATGTATGTCATGGATAAGCCATCTAAGTGGGAATATTACATGCACTTGGTTGATTTTGCCTATAATAATGGGTATCAAGATTCATTGAATATGAGCCCATTTGAAGCCTTGTATGGTAGAAAGTGCAGTACTCCAGTAAGTTGGGACAACCCAACAGATAGAGTGGTACTTGGGCTAGAGTTGCTCAAGGAAATGGAAGACCAGGTGGTTAAGATTAAGCAGAATTTAAAGGCAACTCAAGATAGACAAAAGGTTTATGCCAACAAGAATAGGACAACAAGAGAATTTAAAGTAGGAGAACATGTGCTCTTCAAAGTAAATCCCAAGAAGATATCTTTGAATTTGGATAATTGTACAAAGCTGGAAGCCAGATACTGTGGTCCATTTGAGATATTGGACATAATAGGTCTAGTTGCATACATGCTTGCATTGCCTATTTCCATGAAAGTGCATAATGTATTTCATGTCTCTTTGCTAAAAAAATATGTACATGATCCTAACCATGTTGTTGATTGACATCTGATTTAGTTAGGGATAGAGGGAGACTTTCAGGTCCAACCAATGCAAAATTGGACATAAAGGTCAAAATGCTCCAGAATTGAGTTATAGAGATGGTAAAAGTTCAATGGACCTGCTACGGTCTTGAAGATGCTATTATCACATGATTCTATAGGGGGGATGTTTTTCCCTTGCTTTTGGACTCTATGTGGCAAAAGGCAAAGAAAGGGGATAAAAACCCACTAAATGGCGCTTATCCTAAGTTCACCAGGGTCGATGTGACCATTTGGTGAGCTATGATAAGAGGCACATAGATCTGGGCAGCTGAGATATGAGTGCTATAGATCAAAGGTCGTTGATCATATCAGGGCCCCAACATGCATGGATGATAAAAATTATAGGGCAGGCCGGGTTTGAAACCATGGTTTTGTGGTGACGCTACATGTCAATCAGAGACACACATCAGACCTAAAAGCGGTGAAGAATCAAACCACTTTTCGCAGCCCCGATATGTGCATGTGCATATAAGGCCCTATCCTGACTCGATAAGTGGATGCTCTATCCCCCCGATAGCTGTCCCCCACTCCATCTCTCTCCTATGTCCCTCACATCACCTCCATCCCATTAAACCTCAACTCACGCTTGTGTGCCCCCCACACTATCCTCAGTTTCCTCTTCCCATTCACGTTGTCCACTTGACCATCTCCACGTCCGCTATTCCATGCCAAGCGTGCCAATCACATCATCAGTTTCCACGTCCACTATCAGGCCTCCTCATGAGCATCTGACTTAGATCCATATGGGAGAATGCAAAGGCCGCTAGATTCCACAGGTGCAGTGCCGACTTGGGCCTTCTCGATGCCAATGAAGCAGTTATTAAAGTTAGTTGGTGGTGGTTGAACATCATTTCCACCATAAATGGAAATCCCGAGAAAGGAATGTCAGTAAGTCGGCTCAGCTACAGAACCTTCCTGAAGCACGATTGCATTTGAAAAGAGCTTGCTTCTGACAAGAGAATGCATGCACAGTCTACCAGGAAGCATGCAGATGTAATGTTTTCAATGCAGATACTCGAGCACACTTCCATATTTTTTATTTGAGTATATAGGAGTATTCCTCATATTTTGTTGGTGTCGATGGTTGAGCTAAGGTCCTGATTTGTAAAATTTTAATGAAGCCTATGGTTCTCTGGTTATGTATCTGTATTTGAGACTTATTGTTTAATGAAAGTCAGTTTCCTTCCATATCTCTGTAACATCTGTGTTAAGACACTCAGGCATGGATGATCTAGTCGAGGGTAGTTATGTTCTTGTGATGTAGGTTTGATCATAGTAGCATCACGACCAATTTTAATCAGTTTCTTGTGATTGTTTTTCCCCTAACGTTGAATGACTCGGGCATGGATGATCCAGTTGAGTTGTGATTATTGAATTGTGATGTATGTTTTATTTCAATTCCTTGAAACCCTGAACCAAGGGGATCTTGTATTCAGATTTTTTCCTCTTTAAGCTGCTGGAAGACCGGATGTCCATAGAATACTTCTTCATTCTTCTCAAGTTCTTCCCCCTACTCACCCTTGCTACAACTTGCTGACTGAAGTTAGATAAAGACCTCATATACCTGTGCACTCCAACCTAGTTTTCTGAGTTAAAGAGATGAAATCCTGAGATTCAATCCATTAGACCCCCTTTAAAATTATTCATTGTGACATAAAAAATGATGGGTAATGGGATTTCCTCTACTGCAATCCAGAGGTGACTTCTAATGCTAACATTTCTGGCGCCGTTTCTGGGGACGAATTAAATATTTTCCCTGGGATTAAATGACAAAGCTTATTGGTTCTGAAAGTGCATCAAGAATTAGTACATCAAAGATTGAAACTGTGCACCTGGGGACTCCACTGTGGTGACTCCATTGTTACAACTCCACTGTTTCATCTGTGGATTTTAGGGGCAGACACACAAGGTCCACTCCACAACTGTCTTTAGCAACACCTGAAGCTGACCCAGAGAAAGTCATCATAAGACAAAAGATCCTTCAGGAAGGTATTTCAGCTGTCGAACCAGGTATTTTTGATGATTTACACCATCCTACTATAGCAACTCCAGTAACTATTTCTCACTTTCTTATTACACCATCTGCTGGAGCTTCTATAAGTTTGATTTTGGGAGTGTTCCTGCTAATTTCCCCTCTCCTAGTTTCACTACTCCTCCTCTCGTTAAATATGTTGGTTTTGAAGAGAGGGAAACCTCTGTTCCCTTGAGCCTTGAGGCCTTTTCTCCAGATCCTCAGTTGTTTCCCTTTGTTTCCAAGAGCACACCTCCCATCTCCCCTGTCTGAACCCCATCCCCTCCTGGTTATCCTCCTGTTCACACTCCAATGGCAGGAGCTAATCCCCCCAGAAATAGAATGTATGCTATAGTAGCTTCCAGATATGCCCTGCTTATTTTTCCTCAGCCTCTTAATTCCCTCCCAGCTGGTGGCTACCTTAAGAAGTTGCCTAAGTTCATAGGGGAGGGAGATATCACTGCAGAGGAGCACCTTCTAGCTTTCTATAGTTATGATAATAACTATGTCATAGAAAACAAAGATGTGTGGATGAGGATTTTTGTCCACAGTCTTGATGGAGAAGCCAAAAAGTGGTTCAGGGCCATGACCCCTGGATCCATTGATGGGATTGAGGATTTAGATGATATTTTCTTGAGACGATGGGGGGATAAAAAGGAATTCATGTATTATATCACAGAGTTCGGGTCCCTAAAAATAAAAGAGGGAGAGTCTATCTCTGACTTATCCAAAAGATTCAACAAAATATACAATAAGATCCTTGCTGAGATAAATCCTATTGAGGCCTCTTCCAAAATCACATATGCTAGTGCTTTTGACCCTGACTTATGCCTCCTATTAAGAGAGAGAAGAGCTACCTCCTTGGCTCATATGTAAGATGTATCCTTGGAAGTAGAATATAATATATTGGCAGTTGACCAACTCAGGAATAAGGCTGATAGAGACATAGGAAGAGTAAGATCCAAAGCTTCAACCTCCAGTTCCTCTGCCTCCCTGCCCCCCGCCCCTTCAAATGGATGAAGTAACTAAGTTACTAAAATCACTTTCATCTAGAATGGAAAGGTTGGAATTAGAAGGGAAACAAACATACATAAATCCTCAAAATGTTGATAACAAAGGCAACTTTAGGAGGATGAATAATAATTCTCCTCAGATTATGCAAAGATAACCTCGAAACAGAGATAGGGATGATAAAAAAAGACCCCTCTTCAAAAAAACCTTGTTATAGATGAGGGTGGAGAGGAAGAATACCTTGATCCATAAATTCACTATCTTGAAGATACATCCTCTTCTCCTCACTTAACTCAATCACCATACGAGGAGTCCCTCATGGACAAACAATTAAACAAGATGAGAAAGGGGGATAAGGCCAGCAACAAACCAAATAGATACAACCTCAAGTCCAAAAAGAAAGGAAGAAATCCTGATGTTCTTGATCGAATTACCAGAGCAGAAAATCCTGCTGAATATGTAGCAAGCTATAGCGAGGAGAAGAAAAGACAAAACCTCCCACTAGTAGTCAAAGGTCCCATCCCAGAGGTAAGAAAAATTCTGAAGCCCCCCTCCTATTTTAACTTTGAGAATGAAATTAAGAATATTAGGATTCTTGTCCCCCTTTCAGAGATGGTCAAGCATGAGTACTTTAGGAGATCCCTATCTAAGCTGTTGCTTCCTAAACCCTCGAATCATCCCACAGACTCAATAAATTTGCAAGACAAAAATCCAACAGTCATCTTAGGTCCCATGGTAGAAGATAGATATGATTCATCCCCTCCCTTATACACATCACTGAACATACATGATAAGGTACTACATAATTTTCTGATGGATTTAGGATCCTCTCTTAATATCATGCCCAAAACTGTCATGCAGAAACTAAGACTCGAAGTCACCAAAGAAAACCATGACTTGTATTCTTTTGATTCAAGGAGGGTGCAATGTCTTGGGGTCATCAAAGATCTGGTTGTGACCTTGTTTCAGCTACCCATGAAAAGTGTGGTCATGGATATTGTAGTGGCTGATGTTCCCCCAAAGTTTGACATGTTATTGTGAAGATCTTGGATAAAAAGTCTTGGGGAAACATTGCATATGGACCTCACATATGCTACCATTCCAGTCTTTGGAGGGGAGCATAGAAGATTGTACAGAGAAGCTCAGTTGGCCTATATTATTAGTGATGAATCTAACCCCACCAACCATCCTATATTTTCACTTGACACCGAGTTGGGGTCTAGTTTATTGCAGTTCACTGATGCTTCTGAGCCTCCTTTAAAACTACAAAAATAGCCCATGGTTTTTCGTGAAGTTTCTTTCTCCACCATCTTTGTTTGGAAAATTTTCTTTGATGGAGCCTCCTTTAAGGATGTCACTGGTGCTGGAGTGGTATTTGTTTCACCCTCTGAATAAATTATATCTCTACCATACAAACTGGAATTTGAAGATACCAATAATGTGCAGAATACGAAGCTCTTGTTTTGGGCTTAAGGGATGCAAAAGAAATGCGGAACAAGGAAATATCTGTGTTTGGAGATGCAAAATTGATTGTTAATAAAATTAGAAATATTTATCAAGATAAGCATCCCAGGATCATAACCTATAGAAATGAAGTGTGGGACCTGATTGTCAGTTTTTTCTTGGCCTTCAACATTTCATTCATTCCAAGAGAGGAAAATACAGTGGATGATTATTTGGCTGTCTCAACAAGTAATTTCAGAGTTCCTCTGCCACATAAACTCAGATACGATGTAGAAGTGAAATATAGACCCTCTATACCTGACAATGTCAAGCATTGGAAAGTGTTTGAGGATGATCTTGAAATCAAAAGATTCTTGGAGGCTGTTGATGAGTTTTCTACATCACACATTGATCAGGACCCGACTGCTAACATAGATCCCCGTACTAATGTTTTTTTGAAATTTTTTTATTATCATCACATTGTTCAATTGCCTAGCAATTACATCCCAAAGGGATTGGTCCCTTTGGAAAGATTATTTGACAGAAATGATGTGGCAGTGAATGGTAAAGTCTCAAATGATGATGCTGATGTAGCTGAGTGTAATATTGGCACAAAGAAGGATCCAAAATTTGTCAAGTTGTCAAGAAGCTTGTCAAAAGAGCAGAGGGTCGAGTATAATGAGCTATGAAAGGAGTTTTCTAATGTTTTTTCCCAGACCTATGAAGACCTCAGAACATATGACACCAACGTTATTGAGCATAAGATTCTACTGAAGGAGGAGGCCAAACCATTTAAGCAGAAATTAAGACAAATAAATCCTATGCTGCTACTTATTATGGAAAGGGAGGTAAAGAAGCTACTGGATGCCCAAATCATTGTCCCTTTCAGATATTCTAAATGAGTGGCTAACCTGGTCCCGATGAGGAAAAAGAGTGGAGAAATCAGACTCTGTGTAGATTTTAGGAACCTGAACAAAAGCTTAGAAGGACAATTACCCGTTGCCAAAGATGGAACACATATTATAGAGGGTAACAGGTGCATCTAGGATTTCCATGATTGATGGTTTTTTTGGTTACAATCAAATCTCTGTTCTTCCTGAAGCCAGAGAAAATACAGACTTCACGACTCCCTTGGGTACATTCATGTATGCCAAAATTCCCTTTGGATTGATGAACGCAGGAGCAACCTTTCAACGAGCCATGGACATATCTTTCATAGGGGAAAGGGATGAATTTTTGTTCATCTATATGGATGATATTATAGTGTTTTCCAAATCTGATAGAGAACATTTCTATAATCTAAGAAGGGTCTTCCTTAAATGAAAAAAATTTGGTCTCTCCCTAAATCCTAAGAAGTCCTTATTTGCAATGCAGGAGGGAAAATTGTTGGGACACATAGTATCAACTGAGGGGGCCATAATTGATTCAAGGAGGGTAAAAGCTATTCAAACCTTGTCACTTTCCATATCCAAGAAGGAATTCCAGTCTTTCCTGGGCAAAATCAATTTTCTAAGAAGGTTTGTTTCAAATTTTGTTGAATTGGTGAAGCATATCACAACCGTACTCAGGAAGGGGAATGAAGTAAAATGGACTGCTGAGTCTAGAGAATCCTTCAATCAAATCAAGAAGGCATTGAATGAGGCACTTGTTCTTACCTGTCCAAATTACTCCAAGGATTTTCTGATTTTTTCTTTTGATTCTTTTGATACAGTGGTAGTTGGTTTATTGCAGAAAAATGTTGAAGGGTTGGAGAAGCCTATTTCATTTTTTAGCAGAGTACTAAGAGATGCAGAGGTAAAATATAATGTCATGGAGAAACAGGCCTATGCATTGGTGAAATCCCTTAAGGCTTTCATAATCTATGTCCTTCATTCAAGGGTTATTGCATATGCCCCTTCAGTTGCTGTGAAGGACATTCTCATTCAACCTGACATAGATGGAAGAAGGAGTAAGTGGATTGCCAAAATCCTTGAATTTGAGCTGGAAATAAAACCCACCAAATTAGTTAAAGGCCACGGTTTAGCCAAGCTATTGGATGAATCTAATTGTAAATATTTGGGGGTTAACTCCATCAACACTTGCTCAGAAAATCAACAGGCTGAGTCGTCTGATAAAAATCCACAGGATAGCCCTTCATTGGTAGAATGTACCTGGTACAAAGACATTGCATTTTTTCTGTAGGAGTTAAGGCCTCTAGATGGAATGGGGAAGAGCAAGGAAAGATATTTAAAGCTCAAAGAAATAAGATATTGCCTTATTGACTAGGTGTTGTACTAGAAAGACCCTTTAGGTGTGCTTCTGAGATGTTTAGACCCACATGAGGCTCGAAAGATTATGTTTGATTTTCATGATAGATTGTGTGGGGGACATCATTTCTGGAGAACCACGACCTATAAATTCTTAGGGATGGGTAATTTTGGCCTACTCTATTCACTTATGTCTGTGCGAAATTTAGATCTTGCATCAATTGTCAGAAATTCTCTGGGAAGCAAAAACTCAAGACTCTGCCATTGAAGTCTGTGGTAGCTTCATGACCCTTTCAACAGTGGGGCCTAGACTTCATTGGGGAAATTCATCCTACTTCAAGTGGTCAACACAAGTGGATCTTAACTACAACCAACTATTTCACCAAGTGGATAGAAGCTATTCCCACAAGGAGTGCTTCTCACAAAGTGATCATTGGTTTTCTTGAAGATATTATGGCAAGGTTTGGTTATCCGAACATGATCATCACTGATAATGCTACATCCTTCAAGTTTGAGCCATTGATCAAATTTTTTGAGCAGTTTGGGATTTCATTGATCCACTCTACCCCCTACTACCCTCAAGGAAATGGATTAGTAGAGTCCTCTAACAAAAGCCTGATAAAGATCATCAAAATATTTCTAGAGGAAAACAAGAAAGCATGGGATTTAAAGCTCAAATTTGCTTTGTGGGCCGATTGAGTGACAACAAAAAGGTCCCTGGGTATCTCTCCTTTCCAACTTGTATATGGGATTGAAGAAGTTTTTCCTTCCCAGCTCGCCCTACTTGTGGAAAAATTCTTTCAGGACTACCAAGGAGAACCTGATGATATGATTAGAATAATTCATCAACTGGTAGAAGTTCAACAAACTAGAGATCAGGCGATGGGCAGAGCGCATAACCGTCAACAGAAGATCAAGTAATCTTTTTGACAAAAGAAAAGAAAATAATATTTCCAGCTGGGAAATCTAGTACTTAAGTGGGATGCGCCCAAACAAGATAGATGAAAACATGGAAAATTTGAAGCCCTTTGGATCAGTCCTACAAGATTTTTGAAGCATTTCCAAACAACACTTACAGGTTGCAGAATTTGGAGGGTGATGAATTTGGTGGCCTTGTAAATGGGCATTTTTTGAAGAAGTTCTTTATTTGAGCCATAAGTGGCTCCCGTGTCTTTGTAAATATTGTTTCTCTTTTTCGTTTCCAGTTTTATGGGTGACTCTACAACCCAATAGAAGGTGACTAGAGCTACAAAGGAGATCTTAGAGCCTCTCAGGGAGGATTTTATCCCCCATGGAGCCTAATATTATCACATGTTTCTACAGGGGGTATGTTTTTCCCTTGGTTTTGGCCTTTAGGTGACAAAAGGTGAAGAAAGGGGATAAAAAACCACTAAATGGCGCTTATCCTAAGTTCGTCGGGGTCTATGTGATCATTTGGCACACTGTGCTAAGAGGCACGTAGATCTGGGTAGATGAGATATGGGAGGCTGAGATTTGAGCGCTACAGATCAATGGTCATTGATCATATCGGGGCCCCAACATGCACGGACGATAAAATTTATAGGGCGGGCCGGGTTTGAAACCATGGTTTTGTGGAGACGCTATGTGTCAGTCAGAGACACACATCGGGACCAAAATCAGTGAAGAATCAAACAACTTTTCACAACCCTGATATGTGCATGTGCATATAAGGCCCTATATTGGGCCGACAAGTGGTTGCTTTGTCCCACCGAAAGTTGTCCCCGACTCCATATCTCTCCTCTTTTCATCACATCACCTCCGTCCCATTACACCTCAACTCTCGCTTGTGTGGCCCCCACGCTATCCTTAGTTTCCTCTTCCCATTCATGTTGTCCACTTGGCCATCTCCACGTCTGCTATTCCATGCCAAGCGTGCCAATCACATATTCAGTTTCCACGTCCACTGTCAGGCCTCCTCACGAAAATATGACTTAGATCCAGATGGAAGAATGCAGAGGTCGCCAGATTCCACAGGTGCAGTGCCAACTCGGGCCTTCTCGATCCCAATGAAGTAGTTTTTAAAGTTAGTTGGTGGTGGTTGAACATAATTTCCACTATAAATGGAAAGCCCAAGAAAGGATTGTAAGTAAGTCGTCTCAACTGCAGAACCTTCCTGAAGCACGATTGCGTCTGACAAGAGCTCGCTTTTGACAAGACACTGCATGCACAATCTTCCAGGAAGCATGCATACGTAATGCATTCAATGCAAATACTCGACCACGCTTCCGTATTTTTTCTCTAAGTATATAGGATTCTTCCTCATATTTTGTTGGTGTCGATGGTTGAGCTAAGCTCCCGATTTGTAAAATTTTAATGAAGCCTCTGGTTCTCTGGTTATGTATTTGTATTTGAGACTTCTTGTTTAATGAAAGTTAGTTTCCTTCCATATCTCTGTAAAAACCTGGGAGCATGAAGATTTCATGCGGGAAGATTACCCGTAACTTTTTGAATAATTTTTGAGATTTTGATCTCTGTTTTGCATATGCACTGAGGATAATGCTAATAAGGGGGAGGGGATGTAACACCTCATGTTTTGAGACCCCATATTAAATAATGTATTGTTACATTGCTGAGAGGACAAAGTGCCCAAGTAATTATTAAAAGGCCAGTGTGCCTAATAAATGTAATGTTTTGATCATTATTAATCATAAATACATCGATTTCTTCTAGACGGACAAGGACTAGATTTATAGGGGGCTATGTTTCCACAGGAGAGGGGGGATTGAGGGGCTAAGTGATTATTTATTTTATATTACCCATTTTGTGTAATGGGGGGTGTTATCACTCCAAGAAACCCTTTGTGGTTGTAGACCAAAGGTGCTTGGTAACTTCAAGTAAAAATGTTTTTGTATTTTGTGTAAATGGATCAATGGGATAACTCAATTCAAACATGGTATTCAGATAGTCGAGATGATAAACAAATGAACCAGTGCTTTCATGGATTGATAATCAGTAGATAAATTTAAGTGGGCGAAGAACAAATTGCTCATAAACCAGTACACATGTAGGGTCTAATAAACAATGAAGAAGGTGTTTACTAAGCTATGAGCCAAACAATGAGATAACAGTCATTCAAGGCATGACAACTCAAGTAAAAATACAGAAAGAAGGTGGAAAAATGATATCAAAAGAGAAAGAAAACTGTGGTTTAGTATTAACATCAATGGGCCTGTTACATATGACATTCCTGTATCCAAAAACTGACCTCCTCATTTATCTTCCTTCTGTAGCTTTATAGCTTAACAATTCAGTTTTTAGATCCTAAAACTATGGATCTGAATTTCTAGAAATAGTAAACAAACAGTATTTATAAAAAAAAAATAGGAATAGATCCTCAAATAAAGTAAATCTTTATCTGTTGGCCCTCAAAATGTGGTTGAAATATGATGATGTGTAGCTCAGCCTCCCAAGGCTCTTTGAAATTTGAATTATGTGATGTGGCTCCCAAAACGCTGAAATTCTGCCTCTTTTAAAGATGGTAAATGACATTTGTACACCTTTTCTTCTCTTCATTTTCCAAAAGTGGTTGATTAAATAGATTTGATAATTCATTAATAAAGCCTTAGAAGAGGTTTCAATTCATTCTCATGACAAAATTTACGATCTGGGAAAAAACCGTAACATTCTGGCCGTGACAGGCTTTCAACAACTAACTAGCCGAAAAATCTGCTCCTAAGCTACTGAAAGGCGACACTTTCAACAGCTAACTAGCAAAATTTTCGGCGAATTAGCTAGTGAAAAGAGAAGATTTTCAAAATTGAATTTATCGGTCATAGAAAATCTGTTTTTCATGCCTGAATAGTCGATCGACATCTAGAGAATCTAAGCTTTCCAATGGTGTTTTTAGATCTTCATTTGGAGCTCAGGAAGGGATTTAAAAGTGACCTGCAAGTTTAAGAATCATTCTTTCCATTTGCAATTCAAAACCCCAAACGGTTCTGCACACCAAACATTGTGATATGCTATTGAGCCGAGGTCTTGTGCTGTTGAAAGAACTTTGGGAGTCGGCTCTATTTTCTAACATTAGAAACTTTAACAAACCTTTGTGAACAATGTGTGATATGGAAGCAATGATCCAAATTGATGCTGTCAGCCCGACAATACAGTCTCTGTACCTGAGTTACCGGATTCAAAATTATCATCTCCGGCGCAATGAGTGCGCAACATGTGTCACTGAACCAGATCTGCATCGTAATCCGATTTTGAAGTGCAAAACTGAATTTCCATCATTACACACTTTCATCAGCGCATGATTTGGATTCGCATGACGTGGGATGATCGTATCATTATTTTCCTTTGGATACGTGGATAACACACACATGATTCTCGCTTCCTCCAGCCAACAACCTGTGGAAAATGCCCCTCAGTTGTTGATACTTACCACTTTCACCAGCGCACGATCCCGCAAGAACTGTTCCTTAGCTATTGAAAGTCTTCACTTTCCTCAGCACGCGACCTTGAAAGAACTGCTCCGTAGCTGTAGAAAGTCTCCACTTTCCTCAGCGCATGACCCGCGACATTGCTTCTTTGGATATTTTGGAATTCGACACTTTCACTAGCGCACAGGCCTATGAGAGATGCTCCCTAGCTGTTGAAAGTCGCCACTTTCAGCAACTAACACTCATCTTCTAAACACACGTTAGTTGTTGAAAGTAATTTATGAAACTTTTGAACAGAGGACTTTTGTGGGTGATCTTTATTTCTAAAGAAAAAACCAAAACCTAAGTTTTGCAGCTAGAAAAATTCAAAATTGAATTGAGAAAACTACCAATAGCCATGCTATCCACCACAAAATGCGACCAAAGGGACGGATTCATTTTGGGAGCTAACATTTGGCTCCAACTGGGATGGGCATCTCCCTGTGAGGTGACCAAGAACCTAGTAGTTTCAGTAGCCTTTATCATTGGGCATGGAGTCATCTGGTCTGTGCAACTGTTCTTCAGCAAACCTGTAGTCTGACTGTAGCTTTCCTGTAACCTGCCTGTGACTTGTCCTGCTTATTTATGAAATCAACAACTGAAAATGATCTCATTTGCTCGTATGGAAAGCTTATTCCTCTACCTACTCCTACACTAACCAGCTCTGCCATTTGTTAAGTGAATGTTGATTTCCATAGTAGCCATCCAAGCAATTTGAACACTGAAGAAATCTTGTCTTTATTACTGATCAACAAATGAAGTTGAACATGCAACCACAGTGACAAGGAGATTTTTAGGAAATCATACTTACTCAGAAACACTGACAAGCTAATAAAATCTGAAATTTTCAGGCTCTTTGAAAAGTATAGATCCATGAAAACTGCTACTGGATCCTTGAAAAGAAAATAAGAAACATGCTACTCCTTGGGAAAAAACTGCATGTCCATGGTAACCTCTTGCTCAACCATGATCGTTTCTCTATAAGAGGACTGATCATCTTCTTGTCCTTTTGAGATCAATGATTGATCATCAATGATTGTAACTCCCTCTTCAGACAAATGTGCGAAAGATGATGATAGAACAAGTTTTACATCATATGAATTTGGATCAACTGAAAACATGTAGTTTCCTATATAATTATTAGTTACCATAGGCTCTTCTTGATTTGCAAACTGGTCATGAAATTCAAACTCATACCTGTCTCTGGAATACTTTGCACATACTAAAAAATCTGATTCTGAATCTGAAATATACTCACCCTCAGGCTGCTGATCCAAATCTGTTTCAAACTTACTGTTTTCTTCATAACAGTCCTTAGCGGATGATGATAGAGCAATGTTTAAATGACAAGGATTATGATCAACTAGGAACATGTAGTTTTCAATGCAATCATTGGTTATCATAGGCTCATTCTGATTTACAAACTGATCATAAACTTCATAGTCATACCTGTCTCTGGAATACTCTGCACATACTGAAGAATCTGATTCTGAATCT
>ML793742.1:11849-29139 GCA_009831015.1 Picea engelmannii
TGGCTTTGCCTGCTCTTTCTCCTTGAGCAGTCTCTCCATCTCTGCCTCCATCTCTTTTAACTGAGCATTCTGCTCCAGGAGTAATTTCAGCATCTCATCCTTTTCACCTTCCTTTTCAACTATTTCCTTTGCCTGAGGGTCCTATGTCGAAGGGAGATTTAGCTGTTTTCTTAAGGATGCGATGTCAACATTTTTATTTTTAATCATCTCCTCGGCAGCCTTGACGTTCGCAGGGTCGTAACCAATCTTGAGGACTAGCTCTTCCAACATCTTTATCCTGTTGTCTTTTGCGAAAGAATATATTTTTTCTAACTTAAGTTGGGTATGGGCATTATTCAAAGCTATCTGAAACTTTGACGTAGAAGCTGAGGCGTGGGCCAAAGTGTGGAAAATCATCTCCCCCATTTGCTTGTGCAGATCCATCTGATCTGTCGGATTCACATCCTTTGCTTGAAACTCAAACGTGGCCCTTTTGTAATCTGATATCACCTTGGGATCAGGCACTTGTGCTTGGAGGAAAGCCATATGCATCCTACCATTTTCTGTATCAAATGCTGAAAGAATTCTATGCTGGGCTGTGGATGACTGCTTCTGGAACTGTGCATAAGTGCTGCTAGTGAGTGTCTGGTTCTTCTTCTTGATCAAGTCATATTTTTCAAAAATGCCCAACTTGGGCCCAGTCTTGCTTGGCGGAGTATCTAAGGGAGAATATGTGGGATTTATTTCTTTTGTTGCTTCCTTAAGCTGATTAGAGCCGAAAGGTAGAGTGAATTGCTTGGCCCCTGTGGTGGTAACTGTGGTAGTAGAAACTTCTTTTTCTACTGTGGCGCCAGGCGTTGAAACTGTCTTCGGCTTTTTGGAATGAATTTGGAATTCTTCTGATGACACTTCTATTACAGGAGGAGATGACTCCTGTTGAGGCCTCTTCTCCTTGAGGACCTGAGGTGTAGTAGAGGGTATCGCACTAGTTGAGGGCACCTGCTGTTCCAAGTCCATCAAAGTATCAGGCAACCATACTGTCTGATTCGCAAATTTCTCGATCTCTGGCTTGGACTCGTGAGCATACGGGGCATTTTTGTTCTTCACCCTCATGTTTGAAATGATCCCGTATGGATCATAGTGCCAGACGAAACTCGTGGAGAATTTCATCTCCTTCAGCATTCTATCTGCTTCTTCCCTTGCGCCTCAGCTATTGCAGATGAAAGAACCGATTTGTCCCTTGATTCTCAATTGCTGTTTTTTCTTAAGGGAAACAAAATGAATATCATCAGAGTTCATTATCTGCCTAATATATTCTAATGCAAAAATCCTTACCGGCACATATCGAGGCAGTTTGTATGGTGCCAATTCACACCCAAAGACTCTGATTTCGGTGTGATTCTGGCATAAATACCAGTCTCCTGTCTTAACGTTGTCCGAGAGATGCAAAATTCTCTGGACTTCATCATTTATTCGTGGCTCAGGCATGCCACGCAACATACTTACCACAGGGTGGTAAAACTGGTCGATGAACGCTGTGAAGTCGTACTCAACAGAATTATGCTTCAGAAGAGAAGTGCATGCTGTGACTGGATGGGGCTTCCCGTCGGCGTCCATCTTCTGCATAGAGAAATTGAACCTGTCGGCTTGGAAATAGACGAACATGTAAGCCAGAATGGATGAGTACCTAAACATGCCTTCTGTGGTGAAATTAACAAATTTCTCATGGATATTATTGGCCAAGAAGGTGTTGTAGTCGAACTACATGGTCGGTCGTTCATCGTTGGAGAAGATGGACAAAAAACCCAGGATGGGCTCATCTACCCATTGATCAGAATAGTATCCAAGAAAGGCACACAGAGAAGAAATGATTTGATTTCCTTTGGTGGAAAACATGGAAGAAGGGTACGGGGGATTGGTGGATGGGAGTGGAGCGGAAGAGGGAAGAAAAAGCTCGAAAATCTGAGCTCTCTGAGGGAAAGTCATTTTCTGGTATAGCTCGGTGAGGATTTCTAAATTGAAGGGGGACGCAGATTCCGCGCGGTTAATCTGCATCATTTGGTCGATATCTTCAGGGGTGATGAAGAAAAGGACGTCTCCAGATGAAGAAACTATGGATTTTTGGTCGGGGATGTAATGGCCCTGGCATTTGAGGGCAAACTCGGGGAAATTATGAATCTGGGGGAAGAGATACAGGGGCAAATTGGACTCCCAGTGTCCAATTTCGTCGCTCTGGTCCAGGAAAACCTCCCGGAGCCACGACTAGAGATCAGAAAAGTCGAAGCTGCATATAGTATCGGCAATCAAGCGATCTTTATCGACCAAGGGAATTTTATCCAGGTCCACTGGAGGAGGAAGAAAAGGATTCTCTTCCTCTTCCGATTGCTTTGTCTTAGACACCATCTTAGCAACTATACCTGCAAGAAACAATACGTTAGTGGGGTCGACTGACTATAGGTGAAAGTGATGTGGGAGCGATGGAGGAATAGGAGGTTTCTGGCACGATGGATGAATAATGACTGAAAGGGAAAATGGTAGTTTTATTCAAAAATTGGGGTCGGTTTGGCGTGGGAGATACGATCAGCATGACAACGGGCATATTATCCAGTTATTAATGGACAACAGGCCAGTTGGGGTGGTATGGTAGGTGATGGTGACCAAAGTATATGAACGACTGACGTGGAGGTTTGTGATTGGGGGTAAAAGTCGCCAAAGGAGGTTGTCCATGAGTGAAGGGGGTTATGGTACTGACAACATGGACTGGCGGAAGTTATGGGAAGTGACACGACCCCAGGAGCAAGTGGACCAAGTGGGCTCAGTGGAGGGTGATGTCCAAGGGCGACGGGATGTCAGGAAACATGTGGAGGATGGGACTTCTGAACCAATAGGACAACGCCACATGTAACAAGGGGCCCACTGTAAGGAATATTCATTCCGGACCCCCCCCCTTTGATTAAAAGCAGAACACCAAGGGGGGTCCGGAATCCATCGTGATCCATTGATCTACGCGCTGGCTTTTTGATCGTAGATCTTAGCTCGCTCTTTAATACCAATTTCAGACCCCCCCCCCCTCCATTAAAGGCAGAACGAAAGGGGGGGTCCAGAATCCAATGTGGATCATCGATTTGAGCACTCTGTTTCGAGCCGTCCAGATCTGCACCCGAGTTATTACCGATTCCGGACCCCCCCCTCCATTAAAGGCAGAACGGGCGGCGGGGGGGGGGGTCTGGAATCTAATGTGGGCCGTGGATTTGCGCGCTCTGTTCTGAACCGTCCAGATCTGCGTAAATATTATCGCCGATTCCGGACCCCCCCCCCCCTGGTTAAAAGAAGAACACTAAGGGGTGTCTGAAATGCTATGTGAGCCGTTGATTCAAGCGCTATGATCTGGACCACTGAAAGGTGAATGAAACATAGGTCGGGAGCGGGAAAATCATGTGTGGGAAAACTTAGGACTAGTGCTTTCTTATGGGTTTTCCAATTTTGTCATAGACACCACCAAGGGGACCTTATTCCAACTATCCTAAGGCAAYGAAAGACTTGATGTAGCATTTCCTTCGAGTGGGTTTTATTTGGGCAAGGCAAGCAAAGCAATTAATCTACATCCTAACCTAGTTTCACAAGGCAAATAACCCARATTAAAYTGTTGGGTTAAGATATTATTTTTCCTAAGGGATATCTGACCAGGATTAGACAGTCTGGTYAGACTTATTCACTAATTCTATCCTAGGGGCTATCTGACCAGGATTAGATGGTCTGATCAGATGTATTCACTAGTTCTAACCTAGGGGCTATCTGACCAGGATTAGATGGTTTGATCAGATGTATTCACTAACCTATCAACATTGAAAATTTAAAAGAACTTGGCCATGCTTGAAAGGTATGACCAAGTTACTTATTCTTGCATGGGGCTTTTTGTCTCAATTCTTTTTTCCCTCTTTTCTTTTCTTTTTCTTTTTCTCTTTCTTTTCTTTTTCCTTTCTTTTTTCTTTTCTTTTCCTTTTGCAAAATGAAAAATCAATTGCCAATAAAAACACTAGATACAGATAATCCAGAATATCCGAGTCATAAGTTGATTCCCATAATTTATGGGGTGATAACAACGGCTCTACCTGGGGATGGTACTTTCCCTGTTAAGTGCCAAGAATCCAGTTTCCGGTCATCCTGAACCGATCTGTCTAGTAGCCTTCATTGGTCTGATTTTAAGGAAAATATTTAAAAACAGTGATCAGCAGCTTAGGGCCTTCTCTTCGGGCTTCAACCAACAGACCAATGTCCCTCACTTCAGAAAATGCAAGTAAAGACTGAAAATTAATACGGGTATGTACAATGGAGAGTGAGTTCTTTGAATCTCTTACTGGGGTGGGATATAATGTTTCAGCATTCTGCCATTCACAGGTGCTCCTGGAAGATCTGACCCATCGACATTGTTTAACAAAAAGACATTGTTTCCTCTGAAAGCTTGGATCATGTAGGGCCCTGTCCACAGATGATCAAATTTCCCATGCTTTCCCTTGTCCTCGTTCTTGGCATCCCATCTCAACACTAGGTCTCCCAGCTCAAAATCATCCTCCTTGGTTCATTTGTCAAAGATCTTCTTGATGTTCTCTTGGATGACCTATGTTTTGTTGAAAACATCTTCTCTAGTCTGTTGCAGATGAATCATTTGATTAATTCTTCTCTGGGAGTCATTTGGCTCAACTTGCATTTCTTGAAGTAACTTCATGACAGGAACTCCCAAAGAAGTTGGGAAAACAGCCTCAGTACCATAGACCAGCTGGTATGGTGACATACCGATTGACCTTTTGGTGGTCAGTCTATCTGCCCATAAAGCAAATACCAGCTTATCATGCCATGATTTTTTATTTTCCTGCAATGTTTTCTTGATGATATTTACCAAAGTCTTGTTTGAGGATTCCGCCAACCCATTTCCCTGAGGGTAGTAGGCTGTGGAATGCCCCAAACCAATGTGGTAACGATTGCAGAAATCAATGAGTTTCTTTGACCGAAAGGCAGCTACATTGTCAGTAATGATCTTTCTAGGACAACCAAAACGAGACAAAATATTATTTTCAAGAAATTTAATAATAACGGAGTCAGTGGCTTGCCTACTTGGTATAGCCTTGATCCATTTGGTAAAATAATCAGTGGCAGTGAGAATCCACCTATGTTGGCCCAAAGAGGGAGGGTGTATTTCTCCAATGAAGTCCAGACCCCATTGTTGGAAAGGAGCCTCGACTGAAATTGGTTTAAGAGGTAGAGGAAGGAGTTTCCTTTTACCCTCAAACAGTTGGCACTAGTGACATGCCGTTACTTTATGATGTACATCTGCAAACAGGGTGGGCCAGTAAAATCCAGCTCTGAGTATTTTGTTGGCTGTAACCTTCCAGTTCAAATGGCCACCACATTCACCTGCATGAAACTCCTGCAACACTTTGTCAGCTTCATCTTTGAGCAAGCAATTTAAAAGAATACCTGCACGGTCTTTCCAGTATAAATTTCCTTCTATAATACATAATTTCAATGCCTTCAACTTTAAAAATCTAGCTTTAGTTTTAGTTAAACCAGGGGGAGCTTGTAAATTTTGTAAAACAAAAATAAGGTCTTCATACCATGGAGAGTTTAGAAAAACCTCTTTAACGTTTGGAGTCGCCATCTCACCCTGTTCATCTGCCATGTCTAGAAAATTAATGTCAAGATCCTGAAAGTTAGATTCAGCCATCAATTTGTCAAGGCCTTGGCCTTTGATCAGTTTTGTGGGCTTTATTTCTATGTCGTATTCTAGAATAACTGCAATCCACTTTCCCCTTCTCCCATCAGGGTTGTCTTGTGTCAATATATATTTCACTACCGCGTTTGGAACATATGCTATGACGTGTGAATGGATAACATAAACCCTGAAGTCCTTTATAGACTTTACCAAAGAAAAAGCCTGTTTCTCCATAATATTGTAGTTCAGTGCGACATCTCTTAGAGCTTTGCTGAAGAAAGCTATGGGTTGTTCATACCCTTCACTGTTCTTTTGCAGTAATACAGCTGCTATAGTATGCTCAGAGGCGAAGGAAAAAAGGTAAAAATCTTTAGTGAAATCGGGACTAATCAAAATTGGGGCTTCTGTGAGTGCGCATTTAACCTGTTCGAAGAATTGCCTAGATTTAGAGTCCCATTTTATTTTTGCGTCCTTTTTTAGCATGTTGGTAATGTTTCGGAGGAGTTATGCTAGATTAGGAATGAATCTTCGAAGAAAGTTAATTTTCCCTATAAAAGATTGTAGTTCTTTTAGATTTCTTGGGTGTTCTAACTTTAGTATGGCCTCTATTCTGCTGGGGTCAATTCTAATTCCCTCCTTAGAGATGATGTGTCCCAGCAGTTTTCCTTCTTCTAACCCAAAAAGACATTTCTTGGGATTTAAAGAAATCCTGAACCTTCTACACTTTTTGAAAACTCGTCTAAGGTGTCGCAGGTGTTCATCATCAGATTGGGAAAATACAGTCACATCATCTAGATAAACGACGATAAACTTACCTGACTCTTCTACGAAGGCGATGTCCATTTCCCTCTAGAAGGTGGCTCATGTGTTCATCAGACCAAAAGGCATCTTCACATACATGAAAGTGCCCCATGGTGTGGTGAAAGCGGTCTTTTCCTGATCGTCTGGGTGAACTAGGACCTGGTTGTAGCCTGAGAAACCATCTAACAGAGAAATCCGATTGGACCCGACCACTCTTTGCAGGAGGTGATCCATTTTAGGCAAGGGGTAATTGTCTTTCAAGGATGCTTTGTTTAGGTTTCAGAAATCTATACAGAGTCTAATTTCCCCTGTTATCTTTCGTGTAGGGACTAAGTTAGAAACCCACTTAGAGAAACGTATCGGGACTATGATCTTGGCATCATACATTTTCTTAATCTCTTTTTCTATCAAGGGAAGCAACTTGGGATTTATCCTCCTAAGTTTATGCCTAAACGGTTTCTGGTCTTCCTTTATGGGAATCCTGTGTTGTATAATGCTGGTGTCATAGGCTTTCAAATCTTCATAGCCCCAGGCAAAAACCTCTGAATATTCTTTGAATAGCTCAATGTACTTAAGCTTTTGTTCTGGGGGTAAAGATTTGGACAGTTTAACCATCCTAGGCTTCTCGTCAGTTCCTATATTGCAGTCCTCTACCTCTTGCCCATGAGCTTCTATTTTTGGTTTCTTAGTGACATCATCACTGTCAAACAGATCTTCTAAAGGGACAAGTCCTCTAGGTAAAACATTGCTTTTCAATTGTAAAACATCGACATCCATTTCTTCATCTCCTAACTCTCCTGAATCTACTATATCTTCTGTATCTACTGTATTTACAGTATTAACACTATCTATTTCAAACTCAGAATTATTTACATTTTCGTTTTCATTTTCTACATCTATGTTTGTACATTCAAAATCGTTCTTGCATTGCAGAAAATCCTCTATCTAATCGTCATTTCCAAACACTTGCCAGTACCTGATATTATCGGGCACCGTCGGTCTGCATTTCACTTCAACAGTGTATGGGCGAGTTTGACGGAAAGGAATCTTGCAGGAAGCAGCTGACGTAGCTAATCCGTTGGCTAGAATATTCTGCCCTCTCGGCATTACCTGCAAGTCAACCTCATTAAAACACTTCAAAGCATCAAGAACATCATTCCTATAGGCTCTAAGGTGTGGATGCTTAGCAGCATATTCACCTTTAATTTGTTTAATAATTAATTCAGAATCACCCCTTACCATTATTTGCTTAGCACCCACCTTTTTCAACAGCTTTAGACCGAGCATAAAAGATTCATACTCGACAACGTTGTTAGTGCAGTGGAAATTTAACTTATAGGAGTGATTTTCTGAATACCTTTTTCGATGGTTATGCAACCAAACTCCATCTCCTGCACCTTCTTTACTCACAGCTCCATCGAAATCCATACTCCAGAAATCAACGGGGAAGTCTTCAATGATTACATTATCCATCTTAGCCGCCTCACCGCTTTCTGGACCTTCATCTTGACTAGATACATCTTCTATCAGCTGAGTATCTTGCTCTTCCATATCACCATCATTGTACAAGATGAACAAATCTAAATCATAATGAGCAGAGTAAAGGGGGTAATTGTGAGGTTTCTCTTGACTGCTGACCATATACTTCATCAGTGTTTCTCTGTATAACCTCCTCTGTTGTCCGAACACTAGTATAGCGGCGTAAGACATATCCAGCTGTAGGGTCCCTTTCAACTTAGCTCCCCAAGACCGGGATAACAACATACCATATTTTGGTGGGATATCTGCAACCACCACATCCATAACCATGCTTTTTGAAGGGATCTGAACCAGGGTGATGCAGAGGTCCTTAATCAGACCAGTACATTTGACTTTGCTGGAGTCAAATGAGTGTAGATCTTTGTATGGCCTGGTAACCTCCAATCCAAGTTTTTCCATTACTGCTTTAGGCATCAAATTATGTGAGGCACCTGAATCTAGCATGGCGTTGTGCAATATCAAATCGTGTATGTTCAAACTAATGTAAAAGGGAGCTACATCACCGGTATCGTCTCGACTGTCTACTTCATGTCCGAAAAGGAGTTCGGGACGATCATCAGTAAGGTTCACAGTGTCAGAATGAGTCACTGACCCAATAGTCAAGGCCTTGGTGCCTATGTCAGGTTCAATGGCTAACGCTTTTAGTACCTGTGAACGATAACTGCCTCTTCTTATCAACTCTGTCAGTGGGACGAGAATTTTAATTTTTGCCAATTCTGCCTCCAAGCTAAAAGGTGCAGGAGTTCGGGCCTGACTCGTTGATTCTGGTTGGTCCACCACATTCTTCCGCTCAGAAGTACTGGGCAGATTAACAGGTGAAACTTTGGGCTGTGCCTGTCTTTTCAGTATGATGATGTTTTTCTTCATCGGAGCATCAGTTTTACCTTTCTCAGAAGACTTTTCAGCAGTGGTCTTCTCGAGGGTTTTCTCAGCCTCTACTACCTTCTGCGTTTCGGTTGTCTTTTTAGAGGAATTTCCTTCTGTCTTCTTACTTCGCAAATTGTATTGGCGGTGCCCCTCCAAAATAGCGTTTTCAAAGGCCTGTTTTCCTGCGTCCCCATCCTCCTCACTTATCTTTGTTTGATTTAGTAGAAAGAGTTCCTACTCCTCTTGAGTAAGGAAAATGGCCTCATTGTCATGAATGCCCATGAGGTTGATATGAGTGTCCTCCAATTCCTCAATTACTTCTCCCCCTTCATCAACATAGTTTTCTTGCAGGGGAGGTCTAATCAGCTGGTCGGGACCTCTCTGATCTCTTTGATCCCTTTGATCTATTTGATATCCTTGCCTGATTTGAGGAGGGTTTCTTCTAAAATTGGGGTTTCAAATCTGAGGGGCAGGTGTGTTGTCTTTCGGAGGATTTCTGTCTGAAATACTCGTTCTTTCTATCAATAATTCCAAAGATCTGACCACAGAATCCAATTTGGAATCAGTGGTTGACGTGGAAGGTTCTTCTTTGATCGTGACTCTCCTTTCTGTCCTTTGGCGGGCCCTTTTTGCCAACAAATTAGCCTCCACGCTAATAGCACTTTTCTGCATGTCTTCAAAGGTGGCGGCGTTTCTTTCTCTTAATTGGTAAGACATGTCAGCATCGAATCCGTCAGGGAATTTAATCAATGCCAAACCCTGGGGAGGTTTGATTTCAGTTGGGATTGCATTATACAAATTGTTAAAACGAGTGCAATAATCCTGTACCGTCCCCCCCTGATTTCTTTTTATATTCTCATATTCTGGCAGTATCTGGAGAGGGTTTTTCTTTACCTCCCACCGGTCAAGAAAACTTCTTTGGAACGCGACAAGGTCGGGGATTGATGCGGCAAGTAAATCTTTGAACCATTTCTTGACGTCTCCCGTCAGACTTTGAGCAAAAAGTCTCATTTGAACGTCGACCTCGTCAACTTCTTGCAAATCCAAATAGTCATTCATCTTATCCACATGTTGTTGTGCGTTTAAAGGTCTAGTGGCATCGAACTGTGGAAGCCTAGTCTGGTAGTCTTGGGGCATGGCATGTAGCAGTGCGGCTAGCACCAAAGGGGCATATCGAGCTGCCATGATGGGTAGAGGAGGTGGGATGATGAATTGGGTGGTTGGAGAGGTAGCGACGAAAGACGCGGACGATGAAGGACTGGGCGGTGCGGAGGTGGTGATTTGTAGTTTAGTTGTAGGAGACAAGACTTCGGGGGTTCGGGGTTGCAAAACAGTAGGATCGAAGATGAGCTTAGAAGCAAAGGTTTCAGACCATGTTCGGACTAGGTTTCTATGTGGAAAAGGATCAAGATCAAGATTTTGTAAAATATCTGGTTTTCCGGAAAAGGAAGGAGACTTATGAAGGGTTGTATAACTCGACGAACTGATAGCTAAGGTCTTTCACCTCAATAACTGCTCGGGGTTATCTATTGCAGTAGAGGGTTCTGGGTCTGGATGAGATCAAGTATGAACCTTCTTAGGAGCCATAACTCTTTTTGGTTTATATATATATATATATATATTTTTTGTTTTAATTTTACGGTGAGGGAAAACTAGGGGAGATTTCTACGTTGACGTCGTCTAGCTTCCAATTGTTTCTGAGTAGCTATGTCTCGTTCAATGGATGCCCATGAACATTCGAGTTCTTCCCGGTTATTGGCAGTTTGGAGGATTATGTCAAAAAGGTTTGACGCAATATGCGTTTGATTCGATAGTCCGGGCTCAATATTCGGTTGTACTGCTGCAAGGACAGTCATAGAGGAACAAAAGGTTCTAAGAGAGATACTGAAAATAATATGTACAGAGTTAATCAACCTCTAGACATTACTTTCTTCCTAGAGTCATACTTTCGTTAGGGGAAAGAAGTCGTGAGATGTCAGTTTTAGTTAGTCCCCAGTGGAGTCGCCATTTATGTTAGCACTTGGTAAATTTCCGAGAGGTTGAAAAGAAGAAATCTACTAAGGTAACCTTATCCAACCACTTTAAAGTTGGGATCTAGCCCTTCCAGCTTCAGAGAGGGCTCTCTCTATAGGATTTGACTTTTCTTTTTAATTTCAGGTATTAGGCTAGGTATAAAGACTGTTGGTTTTGTTGTAAATGAGTTTTTGAGATTGGTTGAGACAGTCTACACATCCATTGGGCTATGGGGTCTGTGTTTAATCAAATCTGAGAAATAACCAGAAACGCCAAAGAATATTTTCACAGGGCGAGGTAATACATTCACTGGATCTTTTAGTAATTAAAATGATGGATGGAAGAACAGATGAGGAAAATAACTTCAACTAACAAGTAGTTAAGAATTTCTTAATTGAAGATATTAGAAGATAAACATTTAAATCTTTAGAATCGGAAACAGGGTATCAAAGATAAATCCTGCAACATAACTCTATTCATAAAGATTAGATTAAGAAGACAAAATGAATACAGAGAAAGAAAACATTTACTTAGAAAATCACATCACCAGTGAACATACGCAAGAATCCTGTAAAATGCCTCTTCTTTATTAATGGTGGATCTCTTMAAAAATGATACARTTTGATAGCAACAGGGTGTGCGAATCAACAACCCTCAATACTTGGAAAGAAGAAGTATTTATAATTCAAAAATACAAACGTTCCTGTCATAACTGATCAGGACGTGCTCATGCTATTTTTAGTCTAACTAACTTAACTAATCAAAACTGCTTGATGACTCGATACAACTGTTTGCTGAAATTATGGGGTAGGCCATTGGCGAGGTGCCTTCGCAACCTCTTCTGACTGGACAGGTGACTGGATTGTGACAGCTCATCCGCTAATCTAGTAGATCACACAGTTCTTCCCATCGGATGTGACCTGGCACTGTGACTTTAAGAAATCTCCGATACACTTCATCCATGTCTGTATATTTAGCAAATGTAGGCTTGATTGTGAATATGTGTTTAATTTCATGTTGGATACTAATATCCAATTGCAAGGCATCCATGAATGCTTTTCCTGTGATGCTTCCCTGTATACCTGCAAACTTAGAATTGTCCTTAGACACTTCAGCCAACCTTTTCTTATAATCAGGGAGTGTCATTAATTTGTCATTAATGACCTTCAAACTGGGCATGCCCTTCCTTTGCAGAGCATCTATCTTATTGAAGAACTTTTGCACTCCTTGATCCATGACTTGAATCTTTTCCTCAAGCTGAAGCATGAGACCTCTTTTGGTTAGAACTCTTTTCACCTCCAATATAGTCTCTGTCCTGTCCTCAATTTTCAATTCTTTGAGTTCCTCCTGGGTCTTGGAATTCAGGAACCTTATGATTTCATTAGCTTGTGTTGGCATGTCTCCCAGATCCGTTCTGATTTTATCCACAGCCTGTTTGCTCCTTTCGAGCAACTCATTTTGTTCAAACATGATTTGAACCATTGGCCAGATTTCATTTATGGATTTGGAAATATCAGTCCACACGATCTCTTTGACCTCAGTGAAAGTTTTTTATGCCATTGCCTATTTTTGGAGCTGTTGTAACTCCTTCTTGATTTTCTCATTCACCTGTTTCTCTTTGGACAGACTTGTTTGGAAAGAGGTCTTTAGCTCTTGGAGATTCTCCACTTCTTTCTTAAGACTGCTAATTTCTTACTCTTGCAGGTTCATTCTCTCCATAGACTTGGCCAGGTCTGTAGTTCCCTCTGGCAGGGGCACTGATGTTGCAGATGGAATGACTGTCACTGTTGTTGTGCTCAATCCTGCAATTGGGATAACACTCAATGGAATGCCTTCCATTGGCTTTGCCTGCTCTTTCTCCTTGAGCAGTCTCTCCATCTCTGCCTCCATCTCTTTTAACTGAGCATTCTGCTCTAGGAGTAATTTCAGCATCTCATCCTTTTCACCTTCCTTTTCAGCTATTTCCTTTGCCTGAGGGTCCTCTGTCGAAGGGAGATTTAGTTGTTTTCTTAAGGATGTGATGTTAGCATTTTTCTTTTTAATCATCTCCTCGGAAGCCTTGACGTTCGCAGGGTCGTAACCAATCTTGAGGACTAGATCTTCCAACGTCTTTATCCTGTTGTCTTTTGCGAAAGAAGATATTTTTTCTAACTTAAGTTGGGTCTGGGCATTGTTCAAAGCTATCCGAAACTTTGACGTAGAAGCTAAGGCGTGGGCCAAAGTGTGGAAAATCATCTCCCCCGTTTGCTTGTGCAGATCCATCTGATCTTCCGGATGCACATCCTTTGCTTGAAACTCAAATGTGGCCCTTTTGTAATCTGATATCACCTTGGGATCAGGCACTTGTGCTTGGAGGAAAGCCATATGCATCCTACCCATTTTTGTATCAAATGCCGAAAGAAGTCTATGTTGGGCTGTGGATGATTGCTTCTGGAACTATGCATAAGTGCTGCTAGTGAGTGTCTGGTTCTTCTTCTTGATCAAGTCATATTTTTCAAAAATGCCCAACTTGGGCCCAGTCTTGCTTGGCGGAGTATCTAAGGGAGAATCTGTGGGCTTTATTGCTTTTGTTGCTTCCTTAAGCTGACTAGAGCCGAAAGGTAAAGTGAATTGCTTGGCCCCTATTGTGGTCACTATGGTAGTAGAAACTTCCTTTTCTACTGTGGCGCTAGGCGTTGAAACTGTCTTCGGCTTTTTGGAGTGAATTTGGAATTCTTCTGATGACACTTCTGTTACAGGAGATGACTCCTATCGGGGCCTCTTCTCCTTGAGGACCTGAGGTGTAGTAGAGGGTAGCGCATTGGTTGAGGGCACCTGCTGTTGCAAGTCCATCAAAGTATCAGGTAGCCATACTGTCTGATTCGCAAACTTCTCAATCTCTGGCTTGGACTCGTGAGCATACGGGGCATTTTTGTTCTTCACCCTCATGTCTGAAATGATCCCGTACATATCATATTGCCAGACGAAACTTGTGGAGAATTTCATCTCCTTCAGCATTCTATCTGCTTCTTCCCCTGCGCCTCGGCTATTGCAGATGAAAGAACCGATTTGTCCCTTGATTCTCAATTGTTGTTTTTTCTTAAGGGAAACAAAATGAATATCATCAGAGTTCATTATCTGCCTAATATATTCTAATGCAAAAATCCTTACCGGCACATATCGAGGCAGTTTGTATGGCGCCAATTCGCACCCAAAGACTCTGATTTCGGTGTGATTCTGGCATAAATACCAGTCTCATGTCTTAACGTTGTCCGAGAGATGCAGAATTCTTTGGACTTCATCATTTATTCGTGGCTCCGGCATGCCATGCAACATACTTACCACAGGGTGGTAAAACTGGTCGATGAACGCTGTGAAGTCGTACTCGACAGAATTATGCTTCAGAAGAGAAGTCCATGCTGTGACTGGCTGGGGCTTCCCGTTGGTGTCCATCTTCTACATGGAGAAATTGAACCTGTCGGCTTGGAAATAGACGAACATGTAAGCCAGAATGGATGAGTACCTAAACATGCCTTCTGTGGCGAAATTAACAAATTGCTCATGGATATTATTGGCCAAGAAGGTGTTGTAGTCAAACTGCGTGGTCGACCATTCATCGTTGGAGAAGATGGACAGAAAACCCAGGATGGGCTCATCTACCCATTGATCAGAATAGTATCCAAGCAAGGCACACATAGAAGAAATGATTTGATTTCCTTTGGTGGAAAACATGGAAGAAGGGTATGGGGGATTGGTGGACGGGAGTGGAGCGGAAGAGGGAAGAAAAAGCTCGAAAATCTGAGCTCTATGAGGGAAATTCATTTTCTGGTATAGCTCGGTGAGGATTTCTAAATTGAAGGGGGACGCAGATTCCGCGCGGTTAATCTGCATCATTTGGTCGATATCTTCAGGGGTGATGAAGAAAAGGACGTCTCCAGATGAAGAAACTATGGCTTTCTGGTCGGGGATGTAATGGCCCTGGCATTTGAGGGAAAACTCGGGGAAATTATGAATCTGGGGGAAGAGATACAGGGGAAAATTGGACTCCCAGAGTCCAATTTCGTCGCTCTGGTCTAGGAAAACTTCCCGGAGCCACGACTGGAGATCAGAAAAGTTGAAACTGCATATAGTATCGGAAATCAAGCGATCTTTATCGACCAAGGGAATTTTATCCAGGTCCACCGGAGGAGGAAGAAAAGGATTCTCTTCCTCTTCTGATTGCTTTGTCTTAGACACCATATCAGCAACTGTACTTGCAAGAAACAATACGTTAGTGGGGTCGACTGACTGTAGGTGAAAGCGATGCGGGAGAGATGGAGGAATAATATGTTTCTGGCGCGACAGATGAATAATGACTGAAAGGGAAAACGATATTTTTATTCAAAAATTGGGGTCAGTTTGGCGTGGGAGATACGATCAGCATGACAACGGGCATATTATCCAGTTATTAATGGACAACGGGCCACTTGGGGTGGTATGGCAGGTGACGGTGACCAAAGTATACGGACGACTGACGTGGAGGTTTGTGATTGGGGGTAAAAGTCGCCAAAGGAGGTTGTCCATGAGTGAAGGGGGTTATGGTACTGACAACATGGACTGGCGGAAGTCATGGGAAGTGACACGACCCTAGGAGCAAGTGGACCAAGTGGGCTCAGTGGAGGGTGACATCCAGGGGCGACGGGATGTCAGGCAGCATGTGGAGGATGGGACTTCTTAACCAATAGGACAACGCCACATGTAACAAGGGGCCCGCCGTAAGGAATATTCATTCTGGACCCCCCCCCCTTTGATTAAAAGCAGAACACCAAGGGGGGTCCAGAATCCATCGTGATCCATTGATCTGTGCACTGGCTTCTTGACCGCAGATCTTAGCTCGCTCTTTAATACCAATTCCGACCCCCCCCTCCATTAAAGGCAGAACGGAGGGGGGGGTCCGGAATCCAATGTGTATCGTCGATTTGAGCGCTCTGTTTCGAGCCGTCTAGATCTGCGCCCAAGTTATTACCGATTCCGGACCCCCCCCATCCATTAAAGGCAGAACGGGCGGGGGGGTCCGGAATCCAATGTGGGCCGTGGATTTGCGTGCTTTGTTCTGAACCGTCCAGATCTGCGTAAATATTATCGTCGATTCTGGACCCCCCCCCCCCTTGGTTAAAATCAGAACACTAAGGGGGGTCCAGAATGCTATGTGAGCCCATGATTCAAGCGTTGTGATCTGGACCACTGAAAGGTGAATGAAACATAGGTCGGGAGCGGGAAAATCATGTGTGGGAAAACTTAGGACTAGTGATTTCTTATGGGTTTTCCAATTTTGTCATAGACACCACCAAGGGGACCTTATTCCAACTATCCTAAGGCAACGAAAGACTTGATGTAGCATTTCCTTCGAGTGGGTTTTATTTGGGCAAGGAAAGCAAAGCAATTAATCTACATCCTAACCTAGTTTCACAAGGCAAATAATCCAAATTAAACTGTTGGGTTAAGATATTATTTTTCCTAAGGGATATCTAACCAGGATTAGACAGTCTGGTCAGACTTATTCACTAATTCTATCCTAGGGGCTATCTGACCAGGATTAGATGGTCTGATCAGATGTATTCACTAGTTCTAACCTAGGGGCTATCTGACCAGGATTAGATGGTCTGATCAGATGTATTCACTAACCTATCAACATTGAAAATTTAAAAGAACTTGGTCATGCTTGAAAGGTATGACCAAGTTACTTATTCTTGCATGGGGCTTTTTGTCTCAATTCTTTTTTCCCTCTTTTATTTTCTTTTTCTTTTTCTCTTTCTTTTCTTTTTCCTTTATTTTTTCTTTTCTTTTCCTTTTGCAAAATGAAAAATCAATTGCCAATAAAAACACTAGATACAAATAATCCATAATATCCGAGTCATAAGTTGATTCCCATAATTTATGGGGTGATAACAGGTTCGTTGTTAGTTTTGGAGTTACACTCCATGGAAAATAGGGTTTGTGGCTAGTCCCGAAACTAGTCAAAATCAGGTGTTTCGGGTAAAAACGTCATAACTTATTCATAACAAATCCAAATTCAGTGAGAAAAAATGTGTTGGTTAGGGTATGTAGTATGTTCTGTAACAGTTTCACATCATTTCATCAAAAAATTTGTGCAGGGCATGCTCTACAAGGTCGCTCTCTAGAATAAGCCAAAATTCAGCAAGGTATGCCATTTTTGCTATAACTCCTTTTATGAGAGGTTCCAAGTAGGGCCACTTGGAGGAATTGCTTAAAACACACAGAATAAAATTTTATATCAGTTTTAGATCTTTATTTAGTACAGGTACAAAGTTATGATTATTTCAAGTTAGGGTTGTTGACTAATCCAAAACTAGTCATGGTTGAGACAAGTAGTTGATGAGTTGGCACATACATGAGGTGTAT
>ML793742.1:61300-74549 GCA_009831015.1 Picea engelmannii
TTAAAATAACATTACTAATCTAAATTACAACTAATGGCCTAAGCCGACATAAATAAAATAGCATTACTAATCTAATATGCCCCAATTAAGGGGTAATGAGCCAACATTAGGGCTTAACAATGCACATACTCACAACTTATCACAATATAGTACAATTATTCAATCTCTCCAAAACCCTAGCTAGGGAAAACCATGAAAATCCTAGCCACCACCAAAGATCTTCTATAGGAAAGCATCAACACTTGTCTCTCATAAGTGCAAGGAATCTCTTTTTTTCCTTCTCAACAAGCATGCATGTAACAATAGGGTTTATAAAACCCTATTCTTCTTCTCTCATAAGAGATATGAGAACAATGATTCTTCTTCCTTCAGGTTTTACCAAACCCTATTCTTTTTTAACACCTTAGGATGAAACCTTAACCCTAGAATTTCCTTTGTATTCTCCAAGAACCCTAGATAAAGAGAGAGAATTAAACAAGTAAGAGTATAAGGAGACCTAGTCCACTAAAATAAACCTACTCTACACAAGAAGGCCAACACATGTGAAGCATAACACTTCAAAAGTACACATGTCAAGCTCCAAGGTGATGTTGTCAACAAGAATGGCTCCAAGGCATGAACACTCAATGAGATGTGTCCACTGCTCCTCTAAAAGCCTCCAAAGGTCTAATGCTCTTTCTAAGCCATGTGCTCCTCCAGTTCCATCTTACCTACATAATCACTCCTTTGAACGAAGCTAGCATAAGTCAAGTATAATCCTCCATGCAAGTAATCCAAGTATGCATATGCCATCTAGGGTTCAACACCCTCCTCCATAATTCCCAATGCTCTTCCTCCAAAGAAAAGCGTCCTTCAAGCAAGCAATTGAACTTCATGTGGATAATATGAAGCATGTCATGAAATTGTCTAAAGGTCTCCAATGCTCTAGGGAATAAATTCACATAGCCATAATGATATAAGGTATAGCAATCCAAGAGAAAGACACCTCCACATGTGTGTGTCCATCACAAAACAACTAGGGGTCATTCATACACTGCGTACTCCACATCACTTGAAGCACCCCCAAGCATGGTGTAAGCACTTGTGGCTTAACCTTGAAAGCTAACAAAAAATGTTATTAGCAACAATATTGGTGTATTGGCACTCTCTTGCTTACATGCCTAAAGGATCCTTAAAAAAATAAGAAAAAATATTTGTATTTTCCTATGGACATGGAAAAAAGAGAAGGAAAACTTTCCCTTGGTGACATAGGATTGTTTAGCGATGCTAAAGAACCTTGGGGGATGGGGGATCAAGAATATATTCCATATAGACAACATGTTCATTGCCAAGAGCCTTTGGACACCCATTTCTAGATAAATCTTATGGCATAAGGTGTTGATCCAAAATTATATGGAGACTTTCTCACTTAAAGAATGGATTATATCACCAAACAAGAAGATTTAGAATGCATCCATTATATGGAAATCCAGGTCATCTCATTCATGGAGAGAACTTTAGGGGCTAAATTTTTCTATTTGGATAATTTTACATATTTTTTCCAAAATTGATTCACCAACTTTCATTTTTTTTTTCCAAAAATGATTTAACCAATTTCTATAGGATAAAATTATTTTACCTAAAAAAATTCCAATTTTTTTAGAAACTATATAAAATCCTTGGAAATTTGAATATTTTAACAAAAATATCACGACATAGTTATAGTTGACATTTTAAGAATTAGTAATATTTTCCAAGGTTTTTCCTCTTATAAGATAAATATGGATCCTCAAAATATTTGCTAATTTTCAATGGTGGACAATTGGCTCACATGGAAAATAGGAAATGGGTTCAAATTTCGCATTGGCATTGATCCTTGGTTTGGTTGTGGTGGTTGGTGAAACATGTCTTTTGGATAATTGAATAAATTAAGGCACACCAACATATATACTTTGGCTTATGCTCAATCTCCTAATATTTCTACCTATTGGATGGAAGCATGGAAACATGCTTATCATATAGGGATAATGGTAGAGTAGGCCTTGGAGTGGAACAAATATATCCAAACTTTAGCCATGATGTTTTTTAAATTGGATTGGAGGAAACTTATTTTTTTTGGTATAAAAGCCCTATTGGTGGAAGCTACATGATTTGATTGGGCTATATTGCTATGTTCTTTTAGAAGGATGAGATATTAAGGAAAAATGGTGGTGGACCAAATTATGGAACATCAAAGCCCCACTCAAGAACACACTCTTTATGTAGATGACCCTATATAACAAAGTTCACACTTAGGAAGTGTTAATGAATCACACATGACAAGGTCTTAATATTTTCCCTCTTTGCAAGAACAATATTGAGACAATCTATCATCTCCTGATAGGTTGTTATTTCTCCAAGGATGTTTATTTAGTAGATAAAACATTGATAAGGGGAGGGATAATTCGGGAAGGATATTCAATTGAAGAAGATCTCAAAATATGGATGGATGATAGGTAGACAATGGGACATAAAACCCTTCCTCTAATAGTTTGTTGGGTTGTGTGATTGGAAATCAATGATATGGTTTTCCAAGACCAATGCATTTCCCCATTTGAAGTATTCTATAATATCTAGCATGCATATGATGGCCTTAGGAACATTGTAAGAAAAAATGCTATGAGATAGGTTGGGAATATGGCAATTGAAAAATCGATGCCATGGGGTTTTCTTGATGGATATTTTGTGTGGAATCTAGGCTATATGGAGAAAGGGGATCCCTATACTTAACTGAGGATCATCAATTCACCTTCACCTATGGGTTAGGCAGTGGGAGTAATAAAATGACAAATATTAAGGCCATGCTTATTTTGGTTGGTTTAGTTGTAGAGAAATCTATATTGGATATTCAAATCTTTGGAGACTTAAGACTTGTTGTGGGGTGAATAACAAGTCAGTATATAAATCTCAACATTGGACTAAATCATACCATTGAGTAGGTGGGGGCTCAAATATGAAGGTTTGTCTCTTTCTCTTCCAACCATGTATTCAGAGAGTTGAATGCCATAGCTAATGTTCTATCAAAATAGGTAATTGATGGTTAAGCAAGTTTACTTAATATCATTGAGATAAATGATGGAGTCATCGCAATGTTTTTTGGTAGACACCTGTTTTCTTAGTCTTCATCATGCTTTATTAGTATGTCAATGTCTTTTAGACTAGTAAGGATATTGTTTTTTTACAATCTCCTCTAGGAGATAAATGTTGATGTAACTAGATACATGAAAAAATATTTTTTTCATAACTTTGTTGTAAACACTAAATATAAGTGTAAACATTGAGCTTATTTGAACTTAAGATCAAATCTTAAAAAGTTATGAAGCAATACTAACAAAACATTTCTTTTTACATGTCTTTGGACACTTGTTGAATGTAATGTCACATTTTCAACTCAAAATAAAGATATTATGACTTTTTTCTTAAAAAAAAAAATTGTATTATGAAATTAAAATCCAATAATCTAAACTAATTTACTATTGACCTTACAAATTAACATCAACACATGAATACTATGCATTCAATTATCGTCCTCTAAAAGAATGACCAAATTAGCAACAAATAGAGGGAAAGCCATTCAAATATATAAACTATTACTAAATACATTGCGAGCACGGTCATTGATATGGATGGAAAAGACATCACAAAGACAACGCTAAGGACATCCACTGATTCTCAAAGAGGTGCTTCAAGCCACAAAATGCAAAGCACACTTGTGAGGTAGGACATGAGGAGAAGGAATTGTACCTAGTGGTTTTAAGCTCATTTTTATCATTTTTATAATGAAATGAACATAATGTATATAAAACATCAAATAAATAATAATAATAAATATAAATGAAGTGTCACATCCTAATTAAAGAACATGACCTATCAACCATGGTGACCACTCAATAAGTACCATTACATGGAATTGTTATCATATAATTCATAGTATTCTTATTCATTATTTATATTTTTTTGTCTTATATGGATTTATATTTATTGTTCTTGTTATGTTGTATATTTAGTAAATGAACTTTGTTCATTCATAGGTATGAGAGCAAATTTTCTGATCCCAATCTTTTTGACTATAAACTTTTTATTGGACCTTGTTTGATCGAGCATTTTGCCACACATAACTTTTCAGAATTTCTCTTATTACCAAGTCTTTGACTATCATTGTTGGCTTTTGGCCAAATTTTCCAAATCATTCAGTTGCAAAGTTGAATAACAAATCAAATATCAATAAATTGGAAGAGAATATCTATAGGTACAATCAAAATTGTATAGAAAAGAAAGAGTCATAACATTGGGAAAGAAGAACAATTTGTGGGTAACCCATAAAGTGACATGGCTACATAGAATTGAAAACCTTCCACCTATAACATAGCATAGGAAGAGGTTGAATCGTTGCAGAAGAAAAACTTCCTAGCTATGGTATCTCTATGAGCCACTTGAGCCAGAATAAATACTTCCTCGTTGTGGTATCCCAATTCATAAGTTATCATAGGTTTATTAAATAGCCCATGTTATCAAGCTGAGGTATAAAAGTTGAGAAGTAAAGAGATAAATTGGAATATATAATTCCAACACAAAGGAAGTATTGTATATTAAGTTAGAATCTTGAATAGATATATTTGATAGATCAATTTGGTCTCAATAGATGTTAATCATCATCATCATCATAACATAACATTTCAAATATCTATTTTTAAGTTTGAAGAAAGGTAATAGTTTAATGGACTTTGGGTAATATCATAAAAGAATTATAAAGGATTGGACTTTAGGTAATATTAAAAAAGGGTTATAAAAGTAATCCTTAAGTTCTAATTTGAAAAGAAAGGACATATTCAAAAGTTAATACTTTTTGGATTCAAGTGATTTTATTTTAATGTGGTCATGAAAATGGAAGTAAACATGGTTTTTTTTTTATGTATATAAATAAAAATAAAGAAGGAAGGTTTTTCTATAAATGCCTTTCAACCATCTTTTTTAAAATAATAAAATTCAAAGAGACTATTCAAGAAAAAGAGATTAATATCTTCCTTCATACAAATGAGAAGGAAAACTACATTAACATTGGTTTGACGAATTAATTATTAATTTTAGAGTCTCGTATAATTAAAAAGAAAAGTACTTTTGACAATTAACAATATGCAATTAAGGGCTTACAACTAACAATTGATTATTATAAATTCATATCCCAATTTAAGGTTACAACTATATATAAACACAATGTTGACATAATTCTTGGTTCACCTTGGTTAGAAGCATAAAAAAAATTCATCTTAAACATGAAACTATTTTTCTCATTCCCCTATAAGAACAAGAAGATAACATTGTATGATGTTACAATGAAGTCGAATTCAATAGCTCCTATTATCGCACAATATGTAGATTGAGTAAATCCCAACCCAACCCATAGAAGTGTGACAATTAAGAGAGTACCTACCCATTATCACCTTAGATATACACTCCCCTCACTTTAGTGATGATAAGTCACCACAAGGGGGGAATCTCGGTGACCCTTGGGTGATTTAGATGAAAAGTGAGATGATTAAGGATGGATCCCCTAAATATCAATATTGGAGATGGAGAATGGATTGAGAATGAGTCTTGTTGAAGGATACATGATTTCCAATAGTTTTTAACCTGCAAAGCAATGTTAGCCTTTCCTGGAACAAGAAAAATGATGATCAAACAAGCCTTTAATGATTTGAAAAGGATCTTTTAAAGACTTGGTTGAGTTTTAAGTATGTGTTCAATTACCACTTAGGAATTAAGAAAAGAAGAAGAAATTAATGAAAGAATATTGCAGTCGTCATATAGAATTTAGATCAGAAAGTAAACATAAGTAACAACAAACCATAACAACAAGATTGATAATGGAGTTCGGCAAGGTTGCCTACATCTTTGGGCCTTTGTCTCAGTGGGGGAGCATTTTTATTATTAATATTCAATGGTTAAAAAATACATCAAAATTGTGTCAAAAATATTACAAGCTAGTATATTTGTGTTCTTCTCAACCTCATGAATCCAACACAACTGACAGAACTGAAAAAGGTTGAGCGTAGCTCCCAGAATTGGCCTCCAAATTTTGCTTCCTCAATGGCTTCCCTACATAAAAATGTCTTAGGCTTCATGAATTCTTCAACATTTCTCCTATTTTGAACTTCTTGGACTGTCAAAAACCTATGATTTATATATAGCTTGAGTTGGGGTTCTCCTCCCAACTTCCCCCCAAGATATGGCCTCAAAAAGGGCTCAATATCCTCAATTTTGGGCAAAAATCTCCCAAAATCAACATAATAATCCAAAAAAAATCATATAATATAGTTGAAAAACCCAAATTTGGGAAAAATGTCGTGCTAGCCCCTCTACATTGGGCCCATGGTCGTATGGGTGCTTCCATATGGCCTTAGCCTAAGTTTTGGTGCCCTAAACCTCTGCTCCAGGTCATGTGAATGGCCATGTGGTCAAGTGATAGCCCCCCTCGTCGACCACTCCTAGCTCCTAGTTCCTAGCTCCTGGTTGATCGAGCTAGCTCCCCTCTGACTAGGGATTATCCCCCAAAATGCACCAATATACACTTTAAATTTAAATATTTCCACTTTTCATAACAAGTAACACATAGCCCAAATGGTTGGTGCTTGTTCCGAAGACTTGGGCTATGGAGGAGGTCACATGGTCGAATCTTGCGGAGGAAAAAAAAAATTGAATCGGCCCACATTGGCCAAATTCGAGGTGCCATGTGGTTCCCTCTGATTGGGCCATGTGTCACCCTATGATTATACCGTACAACCCAATCACCAACACATTCAGCACATAGTTAGCACCACATCACTATCCTGTCAGCTTGCCACATCACTCCCATACAACCACGTGTCGTACCCTGATCCTTCCACGTCAACATTTGTACTGCCACCTATCATTTATACTGCCACATCACCTACCTAGTCACCTACCACATCAACATCCATACTTCCACCTGTCATCCATACTTCCACGTGTCGTACCGTCATTAGGTCACGTCATCATTCTGTATAGCCATATGTCACATCCGTACAGTGCCACGTGTCAATTTTTCATTGGTCCACATCATCCCATGAAAATGCCAAAAATGAGTGACACGTGTCACTTCCTCATGCTTCCATGTGTCCATGTTGACATCATCATGATTTCATGCTAATGTACTACTGACATTAGCAATACGACCTGTTGACTTTGACCAATTGACTTTTTTGCATGTTTGGGAAATCGATCAGAACGCAATAACTTTCGCATACGGTGTCCATTTTTGGAAAGCAATATATAGCCAGAATTGGTGTGATGAGACTAATGCAATGGCACTGGTTTCATCCGATTATGAGAACTTTGATTTTTATGCCTTCCTAGATCCATTTTGGATCATGCCTCCCCACTAAGACCTTTTGGTTCTCCAAAAAGATATTAACCAGTCATCAAGTGCGGGATAGGCCACCCCACTTGTCCTTTGTATTTAAACTCTATCTTGTGCACCTATTGCATCATAATCAATTGCAAAACAACCATGACAACTGAAATCATATTGTAAGCCACTTGAACTCATTCACATCTTACTGAATCCACTATTATCCATGTTGAAAACATTAGCAATGATAACATCAGAAATATGACTGCAAATGAACTAATATGTTTTATGTGCTTGCACGATAATAACTTATCTTGAAGCAAAGTATGATTGGATTTCCATTATACAACCATCTCATGTTCATGCTTAAGATCAACTGCTTTACTTGACACAATTATAGGTGTGTTGCTTGCATAACTTTCCTTCCTTAATTGTTCCATTGTCTAAAGAGATTTATTTGCTTTTATGTGATCAGCATGTACAACATATTCATTTCCTTCCTTAGTTAAGTGATATTGATTTGTTCCTTGTAGATTATTTCTTTGCGATCATAAAAATAAGGGCTACCTAAGACCATTCCACATTCATTTAGTGGCACCACATCACACGTTACCTCATTCACAAACTTTGATGAAATTGCAAACTTTAAAGTGCATTGCTTTGTTAAGTGCAATTTGTGATTTTTGCTTATCCATTTAAGTGAGTAAGGTTTATGACGTAACTTAGTTGTCAATCTCAATTGTTTAACCACTTCCTCTGAAATCAAGTTATATTGAGATCCACTATCTATCAATGTATTGATCTTAGTATGTTTCATTATGACCCTTATGTGAAACAATTTACTTCTAGAATCATATCTATCACCAATTTTACCTACCAAACCAACTGTTGCGATTTTAGTCTCATCACCTAAATCATATCCCAAGTCTGTTGGTTGTGTTGTGGTTGCATTTGTTTTCCTCCCTTTCCTTTCTTTGAATCACTTTGGTATATTCTCTGGTCGCAATTGCCAGTAATGGTCATCATCGTGCCCTTCTTTCTTGCAATGCTTTCAAGAGAGATTCCCTTCCTTCACAGTTGTTGAACTTGCTTTCTTTCCATTCCCCTTTCGTTTGTCTTGTTTCCTTGAACAAGATTCCCCTAATACACCAACTCATGTTTTCCCTTCTTCAATATGCATCTCTTGAATGGAAACCTCATCAAGATTAGTAGGTCCAAACATAAATGCAATGCTATGAATATGTGTAGGCGAACCTCATATATACTTCATAACATTTTCTTGTATAAGTAATGGAATATTTAACATTAATTCCGTCTTACAAAATTCATTTGTGTATTCTTGCACCGTTTTTCATTTTCTTAGTTTAAGACTTTTCCATTCAATGAAAGTCTTTTCTTTGTAACCCAAAGGATAAAACTTCTTTCTAAGTGAAAAAACAAAATCTTTCCATAATGGAAATACATTACCAACTTGTTGAGTACCATGTTGCAACTTACTCTGCCACTAGATGAGCGTTGTGCTTGCAAGACGAAGCAATGCCAATTTGATTTGGGTTGCTTCATCTTTGATTTGTTGCACACTGCAATAAACTTCCATATGTATGAGCTAGTTATCAAGCAACTCAGCATTGACTTCACCATCATACATGGGCAATTTGAATTTCATATCAAGCTTAAGTAATGACATATCATGCTTATGTTTATGGGAATATTTTCTTCTGGTAGAAGTTGCACTTGTACTTGAAGAAGAAGAATATGATGGATATGAAGGAGGTGAAGGAGGAGGTTTAGGAGGATCCTCTCCTTCTTCACTTTTGTGTTGTTTTAGAGATTTCCCTTGGAAAGGCATCTTTCATTCCAACTAATAATCATATAAGACCTTACCACACCAGACATGGTGAAGAATGTCTTTTGAAAATCTATCTCATTCTGAAACATTCCTTCTTCATATGCCATATTCTCACTTTGAGAAATGCTCTTTCTTGATCCAATCTCTGGATCCCCTTCTACAAGTTTTCCTTCACCACAACTTAGCTTTTCCCTAGTAATCATGCAAACTCAAACAACCAACTTTCAACCTGCTCTAATACCACTTGTTGATGATTAAAATCGCAACGATGAATATTGCTCGCAAATGATTGCCAAGCTCTATTATTTATTTATAATAATAATAATTAGCTAATAGGTGGGACCCCCTTGTAGACTAGTGTCGCTATGATGGATGTGTTGCACTCATATTTTGGTTTGTTGTTATAATGATGCCAACATATTCTTCTAAATTGGATGATTCAAGTCATGGTTTTATTTGTCATGACAATATAAGATGCTTGGTTGATTATGTTATGGCTAGATGGTTTTGATGGTCACTTGCAACTCATGGTAGTACTATGGACAAAAGGATTATTTTATACAAGTGTTATGTTTGTGCATTAAACATTGTTGATTATTGTATACATGATTTAATGCAAAAATATGATATGGGATCTTAAAACAAAAAGAAAAAAAAACTATGGACAATTCTTAAGGTTATATATGATTGACACAAAAGAAGGGTGATAGACCTAGTTGCTGGACTTATGCTCTTGATTAAAGGATTATTTGTGAGGCATATATGGTAACGTTATAGCATATGGTTGTTGTTAAAAGTTTTGAAATGTCTTGGGGTGGCGCACTATGCAATGGATATAGCAATGGATATTTGTTTGAATTAATGGTTGATGTTATGGTGTATGGGATGGATTCTATGTTGAATTGAATGGGGTTGGGGAAGGAAGTGAAGTGAATTTACTGCACGTCACTCAAACAACCCTCGAGCTCATAACCCTAGCCATACTTGCATTTTTTTTTCTCTCTGATGGTTGTGGATGCTCCATGATTTCTGGTTGTGAAAGGAAAATACAGTCCAACTTCTACCCTCAAGCAAGCTTTTCTAGGTATGGTTCCTTTATTTTCAATCCATGATGTTCCTCTGTGTTATGAATCGATTTTTGGCTCAGAATTGCATGAGGTCTGTGTTTTTCTTAAGTTTTTCAACTGTGTATCGGTGATGTGCTTATGGTTTCTTCTGTGAATACACTGGTCTGTTGGGGTTTTAAAGAAAGGGAATGGATTTTCTTCTTGTTTGTAGCCTGTGCATTGGCTTATTGATTACAACATGTTCGATCAGCTTGGGGTTTTTATCTGATTCTCTATGGAAAATTATGATGATATTTTAGCAAGATATGAGTTTTTGGTGTGTGGGTTTTACAACCAGTCTTGGTGTTGAGTTGTTGTCACTCCTTTTTGTCTCAATGGTTGTTATGTTTTGTTCTTCCATCTTGCAATGCAAATTTTAAGAGTTGGAGTGTTCTTGTTTTTTTATGGCCGAACCTATGAGCTGTCTTTTGTCATGGAATTCCCTTTACTATCACTGGGGATGGATATCATTACATAGTCGAGTCTTGGGAATCACCCATAATTTTAAATGGAAGTTGTTTAGTTTTGGTTGCCCACGGGTTTCTTTCGAGCATTCTCTTCATAGTATTTTAAGCATTCGCTTCCTCTCGTCTCTATTATAGTGGATGACTGTTATTTTTGGTAACCCTCACTGTTAATATTTTTAAATGTTATAAATGTTTGTGGTGAATTTGAAAAGGGAACGGACTCTTTGTTTCTACAAAATACTACTCCTTGATTATCTGTTGTTAGTTCTCTGTGACAACTTGTTTGAAAAAAAAAAGGGCACAACTATCTGTGTCTCAAAGAATATCTCATGTGGTCGAGCTATTTGTTCTTACTTACCTTGATGTGTTAAACCCTAACATGATATTGGTCTCATCAAATATTAAAGACACCTGTGTGTGCTCAGTTCTGTTTCTTCTTAGGCATTATTTGGTGTTGTATTTTGTTGGGCATTTCTTCTAAAAGGAATTTGTATGATGCAGGATCATTGCTCCACCTCAGCACGCGCCAGCTGATTAGCATGATTAGTGCACATTAAAGGAAGGGAGAGGCTTCGCCCTCTCATTTTTCCTTTGAAATCTAAATCGTGATTAAGGAAATTAATGTTTTCAGGCTGGTAGAGCCAAGTTGTGCCTTCACACAAGCTCTATATGAGGTCACCATTAAGTGGTTGGCGGTAGGAGGGACATGTATCTTATTCAGATAAGATTTCCATCATTGTAATCTTCCTCATTAGTCAGGCATTTTGAATGGTGATTAGACACCACTAGCTTAGCTTGGAGGGAAACTCATCGAGCCCCTCTTGTATAAATATTTTGTATTATTTCCCAATAGAGAGAGGCACTTTGTAGGTAGAGTTGGATATTGATGAGAACTGATACTCAGTCACAATCTAGACTCGTATATTGTAAATTGACATTTTTCCATTAATAGAAAAAGGAACAGATTTTCCTATTTTCCAAATTCTGTGTAATGGATGTTTAGTTTTGAATGTCATTCATATGTGTTCATATTGTAGATGCATGTTAGATATAATCTACAGGGATAGGGATATAATTCTCTATTTGTGAGTGTGTTGGATTAGTTCTGGTTCTTTCTAAGTGCAAGTAGTGCGCGACATAGAACTAGAACTCTGTGAGCCGACGTAAGGAGTGTGTGTTTGAACCCATTTGAGTCAGAGGATAAGTTGCTAGGATGGCACACCAGAATAATTCACAAACTCAGAGGGTAGTTTCAAGGTTGTTGAATACCTTGGAAAGAAAGTCTGCACAGGAGAAAGAATAGTGAAAAGTTACTAAATACTCTATAAGACTTTGCCAAGAGGGCATCGAGAAAGTGCGAACGTGCATAGGAACAACACATTCTGGAGTGTGGGAAACGTTGAGGGAACCCCAGGGTTGTTGAACACTCTGAGGAAGGAAGGATTTGAAAGTGTTCATTGAGCGAGGAAAGGATATCCCTTAATATATCTGGAAGGACTCAGGGAGTAGTCACTAGAATGTTGAAACGAGCACGAGTAGTGTTCCAAGGACAAAGTAAGTTCACATCACAAGCTCAGGAGGAAGAGCGTCAAGTTGTAAGGAGGACACCAGAGAGTCTACAAAACGATGCAGTAGATCCAAGAACCTTCAAGGGTTGATTTGAGCACACCAGAATAATTCATAGACTCATAGGGTAATTTCAAGGTTGTTGAATACCTTGGAAATAAAGTCTGCACAGGAGAAAGCATAGCGAAAATTTACTGAATACTCTGTAAAACTCTGTCAGGAGGGCATCAAGCAAGTGTGAACATGCATAGGACCAACACATTCTAGAGTGTTGGAAATGTTGAGAGAACCCTAGGGTTGTTGAACACTCTAAGGAAGGAAGGCTTTGCAAGTGTTCATTGAGTGAGGAAAGGAGATCCCTTAATACATCTGGAAGGGCTTAGGGAGAAGTTGCCAGAAGGTTGAAATGAGCACGAGGAGTGTGCCAAGGACAAAGTAAGTTCACCTCACAAGCTCAGGAGGAAGAGAATCAAGTTGTTAGGAGGACACAAGAGAGTTCACGGAACGATGTAGTAGATCCAAGAAACTTCAAGGTTGATCTGAGCACAAGCTCAAGGGAAACAATGTTGTTGTGTGCAGAATTCCTGCAATGGGTGCAAAAAAAAGACAGAGAACAATCTAAGTCTTGGGCAGAAAAAGTGTTAAGTGTTAGCAAGGAGGAAGAACTCACTGAATTCCCAAAGGCAATAAAATCCTCCATCGTCGGGAGGAGACAAGTGGAGAAAGATAAGGAGATCTGAGAACTAGAGCTCTGGGAGGTTTTCCAAGAGAAAACAAAAATCTTCGTGAAGCCACGAAGAGTGGTTTGAATCCAAACCGTTGGATATGGAAGGGACGTGTGGAAGATATCTGCACAATTCGGAAGAGTATCACT